>CM021106.1:455793279-456371830 GCA_007115665.2 Sequoiadendron giganteum
CGTGTAACACTCATATGTACATAGCAACAGGTATGACATGTCGATACAGATGTATGATGGGCAACTATTATGCCATACACATGTGTCGACGTGGCATATATACAGATACATACACATGGTTGGCACACCTATAAACATATGCACACTATCTATGATGTTGTTATAACATTATACTGATGCCTTAAATTTATAGTTAAACGTATATATACATGTTTGCACAAACAGGTGTATTAAGGGTATGCTGATTAGCCCGTAATACACGTATTTGGATGATTAAATACAAATATGAATAGATATATTTAAATGTAAATATATGAATGTGTTTATATATATATTTAATATAAACGTTATTATAGTTTTACTAAGAATAAATATATAGATATATCTATAGTAATATTTAAATATTAAATCATTTAAATATAGATATATATATATATTTTTAATATGGTAAATAAAACAATAATAAGATATATTTAATATAATGCAAAATATAAATATAACATCTTATTTATATTTTAAATAAATATTACCTTGGAAAATAATTAAATTTGACTTGTATAGTCATTTGGCAAATAATATGTATTTACCATGAGAAAGAAAATAAATTCGACTTCTATAGTCTTTTGGGAAAATTCGTTTGAATATGCCATGAGGATTTAAAATGTTTAAACATTGGAAATCTTTTATAAGGTTTAACGAATACATTTTATAAACCTTGGGTTTTGCTTAAAATCGCGAACCATGGAAAATACGCAAAGTGTAAATGTTTTTAGAATGAATGTTCGGAATCATAAAAGACGGAAAACCCGCAGCTTCTGAACCCACACCAGGAGACCAGGTCGCAGCCTACTGTCACTCCATTCTGGAAATGCGTGAGTAGGGCGGAATAAAAGCCATATGGGCACGTTTCTCCATTGACATTTTCTTACCAGTGATAAAATCCGCCATTTTTGGGCGCCTTTGATGAATACACCTGTAGATGTCTGTCATTCACGTTTTACCATGTGTGAGTGGAAAAATTCTTTTTGAATAAGGTCGAATCATCTCTTTTTTTGCTAAGCATCTTGCTAGATTACTGCCACTACATAAGTTGACATTTTTTATGAGAAAGGTGTCGAATTCTCATGCCAAAAATGTAGCAGGCATGAGAATTTGAAACCTATAAATAAGAGTTTCTCTCATTGCCATTTACACGAATTTCTTATCTGCTTTTGCTGAAATCCGAATTCTTTTTTGGAGAGCCATATTTTGTCATTACGGTAGTCACATTTGTTTGATAGCCAATTTACATATTCCATCGCCATTTCTGAAAGACTGGTTTTTAAATGCTGCAAGCATAAATACAAAACCTCTATAGAAACCAGAATTAAGAAGAGTGATACTGGAAATCAGAAAGAGAAGGAAGAGAAGAAGTTGCAGACTGAATTCAATTGTAGCAAGGAAACAGGCATGGGAATTGTCTTTGATTACTTCTGTTATTTTAATTGATCTGCTTGTTTAAATTTTGCATTGCTTTGCTTTGTGATATGAAGTAGAGTAGGAAAGTATTAGAAGAAATTTTGTTGAAATAGAATAGCTTGTTATTAAGGAAATACTTAATTTCATAGGGAAAGCTTGTTTTTGAAAGGATAGCTTGTTATTAAGGAAATACTTAATTTCATAGGGAAAGCTTGTTTATGAAAGGATAGCTTGTTATTAAGGAAACACTTAATTTCATAGAGAAAGCTTGTTTATAATGGAATAGCTTGATTTCATAAGAATAGCTTGATTTCTTGGGAATAGCTTGTTTATAAAAGGGAAACTTGTTTATAAGGGAAAAAGCATCTTTATAGCCTGTTATGAAAGAATAGCTAGTCCATGCTATAAAATGAATGTTTGAATTGTATTTACTTGAATACTGCTTGAATTCCTTATATAAAGGAAAAGTGGAACTAGTTATTAAATACTAGGTCGAGGATAGAACCAGTACCAAGGTAGTCTAAAGCTTTAAAGTTAATAGGTTAACTAGGTGTTGTGACCTTTTTCACACATCACCCCATCAAGATGGGGACCCCCTAAATTTTGCTCCATTCTGGTCTTTTGGCTTTGGTTCGCTCTCTCTCTCTGGTCTCTGGTCCTTCCGGGGATGTCCCGTTGTTTGACCCAGGTTGAAATATCGATTAAGTCTGTGTAATTAGGGTTTTCATCCTTCAGGCTTATTTAAGGTCAAACTGAGTTATAAAATTGAAATCCAAGCTTAGCGCAGCAGTCAGAAGACTTCCAGCAGAGTCCCCCTAAATTTTCACTGTATTCTGGCAACTTACTATTTTTAGTAAGTATTCAATTTGGGACTATTTTATCGAGATTTTGGAATTCTGTCAGTTCCACCGCATCCGGGTAACTTCAAGCTGTCTACACGTAAATTTTGAGCCAGATCAGACGACTTACTATTTTTGGCATTTTGGGCTTTAAGAGCCAAATTCAGGGTTTCCACATGAGGCTTTTCAGATGCATGTCTGGAGAATCCTTCTGGGTTTTCCAAAACCTTCGCAGTGATGTAACATGCAAACCGAGACAACCACTTTCAGAGTTCAGCCTTCGGAGGCTATTTTTAGGGTTCGCATGCAGTGTTTTTCAACGCATGTCGGGTTTTTCTTCATGGGTTTTTCGAGAGCTTCGCAACGGTGTGACTTGCAAGCAGAGAAGATCGAGTTTTGAGGACTTACTATTTTTAGCCAGTACATGCATGCAGACCAGTTTTCTGGGTTTTTCTGGGTTTTTTGAGATCCCGCAGGGCAATATGACATGCAAAACCATCCGGCAGTGGATGAGTCACTTTTCAGACAGTTTCTATTTTTAGCAGGTACACTCCGGCAGCCGCCCAACACTCCAGTCCAGCAAGCAGAACGACATGCAGAAGGAACGAAGTCAAACGGAGACCGTTCGGGATACATGCAAATCAAATTAGGGTTTCCACTTTTATAGGGGGTAAAATCCAAAAATAGCCGAAACAAAGTACCCCACCCATGTCAGCACACTTCAAGGTACCTGCTGGCAAAATTTGAGCAAAGTCGGAGAACTTACTATTTTTAGTAAGTCAGGGCACGGCTATAAATAGCAGGTCTGCACCCGAGGTTGGCATCCGAGTAACCCTCAAGCTATCAAGATCAAGCGTTGCAACTTTCAGGCAAAACGGAGCTACTAAAGTCAGAAAGTCAAACTTACTATAAATAGCAGGTGGCTATAAATAGCAGGTCAGGGCAGAGGACTGACAAAACAGGTTCACAAGGCAGAGAATATCATCTGATGAAATTTTCAGGCAAAACGGAGCCTTAGAGGTTGAAAATCAGGGGATTTGCTAAAAATAGCACGACTTGCCAAAAATAGAATGCAAAAGCAGGAACAGGTAGATGCCTTGAAAAAGTTTCTAAGGCAAAAAAAAAAAAAATGAAAGCTCACCTAGTCAAATGCGCCCATCTCAAGGTAGAGGCTTGAAAACGCCTAAGGCAAAAATGAAAGCTCACATGTTGAAATGCGCCCACCTAGGAAAATGAAAGCATGGGGTCTCATTTGCGCCCAAGGAAGAAGAGATGCCTTGAAAAAAGTTTCTAAGGCAAAAACAAAAGCTCACATGTTGAAATGCGCCCACCTCAAGGAGAGATGCCTTGAAAAAAGTTTCTAAGGCAAAAACAAAAGCTCACATGTTGAAATGCGCCCACCTCAAGGAGAGAAGCCTTGAAAAGTTTCTAAGGCAAAAACAAAAGCTCACCTAGTAAAATGCGCCCACCTCAAGGATTGAAGCTATGAAATATTTCTAAGGCATAAAACGAAAGTGTCAAGGGTGAAATGCGCCCTCTAGGACATGAAATGAAAGCTTGGCCTAGCATTTGCGCCCATGATGAAGAGGAGATGGCCGAAATTTTCCTAAGGCATGGAAATGAAAGCTTGCCTATGTATTTGCGCCCAAGGAGGATGTGGCTTAGTGGAAAAACGCCTAAGGCAAAAACAAAAGCTTCAAGGTCAAAATGCGCCCCCAGTCAAAAGGAGGAATAGAGGTCTGGAAATATTCTAAGGCACGAAAATAAAAGTTGCCTAGTGGAAATGCGCCCTCAAGGTAAGTGGTGATGGAAAATGCTTCCTAAGGCGTGGAAATTTAAGGCTTGCATGAGTAAAATACGCCAAGGTTGCTGGAGAAAATTTCCTAAGGCAACAAAATAAAAGTAGACACATGAAAGTGCGCCAGAGGTGTAAAGTGAAGGAATTTTTTTTGAAATAAATATTTCATCAAAATGTATACGCCTATGGTAGAGAAAGTGTTAGAAAATTTTTTCTAAGTGATATAACACTTCACTAGGGAAAAATACGCCCTTGGCAAGGAAGGATGATTTGATGAGTTTTAAAATTCTCCGAAGGCAGTTGAAAGTTAACGAATCTTTTTTCAAGGGGAAAATTTGATATCGACGAATATTTTCCATGGGTCAAGTGAAAATCAAATGAACCCGTTTAAAATGCACCCATGAGTTAGCAGAGTTTGAAAATTAATTTCCTAAGGGAAATTTTAATATTTTCAGAAGAAATTCGTTTTGCCTAGATTATTTTCCTGACAGAAGTTAAATCTCAAAGGACGAATTATTTCGAGCACGCAAACAATTTTTAATCGCCCGGAGTTGAACGTTTTAATGAGAGAATTTAAAATGTCTAAGGCAAATTTTATGAAATCGAGGATTTAAATGACAGACATTTTAAAAGTTGGAAATAAATTTGCTACTCCCACGAATTTTTTCGAGTTGAATTTATTTAAACACTGCGAGATTTTAAAATGGAATTTTAAATCAAGTCAAGTGATTGTTTTTCTCGCGAGTTGTTTAAATCGCCAAGAGTTAACTGGCAGATTAAGAGGAAAATTCGAAATTTGAAGAAGAAGGAATCATTATTAATGGCGACTGCCATAATAACCGGCTGACGACTAGCCCACTACTGCGCTTGAATTAGAAGATTCCGAACGAAGATAGTGGGAAATTGATGAAGGTGCTAAAAATAGCCCCAGCACTACTTAGCAGGATTCTCCGAGAAGAGTTATTTAAACAATCTCTTCTCTCATTTCTCCTCACATTATTTCGAAGTTGAAGTTGCTGAAGAAGTTCTGGAGAGATTGAAATATTTTCCAAGTGGTTGAGGAGAGAAATTCTGTGAGAGTTTATTTTATTTCGGAGTGTTGAGTTGCTGAAAGTACGAAGTGCTGGAGAAATTTCATTTGCCGAGACTCTTTCTTTCGAAAAGCTGAAAGTGTGTTGCTGCAACTTCGAAGTTGAAGGTTGAAGTTATTTTCCGGAGTTGCTGGAGAATTTAATTCTCAAAGAGCTGAAAGTGGAGTTGCTGCGAAGTTTAAACGTTGAGAAGTTGAGGAAGTTGAAATTTCATATTGCTGGCAACTCTTTATTCCTCTAACTGCTGAAGTTGACAAAGTGAAGTCAAGGTTCGAACAATTTGTGCTGGAGAAATTAGCTACATTGCTGAAAGTTATTAGCTTGCTGCGTTTTTTCTTCACCAGTCAGAAGTGCAGTTGCTGAGAGTTGTCTCTAAACTCAGAGATTTTTATACAGTACGAGGTTTGGAGTTAGAAATTTATGCTGAGAAATTTTATTTTCAAAGCTAACTCCGTATTCGCAGCCATCTCGGGAATTGTTTTATTTTATTAATCTGCAGCCTAGCTTATTCTTCTATTTTATTTTGCAGATGGCTGGCGCAAAGGATGTTGCAGGAACAAGCAGAGCCGCAGGCAGAGCTGCAAACACTGAAGCAGGCAAGGCTGGCTCATCCCGGCAGGCAATGATTAAGAGGCTCGCTAAGCCATTTCTCCCAAAGTCAGCAATAGTTTCAAAGTTGGCAGGATTGAATGACACCAACCTTGGTTCATTTAATCTAAATGCACTCAAATCGAGGATGTTCGGGCTAGGGGGCCATCAACCATCCGTCACGGCACATAATATAATGAAGAGTGGAATCTACGCAGCTGCTAGTTTTCCGCCAGCAATTCAGTGTCCGGAGCTAATTATGGAGTGCGCCAATCACTACAAGCCAGAACGTAGGACGATCGTCTCCGGATGGTAAACTGCTCGCCAACTTCACCCGGATGCCATCGGAGAGGCATTTGGGATTCCAACTGCTGAGGAGATGTTATACAGGACAAACAAGAAGGGCAGATAAGATGTACTCTTCCTCTTTCGAAAGAGTCACTGCAGTCATCAACAGAGTTTGGATGCAGAAGCCGAGGCCACCCCGCACTAAGCTCCCAAAGCAGATAATTGCCGAGGACGTGAAACAAGAATACTGTGATTTGATAATGATGCTGAGCCGGGTGAATGGGAGTGCACAGGCTTACATTTTCGAGCCTTGGATGTTCTACTTCATCGAGATCATCTTGGAAGGAAAGGAGTGTGTCGATTGGGCTAGGATGATTAGCAACCACATCGATGAGCAATTCAGGAGCTTGAAGGTGACGAAGACTTTCTACATGAGCTCATATGTGATTTACATGTTGGCGAGAATGACTAAGTACAGAGGGATTTCGTACAAAGAGCCAATCGGCTGTGCCCCTGGTCAATTCAAAATTCATGAAGCCTGCACACAGCTACATTTGGTTAACATTGCCAACTATAAACGGGCAAATGATGCATTCACAATGCACATTGCGAGGACGCTTCAGCAAAGGACGCAGCAGAGAATATCTAAAGAAGCACAGACATTGATTGAGGAATATGGGTATTGGCTCATCCAATTCCCGAAATTCACATATATTAGGCTGCAGGGGTTCACTTCGTATCCGTATCGGTTACCACGATACCCCACTGATCACATAGTAATGCTTGAGATATCTAGGCAATTGATTGCCTACGATAAGATTCAGAAAAGGAAAAAGAAGGGTGGGCTTGATTTCCCTATCACCATGGGAAATTCCATTGAGGTGTGTCCCTCTTTGCAGGCAGCCCGAGAGGCAGAGGACGAGCTGCAATCTTATCATTTGTCATATCACACAGGCAGGCAGGATTTCGATCCTTACGGGAACATCCGGATGGTACAGAACGTTGAATACCGGCACAGAGCTCATCTGGAGGACTTCTGGGCAAATGCAGTGGATGAGGCTGAGATAAGAAGAAGGATGTTTTCCAGACTTCCTCTCAAGTTGATTAGAGAATGTGAGATTATTCCAGTTCCCGACCAGGTGGAGGAGGATGTCAACGTCATGCAACCCGACTATGGGTCAGTTAGGGATACTCCTGTCCCACCACCTGATTGGTCCGAGCCAGAGATCATGGACTTGGACACTCTTTCTATCCCGGTGATGACTTTTACCAGGACTTGGGTCGACAGACATGTATGCAGACTTAAGAGCAAGTCGATCGCCCTTACTTACAGCTTGATGGGTGACCCAAGGCCGTTATCGGTAAAAAGAGGGAAACAAATTGCTCAGACATCGAGGGCACAAGTGGAAGTGCCAACCCAGCCGATACCGTTGAGGATAGAACAAGCATCACCCGTGCACTCACAAACTCAATCTTCGAGTTTAAGAGTGGTTTCATTATTTGCCGATCAGAGGGCAGGATTAGAGGAAGAGCGGGGACTTGAGGAGGTAGATCAGCCCAACGCCCGGGAATCAGCTAGTGTCAGTTTATCCAGGGGCGGCCAACAGGAGGAGGAAGAGGAAACAATGGCCGACACCCATTTTCAGCAGATGTTGGATACGGCTTTGGAAGAAGAAGAAAACACAGAACAGGGGACCCAAGGGTCGGGAGATACCCAGCTTATAGAGGAGGATGAGCCTGAGCAGACCAGTGCAAGAAGAGAGGAAGTGCACGAGATGGAGGCAACAGAAGAACAGCCCCTTGTCATTTGTAATCCACAGCAGACAGTGCCTGATTGGCTTTCCGACAGAATGAGGAGAGAACCCGAGGATGACACGGATCCGGCCATTGAGATGGAAGAGTTCCTCAGGAGGATCAGTGCGCCACCAGAGAAGAAAAGGGCCCGAAAGTTTTCAAAGATCTCGACCGACGAGTCAGGCTCTCGCACGCTTCAGGTGGCTATTCCGAGGGAAGATTGTGATCGAACCGAGGAGAGGCCTGAAAATTATGTGATCACCACAGTAGAGTTGGGTCGTCCTACGGGAGCCCAAGTTATCGAGGAGTTCGATAACTCCTATCAGGCATTGAAGGATCAGTTGCTCCGCACGGAGGGGAAGTATAAGAAATTGAAGAAGGAGCACAAAACCTTGATAGGATATATGCAGAATCTAGCACGTCCAGGTGAACCAGCAGACCCGGCAGTGGAACGTCCATCGGAGCTTCCGAATGAGTCAATTGTTGCCTTAGAGGATTTAAAGAAAATGGAAACGGAGGCAGACAAGTGGGTTAGCCGTGTTCATACTGAGACAGGAAAATTCATGGAGGACCTTGCCGATGCTTATCGACAGGCCTCAAATATTTTGGCACGAATGGATATAGTAGATCAGGCCTGGGGTGATACTCGCATCTATCAAACGAAGACTGTACTTCGTTTGGGGGCTTTGATGCATGTACCTCTAGAAACCTTAGTGGATGGAGGTGTAATTCAGAGAGGTGATAGGTACGATTTCACCAGTTGGTACTCCTCGGTGGTCACAGGCCGTGGATTTCACGACGCAGCAAGGGCAGATTCAGCTAAAGTGAAGAAGGCAATGGGCAACATCTTGGGGGGAGTCCTCAATACATTAGAAGCCATATTTGCTAGAAAGTTGGTCCCAGAGGAGATAACTGCTGATGGTTTGAAGGGTAGACTGCCTCCATTCTTCTCAGCTGCGAGGTCACTTGTCCTGGATGACTTTGAGAATGTCTCCACGTTCTCTAGTATAATTCAGCATACCCAGGACGCCTTAGTGACATGGAAGAAATCTTGCATCCAGATACGGACAGACGGTAGCAGTCTTGGAGTTCCAGCTCAACCATATTCCACCGATCTCTACACAGGAGGTTGAAGCAGTATTGGCCCGGTTGATCGAGTTTGCTATCCGGGAGAAGGCCAGTGGGAACGCGCTGCTTGATGAGGATCTTCTTGATGATGGTAGTGGGCATTAATTGCTCATTATGATTCCTGCAGGGGAGTGGAGAATATTCTGTGCATTCATTGCCCACTCCTCTCTGTGGCGGTTTTTAGGGCAGAAACCCTAATCAGGGCATAGGTGGCTCGATCTGAGCCCTTCATTGTAATTTGATCTGAACCGTCCACTGAATTGGACTTATTATAAAAGGGGCATCCCCCCTCATTTGTAATCAATTAGAATTAGAATCAGAGATAGATCAGAGCTAGAGAGTATTGGAGATAGAAGTTAGAGAGTAGAGCTTAGAAGTTAGCTTAGATTGAGGAGGAAAGGAAGTTTTCCCATTGAGGACTTTGTAAGAAGTTGTTGTGAACACTCTCATAATATAAAGATTTATCATTGTTTGGTGGTTCTATCTTCTATTGTGAGTAGCTAGCAAGGCTTGTTCGTCTTTCCAATTCAAGGTAGATAGAGTAAAATAGATTTTTATTTCATGCAAGTAGTTGTTAGCTGTGGAGTGTGGCGTTGTGATTTGAGCAAGTCTTCTCGTCCATACCACTAGCGGACTTGCTGATGGTAAGTTCGCCTTGCGTGGTCAACTGGAGTATCAGCACTTAACTTCGATTATGGTTCATGTGTTTGTATGCGTCGTGTTGACGGTATGAACGTGTTGTGTCATAGTTTGAACATTTTCTCATCCTTTGAAGATTGCACCAACTTTGTCGGAGTTGTTCGAAAGAAGACAAAGCAAAGTTTGGTTTGAAGATTGTTTAAGTCGATCTTCGTCCTCCACCCTTTAGAAGTAGATTTGTAGAATCCCTATCCCTATCCCCTTTAAATTCTGCATTTTCCGAGTCAGTCTAGATACCAGAACCATATCGCCAAATCATTCATGTCCTAATTGCTTCACAAGTCGAACAACTACGTAAGTCCCCTTGAAATAACCAGCAAAACACATCAACCAACTGAGTCTATTCGCGATAAAAGGAACCTTGGAGTCGAACACATGAACTTTCAAGCAATCTTAGCATGTGGGACACTTTGATCAAGAGAGAATAGAGTGACCGTTGGGCAACTTTATTCTGTGCTGGCGCTGTCACAAAAGGCACGTCAACAGAATTGGCGCTAGAAGGAGGGCTACTTTTATAGTGAAGCAAAGAAATTATAAAAGTGTAATGTACCAAGATGGTGCTACCTCATAGAGGGATATCTCCGCGGCTACAGCCAAATTTGGGATTCAACGACGACCAAGAAGATATTCTTTCAGGATTGAACAACCTCGCGTGGAGAACAAAGAGAAGTGCAGCTGAGTACATGCGAACGAGCTTGGTGTTGCGAGAAGAAGAAGAAAAAGCTATCGAGATCCAAGTTGCTATTGAGAGAGATTTATTGAATCAAAGACAACCACTTGCGCCCGTGCCTCGCCAGTGAAAGAAGCAGCTTCATCCTGGATCGCATCAGTTCTTTCTCGCCGGATAAGTTGAAGAGGATTTTGAGGTCTGCACCCAGTTCAACCAAGGAACTTGTAGAGCTAGAGCTACCTACTAGAACAAGGAAAAAGAAAGGTACCCGATCAGACGGGGAAGTTCCCTCAAGTGAAGAAATTTTATCAAACGAAGAAGCTCAATCAAGTGAAGAAGCAGTAAGCGGTGAAGAGGTCTCGAGCTTATTCAGAACTCCGCCTAGCATTTCAAGGTTTGCCCAGCAAGGACCCGCCCGAGATACCACACCAATAGCAATTCAGCAGCAGCAACGAACGACTCCAACAGCTGTATATCGGCGAAGGCAAGCAATGGCTCAGCCAGTTGCAAATGGTGCTACTTGGTTGGTTACCAACCCATCTCCGCTGGAGTTTGCCGACTATCATGACATGCCAAAGAATCCAGAGAGTTTTTGCTCCAAGTTCCACGTCCACGACGTAAACCGCACTGCTGAGGATCACATCAAAATGTTTGAAGACCACCTACGCAATAGGCAGATTGCATACGCAGATGTAGCTTGCAGGTTGTTCCCCTATTCTTTGGGGGAAGAGGCCCATTATTGGTTCATACATTTGCCAGTCGGTTCAATCAGAACATGGGAACAGATGAAGACGGCCTTCATCGGAAAGTTTGGTATTCCCATCACTCCCGCAGAATTGTTCAGACAGTTTGTAGAAGTAAGGAGGCAGGAAAAAGAGCCCATTCATGTGTTTAACAATAGATTCCAGAAGGCTCTCACAAGATTACGAACTCCTTACACTATCACGGATGCTAGAGAAAGCTACTACGCCGCTTTGGACCCCTTAACTGCAATGTTTGTGAGAGAAGCTCACCCCGCTCCCGCCGATATGAACTTAGCTTATGCTAAAGCAGTTGAAGTGAGCCAGAACATGGGACAAAATACAACTGGTCCCTCACTATACACTGGCTTAAGTTCTACGAGCGGTCAGATACAAACCTGGAATCAGCAAATTCCAGCATTAAATCCAGTTCCACAACCATCTTACCAGGCAACCGCGCCATCAAATCAGTTGGTTCTCCACCCTGGAGTACCTTCATCTCAAGCGTCAATCGCACAGCCGGTCTATCTGCAAAACACAGTACCGCGACACAGACTCAAGAGGAAAGAGATGAAATAAAAGGTCTGGTGGAACAAGTAAAGAAGCTGTCAACTGAGGTGACATACCTCAGAAATCAAAATAATCAGATTCAAGCCATGCAAAGGAACAATCAAGCACACCAAGGTGCTAACCGAGGATATCAGAGTAATCCTCCGAATCATCACCATGATGCTCATCAAGGATACAATCAGGAGAACAATCATGGGTATAGAAATAACAATCAAGGATTCCAGAAGAGATCCTGGAATACGGGACCCAACAATGGAGGTGTTCCTACACCGCTGGATAACCCACCGCCTCCTGAGAACCGTCCGGCAGACAGAGTATACCTGGCGGAGGCCGCCTTGTCAGGATGGTGTAGATTGCACAACACTAGTCAGCACTCTGAGTTGCAATGCCACGAGTTCCAAGTCGCTGCTGACATCTTCAGAGGAGAAGTGAAAAATACAGAACCAGTGGAGAATCCTCCAATCACGGGGTATGAAATAGTTCCAACACCCCGGTATGATCAAGCCCTGATCTTGGAAGACTTCAAGTTTCCACCTGAATTCCAAAGTTATACACCTCCGTCGGTTAATCAGAGGTTTCCACCAGCTTCGGCAAATGGTCCCGTGGGGACGCCAGAGGCTCAAACGCCTTCAGAGGCTCATGTCACGTACGCATCACCAGATGAGCCCCTAAGCAGAGACGGCTATAGTTTCCCGCCTCTTAACAACAGTGTCTTGGTAGAAGGAATCAGGGAAGTGCAAGCTCTCCAGACTACTGATGGTGGGCCCCCTAAAGTGTATCAAAGAGGTTATCCTCAAAGGGAACCATTAACTTCGTCAACGCCACCAAACAACTTTACCACACCGCCGCATCCTAATGCGAGCAACGTGCCAATGGCACCCAAGGACTCCCCGGAATATAGACAGCAGGGTCCCACACAAACAAGATCAAATGGACCGCAGATGCCTCAACAGCCAGTTTACCAGTTAATCCGAGGACAAAAGGAGAATCCTCCTAGAGAAGATATAAGAAAGCTGAGCTCCTTTGTACTGGAAGAATTTAAGAAGATAAAGGTCAGTTTACCACTCTATGAGTTGATGAAGGTCCAAGAAGTAAGAGAGACTCTCTTAGGGACATTGACTGAAATCCCCACCACAAGAAGCACTTCGCAAGAGGCACCTAACATGCCAAGACACCCCCAGGTTGTCACGCAGCCCCGTCCTGCACAGAACACAAATGTGGTGCAAAGTGTGCCACAAACCTCCTACGATTCTTGGGAGGAACCACAACAATATCAGAACTTTGAGGGTATGGTATTAAATTCTACAGGCACTCCCGGAAAGGCCGAGATTGAGAAAAGCTCTCAAGCTGATGATGCCGTGAAGCAGAAACAAAATGCGAAAAATATGACTCAAGGCAAGCAAGTCCAGTCGGACCATGCAGATGAAAGAAGAAAACCAGTAGTGTTTTATCAAGGGAAGGATGAACCGGCCCCATTCTTGGTTTCAGTCAGAATATTCGGAAAAATGTTACACAATTGTTTGATCGATTCTGGAGCTTCAAGCAACGTCATGCCTTTGAAGGTATGCGAAAGATTGGGCCTAATCCCGCTCCACACCAACAAGAAAGTAACTCAATTGGATAAAACTGAAGTTCCTGTTGTTGGGGAACTAAACGACATTCACATGCAGCTAGCCGCGGATCCTAGAATCCAAGGCCGTATTGATATTTCTGTTGTAGATATACCAGACGGGTACGGCATGCTGCTTAGCAGAGACTGGTGCCGAAAGTTGAACGGATATATCGCCACCGACTTTTCTCACATGTGGCTGCCTTGGAGGGGAATCCCTAACCAAATAAGAGTGGAAAGCACACCACGGCTCCGGTTGATGATTACTGAATATGGTGATAACAATGAGGTATTGTTTGCAGAGACTGATTTGGGTTCATACAAGCCCGTGAAACAGGAAGTCCTCATGTTGCAAAGTGTAAATCAAGAAAAACACTTGGAAGGTACGTCTCCCTCTACTGAAATATTGATTGAAGATGACTCAAGCGATGGTGAGGGGATGTTTGAAAATTTTAGAAACTTTGTGCTAAAGAATGTCAAGCAAAAGATGGAATCAGGGAAGAATGTTTCCATCAGCAGTATGTTAATGCCCAATTGGTGTAGGATCCATGAGGCATTCCACCCAGAATTCACATGCGCCATGTGCAGAACGGCCATTGAAGAAGTTTCAAAGAGAGTTCCACAAGTCTCTTTGGTGGAAGAACTAGAAGAAATAAATGAGAAGAAAAGCTCCCTGACAAAGGAATGGGTAGAAAGTGAGAAGATTGAGCCCGCAATGGAGAAAAATGGTCCCAATACCCATAGCGTTCATATAGAAGATCAAGTTTGGACTCTGAGATTTGATGGATCAAAGTCTAACAAAGGGAATGGAGCAGGGTTTGAACTCATCAGCCCCAAGGGAGAGGCATATCTAGGTGCTTGTAGGCTCCAGTTCCCTTGCACCAATAACGTTACTGAGTATGAATCTTTGATTCATGGGTTGATCCTCGCTATAGAGAAAGGTGCCAAAATTGTACATGCCATTGGAGATTCCAACATAGTGGTCCGCCAAGTAAGAAAACAGTATGCTTGCCACGACAAGAGATTGGGACGGTACCGGAACAGAGTCTGGGACTTGATCGAAAGCTTCGATGCATTCAATATCAAGCAAGTATACAGAGCTAAAAATCCAGTGGCTAATTCTCTCGCGCAGGCGGCCAGTTCACTAGAGCCATTAGAGTTGGAAGGTCTAAAGAAGTTCACAGTTGAATTGATCTCCACACCTTCAGTTCCAGATAATATAAAGAATTTCCAGGTGTTTGATGATGATAAGCAGATTTTGGAATTCTTGACTAACTCAGGGGTGTTTGAAGCACAGATTATAGACGAAGAAGAAACCGAAGAAGCGGAATTTGACACCGAAGGGATCTTAAATTTGAAGACAAATGTCATTCCTAGGGGCATGGTGGAGTTAGAAAGACTCTTTGACCCTGATAAACTAAGTAGGAATCAAAGCACCCAAGGGGATGAATGTGAGACAATCAACTTGGGAACTAGTGAGCAAGTAAAGAATGTATTTGTGGGGAAAGTATGCACCCCAAAAGAAAGAGAAGGAATAGTGCAAGCATTGAGAGAGTTCTCTGATGTGGTAGCCTGGGGCTACGAAGACTTAAAGACATATGACACTACCTTGATCACGCACACGATCCCGTTGAAGCCGGGAAATAAACCATTCAGGCAAAGACAAAGGCCGGTGAACCCGCTATTGGAACCGTTGATATATCAGGAGGTAAGGAAGCTCCTTTCGGCCAGAATAATCTTCCCAATAAGGCACTCAACGTGGGTCGCCAATCTAGTGCCCGTCAGGAAGAAGAACGGAGAGATAAGGTTATGTGTTGACTTCCGCAACCTAAACAGAGCATCCGAGAAGGATAACTATCCCTTGCCCTCGTTGGATGAGGTTTTGCAGATTGTAAATGGTTCCCAGATGATGTCCTTTTTGGACGGTTATTCAGGTTACAACCAGGTAATGGTTGAAGAAGCAGATAGACTAAAAACAGCTTTCACCACTAAGTGGGGAACATTCGCTTACAGAAGAATGCCTTTTGGCCTAATCAACGCCGGGGCCACATTTCAACGAGCTATGGACATCGCTTTCAGAGACTTAGTTGGAAAATGCATTATTATATACATGGATGACTTGACAGTGTTCTCCAAAAAGAGGGAGGATCATGTTGAAGACTTGAGAAAGATCTTCCAGAGATGCAGAAGATTTGGTATTTCTCTCAATTCAAAGAAGTGCGTATTCGGAGTCACCGAAGGAAAATTGTTAGGACATGTCCTCTCAGAACAGGGCATATCAATTGACCCAGACCGCATTGAGGCAATTTCAAAGATCGGCATGCCAGGGAGTCAGAAAGAGTTGAGGTCGTTCTTTGGCAAGATTAATTTTGTGAGAAAATTCATAACTGGATTCGCCGAGATTGTCAGACCACTAAATGAAATGCTGAAAAAGGATGCAAAGATAGAATGGACCCCTCTCACAAAGAAGGCGTTCGAAGAAATCAAACAAGCAATAGTAGATGCTCCGGTGCTAGTTAGTCCGGATTACTCAAAACCATTCTACTTGTACTCCTTTGCTTCAGAACACACTTGCGCAGCGGTCTTGACCCAGAGAGCGGAAGAAAAGGATGAACACCCAATTGCTTTCATGAGTACTCCATTGAAGGAAGCAGAATTAAGGTACGCCAATGTAGAAAAGCAAGCTTATGCTCTAGTAAAAGCAGCTAAGAAGTTCAGGCACTACATCCTGAGGAGCAAAGTACATGCAATAGTTCCAGATGCCACAGTAAAGACATTACTAATGCAAAATGAATTAGGAGAAAGAAGAGGCAAGTGGGTCGCCAGCTTGCAAGAATATGACATAGAGATACAGCCGATGAAGTTAGTCCGAGGACAAGCATTGGCACAAACGATTGCAATGGCAGGACCTGGGCTGGTACAACAAACATATATACTGGAAGAGGTGTCCCCAGGGGAATGGTACGATGACACTGTTTACTATTTGTTGAACCACAGGTGTCCTTCACATTTGAATCCAGTGCAACGAAGGGCTTTAAGAATGAAGAGCCAGAGATTCATGCTGCAGGGATCAGTACTTTATAGAAGAAATCACGAAGGTATATATTTGAGATGTGTAGGAAAAAGAGAAGCTAAGCAGCTTATGGAACATTTCCACGAGAAATTCGGGACAGGTCACGGAGGTGGTTTGGCCACAGCTCATCAGATTTCAAGGGCTGGGTATTATTGGCCCACACTTTTTAAGGATGCTTATGAGCATGTGAGGGCTTGTCACATTTGTCAGACAGCTGCGTACAGAGAAAAGAATCCGGCTATGCCCTTGCAACCAGTGATTGAAGTCAGACCATTTGCCAAGTGGGGGTTGGACTTTATTGGAATGATTAACCCACCGTCCTCGGCACAGCACAGGTACATACTGACAGCCACCGACTACTGCACCAAATGGACAGAGGCTCAAGCTCTCAAGCTTTCCACCACAGATGTAGTCATTAAGTTCCTCGAAGAGAATATTGTTACAAGGTTTGGATGCCCCCACGCTTTGGTGTGCGACAACGGCCCCGCCTTTTCATCATTGAAGTTTTCAAATTGGGCGTTTGAGTATGGGATTGCACTGAAGTTCTCATCCAACTACTACCCCCAAGGAAATGGACTTGCAGAGTCCACAAATAAGAATTTGCTGAATGCTATCAAGAAACTGTTGGATAAGAACCCCAAGGATTGGCACACACAACTGAGGTTTGCCTTGTGGGCAGACCGGACTAGAACGAAGAATTCTTTGGGAACATCTCCCTACCATTTGGTGTATGGGCAAGACCCCGTCTTCCCAGTTCAATTAAGGATCCCTACTCTTCAGTTTATTCAGGAGTATCTGGAAGGCGAAGACCGAATTCAAGTCAGGTTGTCTCAGTTGATGCACTTGGAGGAGAAAAGAGATGAGGCATTGGAAAATCTGGCTAAGCACCAAGGAGTCGTGAAAAGATGGTTCGACAAGCAGGCCAAGGTCAAGGCCTTCAGGATTTCAGATTTAGTTTTATGTTGGGATAAAGCCCACGAAAGAAGAGGTGATCACGACAAGTTCGACAAATTGTGGTTGGGCCCGTATCAAGTTTGTGAGATCCTGGGAGATAATGCATTCAGATTGAAAACGCTAACAGGAGAGGATATCCCATTGCCAGTCAATGGGCAGTTCCTCAAGCATTATTTCCAAGCGTAGGGTCTGTTATACCCAAAATGAAATTTTTGGCATTCTGCTTAAATTGAGCTAAACAACGTAAAAATGCCATCTAAAGTATGTTTTAGGTCAAACCAAATATGAAATCCTTGTGGGTTTCTGTCAAGGAACCTATGGTTAAAATTTTGAAAAAACGAAAATTAGGGTTTTACACCCCTATTTTTGTGGAAACCCTAAAAAATAGGACCTTCCCGGAAATGATTGAAAATAATTCTGATAGGCTTAATTGCCTTCACGATCACACTGATCAAGTCAGAATTATCAAAAAATATGTTTTACTCTGGTGGGTCTATTTCTATTTTTCAGGAACAAAGTTAGGAGCTCCGCAGCCATTAATGGCAGATTGGCCAGTACCAGGTGCTGAAAGCTAAACCTCAAAAGCTTCAACGAAGAAACCATGGCGGAAAAAGATAAAAATGATGACGTTCAACGAAGGAGATTCTCAAAACGGAAAAGGCCAAAATTTGGCTAAGTCTGGAAGGTGCACGTTTTGTCTACCAAGGCAAAACATAGTCTACAGTGGTTAAAAGCGCCCCTCTTGAAGAAAGGCGCCCTTGAACCTTAGAGGGAAAATCAAATCATCTGGCAGTGTCAAAACAGTCATCCTCTTCACTTTCATACTAGCTCGACAACGAAACAATCAGCAAGATTATCTGATTCAACAATCATTGACCAACCGTCAGCGAAGTATGGAGGATCCATTGACGACAGAAGTGCCAAATCTGAAAGCTTCAAGGTAAAAGCGCCCCTGCTGGCCAGGGGCGCCCCTCAGTTGCAGACATCAGATGAATCCAAGAGCTGTAGCTTTATACATGATATCTTTCCAGCTTCCTCCCGGCTACGTGATCAATCTAACAGCAAGTCCACAAGACACACCAGACGATCACGAGACGAGATCAAGCAGAAAAAGCCAAATTTGAAAAACTGGAAAGATAAGCCAGAAAATGGCTAAGGCATGGCTAAAAGCGCCCCTCTCAAGGAAAGGCGCCCTTTCCTAAAGGTGTCCAGATTCAGCCGGAATCTTCACTACCTCCCAAGACGACCTTCTCAGCTATGACCTATCTCGTCAGCGAGACTATCAGCAAGAACTTCCGACAAATCAATCGACTGATGAAGAAGGTCAAAGGCTGGCAGTCCACAACCAAGATAAAACTAGGCAAAAGCTAAAAGCGCCCCTGCTGGCCAGGGGCGCCCTTTAGTTTGGAGGCCCAAAACTTGCCAGCTGCCACTGCAAAGTCAGGCATCGTGAACAAGACTGAACCAGCTACCCGACACATCATCAAGCAGAATCATCTGATTCATCAAACATCGGGAACGTCAGATCAAAGCAAAGAGGGTCTGAAAAGGTCAAAACGAAGAACGAGTCAGTGAAAATTGACTAAGGCATTGTCAAAAGCGCCCCTTTCAAGAAAAGGCGCCCTTCTTTCTGGAGGCCTAAACTCAGTTTTCTGAGCTAACCTCTCCCAGGCATATCTAATCACATTGATCCTGCCTCAACAACAGAACTGTCAGATACTGCTCGAGATCAACTGAGCAACCTGAATCGAAGATCAAACAGGAGCACTTCAGCTTGCAAAATAAGCAAAAAAGATCAAACTCAAGGTTGGACGCCTAAAGGAAAGTCAAACAGAAATGTTGACTTGAGTTAGCAAATTTGGAGCCAAAAAAGAGAAAAACACTCCACAATCAGTGGAAATCATCTTTTAGAACTCCAAATCAGGACTGAATGATGAGTTATCTTCCATACTTTGTGGATCTTAACCCTAATTGCTTTATATTCATGCTAGGCGTCCCTTTTCCTCATTATTCTTTTTTGCAGGTTGAAGGATAAAACATCAAGTAGCTCCCAAGAACAAGTTTTCAAGATCTGGCAGGGGTTTTGAACGGATCTTCAATATTTTTGAAGATAATTGGCAGTAAAAGCATTCTTCTCCCAAGATTGTTTCCAGAGACAGATTATTACAAGTGGCAGTTTATAACTTCCAATCCATCTTCTGTCTATTTCCTCTACTTCTGTCTATATTTCTTTTGCATGTCACAGGAAACGACAGATTTTCACAGATCTGACCAACTGGGTATGATCAGCACAGCTTTTTCAACAAAACCCACATGGTAGATTTTTTCAGAAAAAGTAGCCCTGCTGCCCCTATTTTTTAGGGTTTCCGGAAAAAGTCATAATATTGAAAAACGGACAAACTGGGTTTGTTTGGCTCTGAAGCACGAACAAAACCCATGTGTTAGATTTTTTCGAGAAAAATCACTTTCTGGTGCCCTTGCTGCCTCTGCCACCGAAGGGCTCTTGCATGTCAAAGAAAAACTCGTTTTTTCGAATTTCTGACGATCTGGGTCTGTTTAGAAAATCATTCTTAACAAAACCCATGTCTCAGATTTTTTCGTAAAAACTACCCCCGGCGAGGCTATTTTTAGCATTTCCAGAAAAGTGTCAGAACAGGGTCAAGTGCCCAGTCAATATTCAAGGTTTTCAGAATGCAGTACTCTCAGGTACAATACAAGACCAAAACAGTCTTATACCATGATTACCTGAAAACGACTGATACAGACTTATGGCAGAAAAATCCAGAGGTCAGTTCTGAAGACTTGGAGGGCATGAATCAAATCACATTGCAGAACATCGAAGAATCCGGTTTGTTTCAAGCAGCATCTATTCCAATCACCTTACAAAGCATCGAGCTTGTAATTGCTTGCATTAAGCATTACAACCCGACTACAAGAGAGATCCTGTCAGTTGACGGGAGGGTGATTTGCAGCTTGAAGCCAGTAGACATAGAGACTTGTTTTGCAATCCCACCATGCCCTACCAAGAAGGTCATATCAGTGACAGAATGCGAAAAGGCATTCGAGGCTTCAAAAGACAAGTGTTCGCTTATAATGGCTGAACATTGGCTGAAAACAAAGAGGAACAGTTTGCCCAGAGTAGTTGGTAGAGGAGAATTCAAAGACGAGTACGGAGTGCTAATCACCCTACTCAGCAGAGTCACTGGACAAGAGGAGGGAAAATCCTTCCAGCCGTGGATGTTCTACATTATTGGCAAGATAATCAGCAGAAAAGAACGTTACGACTGGGCCTCCCTGATCAGTGACACACTCCACCAACAATTCACCGGATTTCTAGAAGAGCACCGTTTCCACATGTGTTCATACCTGGTCTACCTGATAGCCTTCCAAGGCGATTTCAGAACATTAAACACTGTGGGAACCCTGGGTGTGCAAAAGGTACAAGAATACTTTCCTCGCTTGGAGTTCACTCTAGCGGAAAGACATTTCAAAAGAATAAATGACCTTTTTACTATGCACACCGTGCACGAGCTAGACCATGAGATGCACGTGCGTATTTCACCAGCAGCTAAGGCAGCAATGGTGGACTGGGCGGATTGGTTCATACAATTCCCCACTTTCACCTACATACGCGTGTATGGCTATAATGGCCACCCCGCCATGATGCCACGTTACCCCTCAGATAGGGTAGTGTTCATGGAATTCCTGAGGCAATTGGCCGATGTTCACTCTTACCTTCGCGTAAAGAAAAAGGCTGCAGTGAACTTTCCTCTTCAGATGGGACTCTACAGATGCAGAACAGCAGCTGATGCAAGGTTGATAAGCCAAGAAATAGTGAGATTTAATCTCAAGTACCTCATCGACAGGAGGCCATCCTATGACCCCAGAGGCATCTTCGCAGCTCACCTTGAGCAAAGATCATCACATGAACCTTTCATGGAAGATTTTTGGGTCAACTGCGAAGATGAGTTCGAAGTGAGAAGAAGGAACCATAGCAGATTCAAGCTCTCACAGATTGCAGAATTCATGTCAGAAGACATCGAGGGCTTATCTGAAGACGAAGGAGAAGTTATTCTTTCTTCCTTCTTCACGGGTCTAGTAGATTCACAACCACTCGGCAAGGTAGACTGGTACGCGAAAGAGAGTACGTCTATTGAGGAAAGAACGGGTAGAGTAGTTCGACACAGTCAACTCTACCTGGACAGTAAAAGGACAAGGAAGGTAGTACTTCCCCGATCAGAGCCGCCAGCGGTTCAGTCTACACTACCTTCCACGTCTAGGAGGAAACCCAGACAGAAGAAGATGAGCTTTCCTCCAGAAGGAATGCGGATGTCAGGAAGCACATGGGGGAGAAAAGGAATTGCCAGCACAAGCCGGCAAGAGGTACAGGTGGAGACAGCCACCAATTTGCCTGAGACAGTTGAGACCGCTGCAACTACACAAGAACCAGTGATTGAAATAATCGCTGTAGAGGCGGAAACCATTGTAGAAGAAGTTGTAGCAGAAGCGGTGCCAGTGATAGAAACAGAGCCACCAGCTTCACCACCATCACAGAGGTCACAAAGTCCTATTGATTTGGACTCGCCACCACGAGACATTGCCACGGCACAGTCTCGTTCTTCTAGCATTCAGGGGACCTATGTTCCTCCTCCCAGCGATGCTAGCCGAGATTCTATCTGGCTGGAAAGCTCGCTTGGGAGAAAGAGGGAGAGGCCTTCATATCAGCTTGACTTCTCTGAATTCCATCATGCCCCACAAGACATGCCGGTAAAGAAGTTGAAGAAGCAGACACATGTAGAAAAGAATGCAGAGAACGAGGTCATCATAGAGACTGCTGCCCCACCTGAAGACAAAGATATACATAATGTGAGGGTTGAGGATTTCACGCTTTCAAAGGTGAACCTTGGAAAGACCACTCGACAGGTGGAGGCAGACCTTCTTGGAATTGCCTCGGCGAGTGTCAAAGAAAGGATGACAAAAGATGGACAAGACAAAGCAGCCTTGAAGGCTGAAATCCGTCAGCTAAAGTTGTACATTTCTAGTTTGATACATGACACTCCAAACTCCTCGGCTTTGCCTCAAGGACTGTTGGATCTCCCAGCTGAAAGGAACCATCATCAGTTGATTACATACGGTAAACACTTGAGACGTCAAGTGGATGAGTTTGTTGTCAAAGGGCGGTGTGTGTTGACAGAAGCATATCAGCTGAGAGACAGAGCACATGGACTTCGATCAGAAATCCAGAAGTCAGATATAAAGGCAGCTCAAGAGAGGCCGAGAGAGGAGGCGACAGTTGCTGATTTGCAACAAGCATATGAATCAGTTACGACCACAGAAAATAAACACCATCTCTTTGAGTGGAAAGAACAGGTGGCATACAAGGTGAGAGCCTATGATGCCAACTCTGTGGAGCTGATTGACTATAGACGCTTCGTCGCCAATATTATCAACTTCGCAAGAACGTTGGTAATATCCTTCCCGAGTTAGAATATCAGCGGGAAGGAGGAGAATATGTGGAACTTGAAACCGTGCAGACACGATTCCAGGATGTCATCCGATCTTCATTCCTTGAAGATCCCAATGGCTGCAAATTAGCCAAAATTGCAGCCATGTCTGTCCAGTTAGATGAAGCAGCTGCCCAATGCATAACCTATCATCAGCAGCTTACGACGGGTGAAGAAATGCTTAGACGCCACATGGTCATCTTGAAGAGCATTAATTGCCCGGAGGCCGAAGAGGTCAATGACTGGATAGAGACTTTGTTGACCAGTGGTGAAGAGGTGTAAAGCACCAAGGGAGGACGTCCTACCCTCCAAATAGCATTAATGATGACTGAAGTCAACTTGATGCCCCTTTCCAAGTTGACTCCAGATCTCCACAGATCATGCATGTCAGATCCCACTAATCTAGGATGTCTATTTGACTCCCACGATTTGTGGATCTCAGATTTCCTCAAAAGGTGGATGTCTATTTGGAGACACATTTGTAACATAAGTTCACTTTTAGTTAGGTGTCAGTCAACTGAGGTAGACTTCCAGTTTGACTTTTGTTTAGTTTCAGTTAACTGAAGTAGATTTCCAGTTAACTGTTTGCTCACCTACATTTAGACATAGAATAATATCTTGCTGATTGGCAAGAACTGTTTGTTAACTCAAGGAGATTTTAGGGTTGCCTACTCCTTTGAGTTCCTATAAATAAGAGCCTTAGGTTCTTTATTTGTTTAACCTTTATTTGCTAGCAAAATTGCTGCGCCACTGTTGCCAGAGTTCGCTTGTTTATATCTGTTCACTCTTGGATGAGAGTTCGTTGGTTGATCGCAATTGTGCATGATTTCGTGCCTTTGCTGTCCCGACCTTTGTAATTCTTTGAAGAATCTTAAAGAATAAATCAGATGGTGCAAGCTTGATTGATCTAATTATTTGAGTTATTCAAAGTCTTGTTTTTAAATAGTGCATTGTTTCAATCTCCTCCTTGGACAGGTGTCGTCGCCTCCTTGGATATTTTGTCATCAATCATTATCGTTTGATGTTGTTTAATGATCTTTCTTGCAGCCTAGACTTTGGACAGGTGTCGTCACCTCCTCGGGAATCCTGTTAGAAAGGCCATCGTTCCTTGTTGTTTCCAGTGAGCTGCTTCCAAGCCTATACCTCGGATAGGGGTTCCTCCTCCTTGGCAAGTCTCAGATCCAGTTTACCGTAACGAGTGTTTGCTTGTATCGAGCCCTATCTTGGTATATATCCGAAGGTTCAGAGCCTCGGCCATATTCCATTGAGACGGAGGATTCAAGTGATCCAACCATACCATTTCGCTCCTATGCCCTCATGCTCTGTTTTCTTGAGGAGGTAGGATAGTTTAGAAGCTTAGTTAGTCGTAGTTAAGATCTGCGGAAACCAGAGAAAAAGCTTAGCTACGGCGCATTGGTTTATGCACCCTTGTGTCCTGCCGCTGAGTAAAAAAGATAGGAAATCTTAGTACACCCCTTTTTTTTTACAGTATAAAATCAGCAAAGAGAGATCTTCCTCTCTATAATCCGAAGAGCATGTACTAACACACTTGCAATAGCTGTCCGTTTCCAATAAGCACTCCAGAGGTGCTAATTGAAACGCCAACAGGGTCCCTCCTGGATCCTACTTTGTACATAGTAGATTAGGTTGTTTTGTTCCCGTTCCCTTTTTGGGTTTTGGTTTTGGTTTGTTGCCCTTTGGGTTTTTGGTTTTGGTGTTTCTTCCCTTGAGTTGTCCGCTCAAGTGGTTTTGGTTTGGGTTCAGAATGGACTTGATTTTAGGGTTTTCCGTTGCGATGGAAGTGATGATATCTTGTCTTGCGCGAATTGGTCTACTGCCATGGGGTTTTTATGAATTTATGCAAACAATAGAATGCCAAGGTTGTTTTCCTCTTGTCATCATCCGGTCTCATAAAAGCTCGACTCGGGAGTTTAATCAGTTATTGTGTCTTAACACATGAGCCTGAGATCATCATGTCCTATTGGTTCAAACAAGCTGCTTTGAGTCATTTTGATTCCTTGGGAGGGATTACGGCAAGTGAAAATTTTAAATCTTGCTTCAGCGCCACTGCAATTCTCAAACCCATTGGTAGCTTCATTGCTTACCAACCAATTATGGAATTGACGGATAATCAAGAGAAAAGGAGAAAATATGCTAAAAAGAAATATCAAAAGAAGGAAAATGAAAGAAATATCATACTTTGAATATTGGTTTGGGAATATACGAGTAACTCCACCGGGGCTATGGACGCCTGGCTGGCAGTGGAGCAATATTCGTGAGAATTGTAGCGACAACCTCGTCGGGGCTATAGACGCCTGACTGGCAGCGAGGCAATGTCCGGGATGCTTTTGAAGTTAAGATACTTGTATAACCTGCCATAATCGATCTCGGGAGTCACGATGGTTTAGAGATAAGATAAACGCATCAGTCAGGAGATCTCAGATGAAGGTGTTTTGATCCAATATCGGATTCTTCTCCCTTTTTGAGTAAATATCCTTTTTGTATGATGGTTAGAGGGATTGACCAAGGTTTAATTTTCAAAGTGTTTTTCAACACTTTCCCGTGGAGTCGCCAGATGTTGTGACCTTTTTCACACATCACCCCATCAAGATGGGGACCCCCTAAATTTTGCTCCATTCTGGTCTTTTGGCTTTGGTTCGCTCTCTCTCTCTGGTCTCTGGTCCTTCCGGGGATGTCCCGTTGTTTGACCCAGGTTGAAATATCGATTAAGTCTGTGTAATTAGGGTTTTCATCCTTCAGGCTTATTTAAGGTCAAACTGAGTTATAAAATTGAAATCCAAGCTTAGCGCAGCAGTCAGAAGACTTCCAGCAGAGTCCCCCTAAATTTTCACTGTATTCTGGCAACTTACTATTTTTAGTAAGTATTCAATTTGGGACTATTTTATCGAGATTTTGGAATTCTGTCAGTTCCACCGCATCCGGGTAACTTCAAGCTGTCTACACGTAAATTTTGAGCCAGATCAGACGACTTACTATTTTTGGCATTTTGGGCTTAAGAGTCAAATCAGGGTTTCCACATGGCTTTTCAGATGCATGTCTGGAGAATCCTTCTGGGTTTTCCAAAACCTTCGCAGTGATGTAACATGCAAACCGAGACAACCACTTTCAGAGTTCAGCCTTCGGAGGCTATTTTTAGGGTTCGCATGCAGTGTTTTTCAACGCATGTCGGGTTTTTCTTCATGGGTTTTTCGAGAGCTTCGCAACGGTGTGGCTTGCAAGCAGAGAAGATCGAGTTTTGAGGACTTACTATTTTTAGCCAGTACATGCATGCAGACCAGTTTTCTGGGTTTTTCTGGGTTTTTTGAGATCCCGCAGGCAATATGACATGCAAAACCATCCGGCAGTGGATGAGTCACTTTTCAGACAGTTTCTATTTTTAGCAGGTACACTCCGGCAGCCGCCCAACACTCCAGTCCAGCAAGCAGAACGACATGCAGAAGGAACGAAGTCAAACGGAGACCGTTCGGGATACATGCAAATCAAATTAGGGTTTCCACTTTTATAGGGGGTAAAATCCAAAAATAGCCGAAACAAAGTACCCCACCCATGTCAGCACACTTCAAGGTACCTGCTGGCAAAATTTGAGCAAAGTCGGAGAACTTACTATTTTTAGTAAGTCAGGGCACGGCTATAAATAGCAGGTCTGCACCCGAGGTTGGCGTCCGAGTAACCCTCAAGCTATCAAGATCAAGCGTTGCAACTTTCAGGCAAAACGGAGCTACTAAAGTCAGAAAGTCAAACTTACTATAAATAGCAGGTGGCTATAAATAGCAGGTCAGGGCAGAGGACTGACAAAACAGGTTCACAAGGCAGAGAATATCATCTGATGAAATTTTCAGGCAAAACGGAGCCTTAGAGGTTGAAAATCAGGGGATTTGCTAAAAATAGCACGACTTGCCAAAAATAGAATGCAAAAGCAGGAACAGGTAGATGCCTTGAAAAAGTTTCTAAGGCAAAAAAAAAAAAATGAAAGCTCACCTAGTCAAATGCGCCCATCTCAAGGTAGAGGCTTGAAAACGCCTAAGGCAAAAATGAAAGCTCACATGTTGAAATGCGCCCACCTAGGAAAATGAAAGCATGGGGTCTCATTTGCGCCCAAGGAAGAAGAGATGCCTTGAAAAAAGTTTCTAAGGCAAAAACAAAAGCTCACATGTTGAAATGCGCCCACCTCAAGGAGAGATGCCTTGAAAAAAGTTTCTAAGGCAAAAACAAAAGCTCACATGTTGAAATGCGCCCACCTCAAGGAGAGAAGCCTTGAAAAGTTTCTAAGGCAAAAACAAAAGCTCACCTAGTAAAATGCGCCCACCTCAAGGATTGAAGCTATGAAATATTTCTAAGGCATAAAACGAAAGTGTCAAGGGTGAAATGCGCCCTCTAGGACATGAAATGAAAGCTTGGCCTAGCATTTGCGCCCATGATGAAGAGGAGATGGCCGAAATTTTCCTAAGGCATGGAAATGAAAGCTTGCCTATGTATTTGCGCCCAAGGAGGATGTGGCTTAGTGGAAAAACGCCTAAGGCAAAAACAAAAGCTTCAAGGTCAAAATGCGCCCCCAGTCAAAAGGAGGAATAGAGGTCTGGAAATATTCTAAGGCACGAAAATAAAAGTTGCCTAGTGGAAATGCGCCCTCAAGGTAAGTGGTGATGGAAAATGCTTCCTAAGGCGTGGAAATTTAAGGCTTGCATGAGTAAAATACGCCAAGGTTGCTGGAGAAAATTTCCTAAGGCAACAAAATAAAAGTAGACACATGAAAGTGCGCCAGAGGTGTAAAGTGAAGGAATTTTTTTGAAATAAATATTTCATCAAAATGTATACGCCTATGGTAGAGAAAGTGTTAGAAAATTTTTTCTAAGTGATATAACACTTCACTAGGGAAAAATACGCCCTTGGCAAGGAAGGATGATTTGGTGAGTTTTAAAATTCTCCGAAAGCGGTTGAAAGTTAACGAATCTTTTTTCAAGGGGAAAATTTGATATCGACGAATATTTTCCATGGGTCAAGTGAAAATCAAATGAACCCGTTTAAAATGCACCCATGAGTTAGCAGAGTTTGAAAATTAATTTCCTAAGGGAAATTTTAATATTTTCAGAAGAAATTCGTTTTGCCTAGATTATTTTCCTGACAGAAGTTAAATCTCAAAGGACGAATTATTTCGAGCACGCAAACAATTTTTAATCGCCCGGAGTTGAACGTTTTAATGAGAGAATTTAAAATGTCTAAGGCAAATTTTATGAAATCGAGGATTTAAATGACAGACATTTTAAAAGTTGGAAATAAATTTGCTACTCCCACGAATTTTTCGAGTTGAATTTATTTAAACACTGCGAGATTTTAAAATGGAATTTTAAATCAAGTCAAGTGATTGTTTTTCTCGCGAGTTGTTTAAATCGCCAAGAGTTAACTGGCAGACTAAGAGGAAAATTCGAAAATTTGAAGAAGAAGGAATCATTATTAATGGCGACTGCCATAATAACCGGCTGACGACTAGCCCACTACTGCGCTTGAATTAGAAGATTCCGAACGAAGATAGTGGGAAATTGATGAAGGTGCTAAAAATAGCCCCAGCACTACTTAGCAGGATTCTCCGAGAAGAGTTATTTAAACAATCTCTTCTCTCATTTCTCCTCACATTATTTCGAAGTTGAAGTTGCTGAAGAAGTTCTTGGAGAGATTGAAATATTTTCCAAGTGGTTGAGGAGAGAAATTCTGTGAGAGTTTATTTTATTTCGGAGTGTTGAGTTGCTGAAAGTACGAAGTGCTGGAGAAATTTCATTTGCCGAGACTCTTTCTTTCGAAAAGCTGAAAGTGTGTTGCTGCGACTTCGAAGTTGAAGGTTGAAGTTATTTTCCGGAGTTGCTGGAGAATTTAATTCTCAAAGAGCTGAAAGTGGAGTTGCTGCGAAGTTTAAACGTTGAGAAGTTGAGGAAGTTGAAATTTCATATTGCTGGCAACTCTTTATTCCTCTAACTGCTGAAGTTGACAAAGTGAAGTCAAGGTTCGAACAATTTGTGCTGGAGAAATTAGCTACATTGCTGAAAGTTATTAGCTTGCTGCGTTTTTTCTTCACCAGTCAGAAGTGCAGTTGCTGAGAGTTGTCTCTAAACTCAGAGATTTTTATACAGTACGAGGTTTGGAGTTAGAAATTTATGCTGAGAAATTTTATTTTCAAAGCTAACTCCGTATTCGCAGCCATCTCGGGAATTGTTTTATTTTATTAAAAATCTGCAGTCTAGCTTATTCTTCTATTTTATTTTGCAGATGGCTGGCGCAAAGGATGTTGCAGGAACAAGCAGAGCCGCAGGCAGAGCTGCAAACACTGAAGCAGGCAAGGCTGGCTCATCCCGGCAGGCAATGATTAAGAGGCTCGCTAAGCCATTTCTCCCAAAGTCAGCAATAGTTTCAAAGTTGGCAGGATTGAATGACACCAACCTTGGTTCATTTAATCTGAATGCACTCAAATCGAGGATGTTCGGGCTAGGGGGCCATCAACCATCCGTCACGGCACATAATATAATGAAGAGTGGAATCTACGCAGCTGCTAGTTTTCCGCCAGCAATTCAGTGTCCGGAGCTAATTATGGAGTGCGCCAATCACTACAAGCCAGAACGTAGGACGATCGTCTCTCCGGATGGTAAACTGCTCGCCAACTTCACACCCGATGCCATCGGAGAAGCATTTGGGATTCCAACTGCTGAGGAGATGTTATACAGGACAAACAAGAGGGCAGATAAGATGTACTCTTCCTCTTTCGAAAGAGTCACTGCAGTCATCAACAGAGTTTGGATGCAGAAGCCGAGGCCACCCCGCACTAAGCTCCCAAAGCAGATAATTGCCGAGGACGTGAAACAAGAATACTGTGATTTGATAATGATGCTGAGCCGGGTGAATGGGAGTGCACAGGCTTACATTTTCGAGCCTTGGATGTTCTACTTCATCGAGATCATCTTGGAAGGAAAGGAGTGTGTCGATTGGCCTAGGATGATTAGCAACCACATCGATGAGCAATTCAGGAGCTTGAAGGTGACGAAGACTTTCTACATGAGCTCATATGTGATTTACATGTTGGCCAGAATGACTAAGTACAGAGGGATTTCGTACAAAGAGCCAATCGGCTGTGCCCCTGGTCAATTCAAAATTCATGAAGCCTGCACACAGCTACATTTGGTTAACATCGCCAACTATAAACGGGCAAATGATGCATTCACAATGCACATTGCGAGGACGCTTCAGCAAAGGACGCAGCAGAGAATATCTAAAGAAGCACAGACATTGATTGAGGAATATGGGTATTGGCTCATCCAATTCCCGAAATTCACATATATTAGGCTGCAGGGGTTCACTTCGTATCCGTATCGGTTACCACGATACCCCACTGATCACATAGTAATGCTTGAGATATCTAGGCAATTGATTGCCTACGATAAGATTCAGAAAAGGAAAAAGAAGGGTGGGCTTGATTTCCCTATCACCATGGGAAATTCCATTGAGGTGTGTCCCTCTTTGCAGGCAGCCCGAGAGGCAGAGGACGAGCTGCAATCTTATCATTTGTCATATCACACAGGCAGGCAGGATTTCGATCCTTACGGGAACATCCGGATGGTACAGAACGTTGAATACCGGCACAGAGCTCATCTGGAGGACTTCTGGGCAAATGCAGTGGATGAGGCTGAGATAAGAAGAAGGATGTTTTCCAGACTTCCTCTCAAGTTGATTAGAGAATGTGAGATTATTCCAGTTCCCGACCAGGTGGAGGAGGATGTCAACGTCATGCAACCCGACTATGGGTCAGTTAGGGATACTCCTGTCCCACCACCTGATTGGTCCGAGCCAGAGATCATGGACTTGGACACTCTTTCTATCCCGGTGATGACTTTTACCAGGACTTGGGTCGACAGACATGTATGCAGACTTAAGAGCAAGTCGATCGCCCTTACTTACAGCTTGATGGGTGACCCAAGGCCGTTATCGGTAAAAAGAGGGAAACAAATTGCTCAGACATCGAGGGCACAAGTGGAAGTGCCAACCCAACCGATACCGTTGAGGATAGAACAAGCATCACCCGTGCACTCACAAACTCAATCTTCGAGTTTAAGAGTGGTTTCATTATTTGCCGATCAGAGGGCAGGATTAGAGGAAGAGCGGGGACTTGAGGAGGTAGATCAGCCCAACGCCCGGGAATCAGCTAGTGTCAGTTTATCCAGGGGCGGCCAACATGAGGAGGAAGAGGAAACAATGGCCGACACCCATTTTCAGCAGATGTTGGACACGGCTTTGGAAGAAGAAGAAAACACAGAACAGGGGACCCAAGGGTCGGGAGATACCCAGCTTATAGAGGAGGATGAGCCTGAGCAGACCAGTGCAAGAAGAGAGGAAGTGCACGAGATGGAGGCAACAGAAGAACAGCCCCTTGTTGTTTGTAATCCACAGCAGACAGTGCCTGATTGGCTTTCCGACAGAATGAGGAGAGAACCCGAGGATGACACGGATCCGCCATTGAGATGGAAGAGTTCCTCAGGAGGATCAGTGCGCCACCAGAGAAGAAAAGGGCCCGAAAGTTTTCAAAGATCTCGACCGACGAGTCAGGCTCTCGCACGCTTCAGGTGGCTATTCCGAGGGAAGATTGTGATCGAACCGAGGAGAGGCCTGAAAATTATGTGATCACCACAGTAGAGTTGGGTCGTCCTACGGGAGCCCAAGTTATCGAGGAGTTCGATAACTCCTATCAGGCATTGAAGGATCAGTTGCTCCGCACGGAGGGGAAGTATAAGAAATTGAAGAAGGAGCACAAAACCTTGATAGGATATATGCAGAATCTAGCACGTCCAGGTGAACCAGCAGACCCAGCAGTAGAACGTCCATCGGAGCTTCCGAATGAGTCAATTGTTGCCTTAGAGGATTTAAAGAAAATGGAAACGGAGGCAGACAAGTGGGTTAGCCGTGTTCATACTGAGACAGGAAAATTCATGGAGGACCTTGCCGATGCTTATCGACAGGCCTCAAATATTTTGGCACGAATGGATATAGTAGATCAGGCCTGGGGTGATACTCGCATCTATCAAACGAAGACTGTACTTCGTTTGGGGGCTTTGATGCATGTACCTCTAGAAACCTTAGTGGATGGAGGTGTAATTCAGAGAGGTGATAGGTACGATTTCACCAGTTGGTACTCCTCGGTGGTCACAGGCCGTGGATTTCACGACGCAGCAAGGGCAGATTCAGCTAAAGTGAAGAAGGCAATGGGCAACATCTTGGGGGGAGTCCTCAATACATTAGAAGCCATATTTGCTAGAAAGTTGGTCCCAGAGGAGATAACTGCTGATGGTTTGAAGGGTAGACTGCCTCCATTCTTCTCAGCTGCGAAGTCACTTGTCCTGGATGACTTTGAGAATGTCTCCACGTTCTCTAGTATAATTCAGCATACCCAGGACGCCTTAGTGACATGGAAGAAATCTTGCATCAGATACGGACAGACGGTAGCAGTCTTGGAGTTCCAGCTCAACCATATTCCACCGATCTCTACACAGGAGGTTGAAGCAGTATTGGCCCGGTTGATCGAGTTTGCTATCCGGGAGAAGGCCAGTGGGAACGCGCTGCTTGATGAGGATCTTCTTGATGATGGTAGTGGGCATTAATTGCTCATTATGATTCCTGCAGGGGAGTGGAGAATATTCTGTGCATTCATTGCCCACTCCTCTCTGTGGCGGTTTTTAGGGCAGAAACCCTAATCAGGGCATAGGTGGCTCGATCTGAGCCCTTCATTGTAATTTGATCTGAACCGTCCACTGAATTGGACTTATTATAAAAGGGGCATCCCCCCTCATTTGTAATCTATTAGAATTAGAATTAGAATCAGAGATAGATCAGAGCTAGAGAGTATTGGAGATAGAAGTTAGAGAGTAGAGCTTAGAAGTTAGCTTAGATTGAGGAGGAAAGGAAGTTTTCCCATTGAGGACTTTGTAAGAAGTTGTTGTGAACACTCTCATAATATAAAGATTTATCATTGTTTGGTGGTTCTATCTTCTATTGTGAGTAGCTAGCAAGGCTTGTTCGTCTTTCCAATTCAAGGTAGATAGAGTAAAATAGATTTTATTTCATGCAAGTAGTTGTTAGCTGTGGAGTGTGGCGTTGTGATTTGAGCAAGTCTTCTCGTCCATACCACTAGCGGACTTGCTGATGGTAAGTTCGCCTTGCGTGGTCAACTGGAGTATCAGCACTTAACTTCGATTATGGTTCATGTGTTTGTATGCGTCGTGTTGACGGTATGAACGTGTTGTGTCATAGTTTGAACATTTTCTCATCCTTTGAAGATTGCACCAACTTTGTCGGAGTTGTTCGAAAGGAGACAAAGCAAAGTTTGGTTTGAAGATTGTTTAAGTCGATCCTCGTCCTCCACCCTTTAGAAGTAGATTTGTAGAATCCCTATCCCTATCCCCTTTAAATTCTGCATTTTCCGAGTCAGTCTAGATACCAGAACCATATTGCCAAATCATTCATGTCCTAATTGCTTCACAAGTTGAACAACTACGTAAGTCCCCTTGAAATAACCAGCAAAACACATCAACCAACTGAGTCTATTCGCGATAAAAGGAACCTTGGAGTCGAACACATGAACTTTCAAGCAATCTTAGCATGTGGGACACTTTGATCAAGAGAGAATAGAGTGACCGTTGGGCAACTTTATTCTGTGTTGGCGCTGTCACAAAAGGCACGTCAACACTAGGAAAAGCTATGTACTCCATGGATAAAGAATTCCATGATAGGAGTTACCCGAGGGACCTTTGTTGACTGCATTCCAATTCCTGATTAAGTAGATGATGTAGGAAGTCTAGGGTGATTGACTACCCACGGAAAGGACTTAGCCTACGCGTAGGATAAGACAGCCTTAAGTCAAACTGAACCTGACTTAGTGCAAGTGATAGATGACCGTCAATTTAAATACTGTCGAAACACTTTGGCCAAAGTAGTGTAGTACACCTACGTCCACATAGACTGTGAAACGATTACACTGTCAATTCACCGTAGTCCAAAATACGTACTAGATTGAGATTGTGAGGACACAAGGATTTAGTTATGTAGGATTTCACACTATGCTCAGTTGGTCATACAGAACCGGTTACCCAACCAATCTCTTCGTAGAAGGGAGGGTCGTCTACTTAACAACAATAGGGTCGTCTACTTTTCCGTGGTTGGCAGAAAAGCACCTGAGTAATGTTTCTCCTCCACAGTAGACTTGTGATGAACCAAGGTTTGAAAGGGAAGAACCCGGACCATCTTACTCCTATTTGCTCAAAAGCTTCCGAGCTATGATTGAAACTTGTAAGATTCTTACTTTGTTATTTATTTGAAAGAAAAGTAATTATGAAATGCGTACTTTGTTATTTACTTGGAAAAGAGAATAATGATGTATTGTGTCAATTATTTCTTTATGATGAAATGTTGTATTAGAATGAAAAGAAAAGTTTATTTACTTTGTCATTATGAATATCTTTCCTTTTATCTTATTTGTGGAAGTAGAAAATTTTTGTTTACCCGGTTTGGGGGTTGTTACATTGACTTTCTTTGAATCTTGAACTATCTTGCCTAGATTATCATTTTTATCAGTTCTGGTATAGCATGTTGGATAGCTGCAATTCTTATTGAAAGAGTCACACAAGCTTATGGTTTAGAGTTGTCCGATAGGAGGAAACTAACATTTCAAATTCTCTGGTCTGTGCCCTTAGAGAAGAAGTTGTGTCCATTTAGTTGGCTATATATATATTAAGAGAGGCGCCTGAAATATTTCTCTCTTGAATGAATTTGAAGACTCGTAGATTACCGAAATATCAAGGCTTTGAAGCTGTAAACGTCTGGCTTTGAGGCATGAACCGCACTATTCTTTGGAGTCTTAAATTAAACGTTGTGTTGTTTCAAGAAAGTCATTCCTCCTAGCAAGTCAATATTGTTCTAGGAGGCATTATCAAGTGTCAGGCAAGGTTAGTAGAGCCCTGAAAAAAAGTATATCATGCTCTATCTTTAATTCTCAATGAAACTATCCTCCACCATATTTTTCTATTAATCTCTAAATCCGTTTTTCTTTGTGGCTTTGCGTATGAGATGCACGGCATATCATTTTGAAGACCATCAACGCCAGCTAAAAGAGATTTAAAATATTAAGACTATTGAAAAGAGAGAATTTAGTATAGAAAAGTGACGGACATAGGAGGCCCGATGACATTGAGAATGGTTGAACACGCCTAGCTTGGGAATCGCATCATTTGAAGAAAGGCTTAATGAAATTTATCGAGAGTCATGGTATTATGAGTCACGGCTATAGGTGAAGGGATGACGCAGCATATGGAGTTGTCAAGAAGCTCACGTGGGTAAAAAGGTCAAGGAGCTAGCAACGCGGATGCCTATATGGTATTGAGGAGCGCCGCTATAGGAAGAGGCTATAAAAATATGTATTATAGCAAGAGATAAAAGATCGACTAAATATACCTTTCTTAAGAGGAGTCAATTATTATAGTCTTGGAGGCATCAAAATCACCAACTGGGCGATATACAGGAGTCGGTATTAGTGGGAATCAATACCGTGGCACTTCTAATGAACCTTCGTGGCAATTAGCCAATAGTCATACAATCTTCGTGACAATTAGCCGATAGTCACAACTTTATGGTGTCGTGGTTTAGAGGAGGAACTGCATTTTGACTAAGGCTACTTCACAAGCTTGCTATCACTCAGCTTACATGGCATCAAGAAACTTCCAGCACAGCAATTTGAGGGGTTAAGGAAGTAAGACAAATTCAAAAGCATATTCGCAACTCTCTATAGCTGTCGGTTAATCAGCTCAGGGTGAATAACAAAGGTCAATAAATAATAGAGATTTGTCCTATTTAGAAATCAGGAACAGTTTAAGATCTATACTCTTATTTCAGTCTTTAAGTAGAATGAATTGAGTTTGGTCAAAGGTTGCAACACTTTACGCTAATAGAAGTTAAGAATGTCATGAGAATTATAAATTGTGTAATGAATGTCTGTATGGTGGATTCTGAGTTCATGTGGAAATGGTAACTCTATGAAATGCAATCTTAATTTTGTTCCAGCTACTGAGAAAACATAACTTAAAACTCAGAACAGCATACAAGCATACTGTTTGACTAAATGCCTAGTAAGTTTTGTTGGTGAATTTGGAAAAAATTAGTGCTAAAACCTAGTGAGCAAAACTCAAAACAGGGTAGTGCATTACATTGATACCACAAAGGCCCAACCACTACACCAAAAGACCGGCCTAGTACTGAGGGCAGCTACCCAAGGTGTTAAAGGTGGCAACCAGGGAGGATCTTTCACCACTGAAGGCACCACCTAAGAATTTGGGGCCTTACGCAAACCCAACGGACACGTGGCCGCCGAGGCACATCACTCGCACACAGGGACATTACAGCTGCTCTGCGGGTCTCGACCTCGAGACCTCGGCTCTGATACCACAAAGGCCCAACCACTACACCAAAAGACCGGCCTAATAGTGAGGGTGGCTACCCAAGGTGTTAAGGGTGGCAACCAAGGAGGGTCTTTCACCACCGAATCCACCACCGGAATATCTGGGGCCTTACGCAAACCCACCGAACACGTGGCTACCGAGGCACATCACCTGCGCACAGGAACATTACAATCTGGACAACTGATACTTCTCAGGATGACATCATGTCTTCGCAGCATCTCCTCGTCACTTGTAATTTGATCCTGAAAATGGCATCCCTTTTCAGCTACATCATCAAGCTTCGCTGACATGGCTGCAATTTGACTCAATCTGTAGTCAACAGGGTCACCGCAGAAACTAACACAGATTAAGTCCTGAAACTATGTCTGCACTTCAGCAAGCTCGATGTATTATCCTCCTTCATGTTGGTACCGACAAGGGATAGATGTCACCAATGTTCTTACGAACTTAACAACGCTGGGCACATTTTGTCTGCACTTAGTCAATTCTACAAAGATTGTATCATAAGCTTTTACCTTGTAGACAAGTTGTTCCTTCCAAGAGAAAATATTTTGTTTGTTCTCCTTTGCAGTGATTGAATAATACGCCATTCTCAAGTTTGAGATGGTGATCATCTTGAGGCTTGCTCTCTGCTATGCTCTTTTCTGATTCCTGGATCTTCGTGCGAAGGTCATGAGCATTGTACCTTAGTTGGTACAACTCTGCAAGTATAAACTAGCCCCTTGTGACGAACTATTCCACTTGATCTCTCAAGTGCTTCCCATATAGAATCAACTGACTTAGCTGATTTTGTTTAGTGGATAGCTCTAGCATTTGCGGAAGCAAGGCGGTGACATTGGAAGTACCATGCATCAAGTTAGAGATATACTGTCACAGCTACTATTTTTCAGCCTTGAGGACTGATTTGTCTTCACCATCCTTACCACTCTTTCCTTTATGCTCACTGATGCAACCTCAAAGAGATCTACCTCAACTTGGCGTGTGCTCTTACCAAGGTTGACTTTCACCAAAGTGAAGTCGTCAATCTCTACTTCATCTGCATTTTTATCCTCAGGTGGTGCATCGGTCTCAATGACAATCTCGTTGTTGGCGTTCTTTTCCACATGGACTTGCTTTTTGAGCTTCTTCTCTGACGTGTCTTAGTAGACATGATCAAATTCTGCAAAGTCCAATTGGTAGGACGGCTTTCTCCTCTTCCTACCAAGGAGATTCTCAAGCCAAGAAGAATCTCGACTAACCTCGTTGGAAGGATTGATGCTAGTCCCACGAACTCCTGACGAGTGAGATTGTGTTGAGATGTCATGTGGTGGCAAATCTGGCTCCAAGTCAATGTGAATTGGAGACTACTGCGATGGTGACGAAATGGGAGGCTCTGCTTCCATTTATGACACTGTCTTAGGCTGTATTTGTGGCTGTCTCCACATGTTGCTCTTGCTGGTTTACATCAGTAACTTGCATCTTTCCTCTCATATGCCCTGACATTATGCTTCCTTCAGAAGGATTACTCCTTACTTTTTGTCTGGGTTTCCACTTTGAAGTGGAAGGTAGTGTAGTAATAACCGGTGGCGGCTCTGTGTTTGGAATGACTACCTTCCGTGTCTCCTTGTTGTCCAAGTAAAGTATGATGTTTCTTACAACTCTGCTTGTTCTTTCCTCAACGGATATGCTTTCTTTAGTATACCAATCCACGGCTTGAAGTGGCTGCGAGTCTATTTAATCTTTGAAGAATGTGGGAAGTCTGACTTCCCCATCATCATCTGATAATCCTTCTACATCCTTTGACAAGAACTCAACGATCTATGGAAAGGTGATTCTACTGTAGTTACACCTGTGCACTTTGAACTCGTCTTCACAGCTAAACCAATAATCCTCCATGGAAGGTTTGTGTGAAGAATGATGGCCAAGGTGTGCTGAAAAGTGACCCCAAGGGTCATATGAGCGTCTTTCGATGAGAAACTTAAGGTTAAGTTTCGTCATCTCATGACTCATTACCTTAGCGTCAGCCACTGATCTGCACCTGTAAATACTTAGTGTAAAAGGAAAGTTGGCAGCTGATTTGCATTTATTGAGTAGAAAACCATGGACTTCATGCAATTGCTGCAAGAACTCCATGAATTCCACCTTATCCGATGGATAACGGGGTAACATGGTTGGATGACCTAAGTATCCATATACACGAATGTAGGTAAAAGTGGGGAACTGGATGAACCAATCCGCCCAATCTACCATTGCCAACTTGGCTACTGGGGAGATGCATACATGTGACTCGTGATCAAGGTCCCTTACTGTGTGCATTGTAGTCGGCAATGAGTCGAGGTAGTTGACCGAGAGTGTACTTGGTTGGCTGTGAGCCATAAGTAAATAAGATATTAGTTAATATTAATAATCCATGTACTTATGTACGTGCCATGTTGGTTAGTTGTCTCGGGAACAGTTCCTGATGAAGTAATTAGTTATAATGAAGGGACACGACATTTGGTACCTTAACCACGGCCAACATACTATATGTACTTGAGTCATGTAGTCGGGAAGGGAGATGGTTCTACTATGCTATGCTATGTTCTGTCTGGAGACATTATGATGTAATTGTCGAATACTGAATAAAGGATTGTATCTATGTTCTGTGCGATTGCCATGTGATTATCATATGTTGTCAATGTTATTTTATATCTCCGTTTACTCCGTACGTCATTGTACCCGTAGTGAGTAAACATTTGGCGCCGTTGCCTAAGCGAATCCGGTAACCACCCAGACAGGAGAATGGCGTTGTGATGGGGCAGCCGACCAAAGGGCCAGTAAAAGCAAACGAGGATCGTGAAGACGCTCTGACGGAAGACCTCTGCAGTCTGTGGGAAATCTCGTTAAAGGACCACGTACGGAGGGAGGCTCTCAGGCGAGAGATCCCTCAAGCGGTCATTTGGGATAGATTGCGCGTCAACGAAGAGGTCGACCATCTTCTTACCAGACTGCCAAGATTGATAGCACGCCACTACATTATCTTACAGGATCTTCGGGCGGAAGAGGATCAAGAATGCCAAAGATAGCAAATCTTGCAACGGTACGAAGAACGAACCAAACAGGAAGAGGAGGAATGAGACACTAGCCGAAGACGTACCCTGGCAACCAACAATGATCGCGTGGAAGACCTGTAATGCCCGTACGGCCAAACAAGGACAAGAACCGAATACCATTCGGGCAGGAAGCGGAGGAAAGAATTCGGCGATCCTCAAGAGTACAGGAGCAAGAAAACCGGCGGAAAAGATTAAGTAGAGAACATCAAAGTTTTGTGGAAGGGAGGGACGAGGAACCTTCATCACCCCGTACGTAGAAAAATATAAAAACCGAGAAAATGAAGATGAATTGAACGGAGAACTTGAGAATAGCATCCAACGCATTCGAGAGTTGTCCATATCGGATGACGACGAAGGGCTGAGGACAAGGAGATCTGAGCCCAAGACCCCTTGGCAGAAGGAGCAACGGAGTGGGACCCAAGAAACCCAAGGTGTAGAGGACGCTAACGAAGGACGGGAAAGTGACTCGTACGTGGCCGAGAGTGCAAGTGACGCACCGGAACGTAACAGGGAAACCGGTCCAGTTGTGTCCAATATACAAGGAGGACAGTGGGGAAGGATGGTGACTCCAGAACGGCAAAAGTTACCAAAGTTTACGGGGAATGGGTTAGAGGATCCAGTTCGACATTGCAAAACATGCGAGACAATCTGGATAGCAAGTGGAGAAGAGGACCTGGATCATTGGTTCAAAGCCTTTCTGGCGACACTCAGAGATAGTGCCATCGACTAGTACTCAGAGTTGGACTAAGCACAAAAAGCTACATGGAGATTACTCAAGAAGGCCTTTCAGGACGAATTCAAACTCCTGAGGGATGACAGTGAGATTGTAGCAGAAATCTACAGTACGAAGCAGGGAAAACACGAGAATGTGCACACATACAATCGGCGACTGAAAGACTTGTTGGGAAAATTGGAGGTTCAACCGGCCGATGGGTTAAAGAAACGATGGTTCATTGAAGGCTCGATTCCGTCACTGAGGAAGAAGATGAAAGTCGTGCCTCCGTCGTCGTACGTTGAAGCATACAATCGGGCGATGGATATAGAAAGTGAAAACAAAACATCCTCCCGAGGGAAAAAGAAGACGGACGATGAGGAGAGTGCGGACGACAGAGATGGTGAATCCAAGACCGTACAAGCACTCAAGAAAGATATGATGCGAATGATGAAAGAATTGAAGGCCGACAAAGAGAGTACGAGGGAAGCACGAGAACTATGGTGTACAGACTACAATGGGGAAGGTCACACGAAGGCAAACTGTCCGAAGAAGTTATTCTGCGATATCTGCCAAGTGATGGGACATTCCGTCAAGGAATGCCCATACAATTTAAAAGCCAAAAGTGCACAAGTACTCTTCGCTCAAGGAGAACCGTCGACACCGCCGAACACACCAGCAAAGCCCTAGTACAATAGCAATGCACCCCTAGAGGTTACTAGAGCAACAGGAATTCGAGGAACAGAATACAGTACAACGGTAAAGGACGACCCATGATCCAATGCCGAAAGTGCAACGAATGGGGTCACTTCGCCAAGGATTGCCAGAACGGCCAAAGTTCGAGAGGAAGATTGTGTAAGTGGTGTGGACCAGGCGACCATGAAGATAGCGAATGCCCCAAGCAGAAGGGTATCCATATGCTGGAAGTAGAAGAACAAGAGGTACTGGCGATCACCAGAGCGCAAGCAAAGAAGGCAACCTACCCAGATCCACGTACGAAAAAGCAAAGGATGAAAGAAGCAAAAGCTGAAGTGGAACTGGCTATGACGAAGGACAACAAAATATCTCTGGAGAAGCCACAGACCTCTCGGCGGTCGAAGGCGGAAATGAACATCGTACGACAGGTACTGCAGACCACCATACCAATCAAAGTAACTGACCTTCTCCAGACGTTGTCGCAGTTGGGACTAGCAATGACAAACGTCCTTGGGGATGTCAAGCAATCACGAGTGGAGGATTGAAGGCAAGAATTAGTACCAGATTCACCACCGTACGGTGAACAAACCATTGATCCCGTACTACTCACGGTGAACATCAGGAAGATGTCGACGGTTGTGCAAATGGAGATCGGAGGGAATATCTTGACAAATACTATCGTCGACGGAGGATCAAGAGTCAACGTACTGCCTGAAGACACATGGAAGAGCCTGGGAAAGCCTACACTCTAGCCACCGACATTCCAACTCGTCGGTGCCGATCAACATGGTATCAAGCCGTTGGGGACGCTGATGGCGCAGAAGGTGATTTTCGGGACACAAGAGTTTTTGCTAAATTTTGTTGCCATCCCATTACAGAGGAAAGCGTATGATGCACTACTTGGGAGAGGATGGCTGATAGCTGCCAAGGCAAATCATAATTGGAAGAGAAACACACTCTCAATCGAGAACAACGGGAAAAAGTACGTCATCGACTTGAAGAACCAGGCCGTGAATGAAGAATTGGCTTCCTCCGGATCAGAATCGGATGGAGGGGAATCAGATGTTGACGAAGGAAGGAAGACAATGGAACCGAACGCTGAGGGCGTACTGGAACTTGAGAGTTATTCGGAGGATGAGACAAGTTCACTGAATGGCTTATTTCATTGGCAGATGGAAGACTATGAAGTGTTCCGCCGAGAGTGTAACATGCTACAGATTGGGGAAATCAAGGAAGAAGAGAAACAAGGCATGTCTAGCCAGACACTTTTGGCCAAGTATGGAGAGTACAATGAAAGAATATCAAAACCAAATGATACACCAGCCCACAAATCGAAACAGGTACGAGATAGAAAAATTGTGTTGGAGCCAAAAAACTAGAAAAATAAAGTAGAGGAATTAGAAAATGTTAAACATGCAGAGAGAAGGAAAGAGACGAAGGAGAGGGAGAAACTGGTACACCAGAAGGAGAAGACAAGTCCGTACGGAGCTCATACGACAAACAAGAGCCATAGGTCCGTACGCCAAAAACAGGAAGTCGTACACCAGGAGTCCGTACGTCCAATACACAAGGAGCTCGTACGACAAATACAAAAATCCATACAGCTACCTCAAAAATCCGTACGTTGGGAGCAATTAGCCGTATGGTTGAGAGAGAAGGGATTCGTACATTGGAGGAAGGAAACCGTACAACAGAGGAAATTGGTACGCCAAAAGAAGTCCGTACGGCAGGGAGAAGACAAAACTGGGACAGCACTTGCAAATTCCGTACACCAAAGGAAGAAGTTTGTACGCCAGAAGGAGAAGCCCGTACAGCAAAGAGAAGACAAAGTTGGTACGACACTTGGCAAATCCGTACACCAGAAGGAGAAGTCTATACGGCGAAGAGAAGACAGAGCTAGCACGGTGCTTGCCAAATCCGTACGCCAAAGACAGAAATCCATACACCACACTAAGGAGATCATCGTACGCCATACTCAAAAATTCGTAAGTCAAACCCAAGAGTCCATACGCCAAGCTTAGAAGCCCGTACGTTGGAGACAGTTAGCTGTACGGCTAAACTAGGAAGGACCCGTATGCTGCAAAGAGAAAATAGTATGGCAAAATAGGAAATCCGTACACCTGAACAGGAAATCCGTATGGGAGGTGGTGGGAAGAACCATACGGCTGAATCAAAAAGAATTTGTACAGTTGAAAAGGGTTGTACGCATGAGGGAGCAGAAGTCCGTACGTGTGAGTTGGAGGAGGTCAATACGGGTCAAATGAAGCAAGTCTGTACCAAGCATCGACCTAAAGAAAGTGAAGTCTCAAAAAAACAATGCAAAATCTGTATTTTTTAGTTGTATCAACATTGGCTGGTGTCTCCTGGAAATTCATGAAAATGAGGCGCCGAATGGAGTTCTGTGTGGTTTCAAAAGTGTTAAATTGGCCCCAAACCACCCCACTAGGCGTGTTGCCCCCAGACCCCCGCAAGGGGCGCTGCCCCTTGACCTCGCTAGGGGCGTTGCCCCCAAACCCCATCAGATTTATTGGAATTGCCAAATTGCAGTGCCACCAACCATCATTGTACAAGAGCAATTGGTTGTCGAGCAGATGAGAGTTGCAGCTCTCGAGGAGAAATTGGCGGAGAGAGATGGAGTATTGGGTGAGAGTGACAATCAGTTGGCAAAGAAGGATCAGTTGGCATTCTTGGTTTTCAGTCATCTGGAAGACGACTACTTTGTGGGGGGTATGTTGTAGTCGGCCATGAGTCGAGGTAGTCGGCCGAGAGTGTACTTGGTCGGTTGTGAGCCATAAGTAAATAAGATATTAGTTAATATTAATAATCCATGTACTTATGTACGTGTCATGTTGGTTAGTTGTCTCGGGAACAGTTCCTGATGAAGTAATTAGTTATAATGAAGGGACGCGTCGGTTGGTACCTTAACCACCGCCAATGTACTATATGTACTTGACTCATGTAGTCGAGAAGGGAGATGGTTCTACTATGCTATGCTATGTTCTGTTTGGAGACATTATGATGTAATTGCCGAATATTGAATAAAGGATTGTATCTATGTTCTGTGTGATTGCCATGTGATTATCATATGCTGTCAATGTTATTTCATATCTCCGTTTACTCCGTACGTCATTGTACCCGTAGTGAGTAAACATGCATCAGGAACTAGTCATTCACTCGCTTGAAGTGTCGTTCTGATTGTGTGAATTCAAGTTGTGTGAAATGTTCGTGAACCTTCTGCAGGCCCAATGTTCTAATTGTATTCAACCCTCTAAACTAGCCTTGGAAGGCTATCAGATATATGAGGTATGAACACATGTGGAATTCGTGAGCCTTGAAGAAGCTGGTCATGAATGTCACTGATCAAGGCAGGCCAGTCATAGTGTTCTTTGTTGTTGACAAGTTGAGCTATGATGTAATACATCCATGGCTGGAACTTGTTTGCCTCTGCTTGGCCAGTGACACGGTTGAGTAGTGCGATCATGATTGTGTACTCGTCTTTGAATTCTCCACGTCCCACGTTCTTGGGCAAGTTGTTTCTTTTCTCTTTAAGCCACCTTTCTGCCATTCTTTTTTGGCATTTTTCCTTTGATTGGTTGAATGCCTTTTCACATTCCTCCATGGATATGACCAAATTGTTCGCACAATGTGGAATAGCAAAGCATCTCTCGATATCCTTGGGCTTGAGACTGCATATTACTCTCCCATTTGCTGATTGAATCTCTCGTGCAGTAGGGTGTAATGCTTTATAGAAGCAATTACAAATTCTACGCTTTGTGCTGATATGGGAAATGTTGCTACCTCAAGAAACCCGGATTGCTTAATATTTTGAAGTGTGATTTGGTCTATGCTTTCCAACTTGTCCAAATTGACCTCTAGGTGTGCTCGATGTAAATCGGTGTCCGCCGTCCTTAGGAAATCATGAAGTAAGACCAAGTTGGTTTTGTATTCAACCTAAGAGAATTGCATTTTGAAAATCTTGAAGATTGACTAGGCATACAGTACTGTTCAAACAACTTTTTCTGCAGCAGCTAAAATTAGCTTCGCCTAGGGGTAACTTTTACGAAAATTTCTAAGACGTGGGTTTTGTTAAGAGTATCTATTTGAATGGACCCAGAACGTCAGAATTTTTAAAAAAGTGACTTTTCCTTGGACATGCAATAATCCCTTGGCGAAGAAGCTGTGAAAGCTATGTAGAAGCTCTAGAAGCTATTTTTCCCGAAAAAATTGTGGCACATGGGTTTTGTAGGCGCCTCTGTGCTAAGCAAACCCAATTTGTCAATTTTTGAAAAAGGTGACTTATGCAAATACCCTAAAAACTGTGGGCAACATGGCAAATTTTTCAAAAAATTATGGCACATGGGTTTTGTGGCCAATCTCGTGTTGAACAAACCTAGAAGGCTAGATCTGTGAAAAAATGTTGTTTGCCTGAGCATGCAAGAATACCTAAGACAAGAATAGAAGAAATATGTGGGGAGAAGCTAGAAGTTATAAGCTGTTGCCTTTGAAAATGGTGCCTGGTGATGAAGTCTTGTAAAAGACGTCCTTTTGTGCAACCTATACCTGGAAATATGAAGAACACTAAAAATGGCTTTCGTTAGATCTTCAAATGGCATTGGAGAAAAAATATTTGTGTTTGAGCTCTTCAACCTACAAAGAATAATGAAGAATGGACGCCTAGGCTTTGATAAATATCAATTTGGAGTTGCAAACATCAATTAGGGCGTCCAAATCCTGATTGGGGGAATCATCTGTGATTGGTAGTTAACTGAAGCAATTCCCCAAATTTTGGGACGCCTAGGCATGAAGAAGCCTTCAAAAATCGTCACTCAAGTCAACTTGGGCCCACTTTGACTTTAGGAGTCCAAGTCTTGAGAGTTAGAGAATTTTTGATGATCTTCATCTCTTTTTGTGAGTAACTGCCTCTGTTGGATCCTAAATTCCGGTCGTCGATTGATAGTGAAGCCTAGTTAACAGATTCACTGTGGAGTTGGTTCAACTCTGAAGAGATTTTATTGGAGGTTGCGAACCTTGAAAGTTGAATCTGGTGGCTTGAATTCTTGGGCGCCTTTTCCTAGAGGGGTGTTATTTCTCTCCAGGCTTAGTCAATTCTTGGATGATTTTCAATTTCCTCCATTTGACCCTCCATGCTTCAATCTGCAACTATCGATGTTTGATGATTCCCGCAGACTGGATGTTGAATCCATTGCGAGTCTGGAAGAATTCCAAAAAGGATGACTATATGTGCAAGTTCTGAAAACGGATTTAGGAGGCTCAAATTGCTAGGCGGCTCTAGCCTGCAAGGGTACTTTTGTGCCTCTAAGATACATTTTGCACTTTATAACCCTTGACAAAATGCTTCAGTTTGACCCTCGTTGCTGGGAATTTGATTGCTCCAATGTTCGTGCTGATGATCTCATCGTGGAGATTGATCAATTCTGAGGTCTCCTTGGAAGCTGTGAAGCGTAAAAGATGCATCTGATTGCCCAAAAAGTTGGGTGTCTTTTCCTAGAATGGTGCATTTTTTCTCAACACTTGGCCAATTTCTCACACTTTTCAACTTGTCTTGATTTTCAACATTTTCTGCTTGATCTCCGTTTGCGAGTGTTTGACAAATCCTGTGAGATGGCAGCTAGATTCATCACGAAGCTAAAAGGATTCAAAGAAGATGCCTTGGAGAAGACAATTACTAAAAGTCACAACTGGTTGCTCAGAATGTTGGGTGCCCCTGGCCTGTAGGGCTGCAGTTGCTTTGATGTTCATCAATTTATCCTTCGTTTCACGTGCTCGCTAGATCAACAGCAACTACCATTTGATATGTCTTCTAAGTTGGTTGTTGGATTCATCACGAAGCTAGGCTGAATCCAAGGAGATCAACTAGAGATTGTCAATCCAAAGACTGACTTCTAAATGGTTTTATTCTTGGGCGCCCCTAGCCTATAGGGGTGCAGTTCCCTTGATAGACTGCCATTTTGGAGGACTCTTGCTTTCAGCATCTTCCGTCTTTGCCTTCGTTTTCTGGTGTTTGATGAATCTAGTGAACTTGCTTGATGATTCGTCGAAAAGCTAGCAAAATTTTGAAGAAGATGACTTGTTTTGCAGTTCTTAACAACTGCAATTGACTTGTTGAATTCATGGGTGCCCCTGGCTAGCAGGGGTGCATTTTGGTTCCAGAGTTAGTCATTTTTTATGATTTTCATCCTTTTTGAGCTTCGCATTCACCGTGTCATCGACTATGTTGACTGTGATCACTGTTTGCCGATTGCGCTTGCTATCTATGTGCAACACCAACACCAGTCGTTCACATGTTTGTCGACTGTGTCGTCGCCGTTGCTAATGTGTTGACTGTGTCCACCATTGCGCGTGCGTGATCTGTGAAGCTTCAAACATTCCAGACTTAAACTATTTTTAGCAAATTTCAACTTTTGAAATTCCCCTCTGTCATGAAGCATCTTTCGCCATAGATTCTTCTTTGAAGCGTTTAAGGCTTAGATCTTGATACCTGGTACTGGCCATCTACCATTAATGACCTCGAAGGTCCTAGCTTTTATCCTGAAAAAAAAGGAAATAGACCCACCAAAGCAAACTTGACTTTCTTGTGATTCTAACTTGACCAGTGTGATCATGAAGTGAATTTGTCCTATCAAAATCATTTGAGTTATTTTTGGAAAGGTCCTATTTTTTAGGGTTTTCAGGGGTCTAAAACCCTAATTTTCAAAATTTCCAAAATTTGCAAGTATCCTCTTGACAATAAACCCACAAAAAGCCCATGCTTGGTTTGACCTAAAATTGACTTTTGATGACAATTTTACTAGATTTAAACCATTTTAATCAAAATGTCTTATTGAAGCAAAAAAATTATTTTGGGTACAACACATATCATATGGCATAATTGCTTTGAGTTCTGATAAAATCTACATCTACAAATGCTCTACCATTTCTCAAGCCATACACAATTCTCTCTAGGCTATAGCACTATAATAAATTCCACTTAACCATTTGTTTCAACATAGAAATCAATGTTTTGTTCTCCAAAGGAATATTAAATAGCTTTTCATGAAAAAAGTGAAACTACTACATACAAACCTTAGCACAAACAGAAGCATGTTGCTTTCCTGTTGATGTGATCCTCCTTCTAAGTAAATCAACTGCTTGCAAAACCTGTTCCAAGCCAATACAGATGTGAAAAACATTGAAATAATTTCTTTACATGCAAGAGATCTTCCAATATAAGCATTTACTCTCCTAGAAAATGGAATATTTGATTAGAATATCTTTCTCAAATAGGTAGTGCATGTTGTTTAGAATTAGTATCTTGTCTTTATCTTTCTAAAATAAGCAATACATGTTGTTTAGGATTACTACCTTCTTGTCTTCTCTTGCCAATTCTTGACATTTAATCTTTCTTTGACTAATATCAATCATGTAAGGCCCAACTGTTTATGATCACAGTTTCATTCATTTTACCTATCTCTCTTGACTGAGATAGATGATATTCTTTTCAGATGTAGACTCTTGATATTATATGAAAACTATATTATTTAAACTAGCAAACTAATCAGACAATTGATCTATAAGCCTGGTCCTATGTGATATCTATAGTCCCATTATTTCTGATAACGATCATCATTTTATATTTGATTATATGAGTAATGTTTTCTGTTGTTAGTGATGATGCAATTTACATTGTGTTGAAATGATTGAGTGGTATCCATTGCTTTGCCTATATATATAATTTCCACAAACACATTTGATGCTTGACTTGAGTGTGAAGGATATACGTATGAATCAAACAAGATAGAGAGGGTGACTCTATGTGCCAAGCCACATGCTTCCTTGATCTCATAAAGAGTGAAATCTACCCCTTATAATTTTTTCCAATGTTTAACAACACTTCAACAACGAAACCCGAAAGCGTTAGCCAAAAATCTCAAGCAATACTGGAAAGTAACCCTACGCCAAGAATGTACACCAGGATCCCAATGTTGGGCAAGGTGTGAGCATATGGTGTCGGAGATCGTTAGCCTTCAATCTAAAAGAGTACAATGCTGAAAAGTAAAGTTTATGCAACTTGACCGCGTATTTCAGCGGGAGTGATTTGACAGCACAACTGATCAGCAATATGAATGCAAGTGTTCAAAGTAAAGAAGGGCGGCAAGCCAACCCCAAGTACAAAATGCAAAGACAGCAAGGCCTGTCTCTTCCACCAAGGGTGGGAATGATAGCAAATGCAAGAAAGTAAATAGGTGGCAAGCCAACCCCTTCCACTAAAAGTGGGAATACAATAGATAACTACAGAAATAATAAGAGTTGTTCAGTACTACTGAACCAGCATTACAAAGTGAAATAGAATCTGCAAGAACCAAGAATTATAGATGTCTCAAGTGCTGCAAATGATATTAGTTATTGTTAATGAATGATAGCTTCGGTCAGATATGAATGACGATTGTTGTAAGCATCATCGTCATTCATACTTGATCAAAGTTTATCATTTATGTTAAATATTTCTGGAAAAACATTTAATCGAATTTATGAGCATACATATAAATTCGAATTATATATATGATGTTATATTCTGCATTTCATTAATCGGAATTTACTTACTCATCCGCCACCTTGTAGAAAGGTTTATATGTGTTATACTAAAACAATGATAAACGACTTTATCATAAGCAGTGCCCTAAGGGACACGTCCTCTCATGAGACGTGCCTCTTAGGGGCAGGTCTCCTCTCTTATTTATGGCGGATCCTTCTTTGATATGCAAACATAGAAATTGAATAATGTTCTGCAATCAGCACATTCAAAATAAGAAATTCAAATCTGGAAATTGAAAATCTGAACATAGAAGTTTGAGTAGTATTCTTACACTTAGAATTTTCATAAGTCCCTTAGTCTCCCAATTTGATTGAAGATTTGTTTACATCTACATGGTATCAGAGCCAAGTTGTGTGAATCCAAGACAAATCTAAAATCAGTTTGCTCTAGAAAATTCGTATTTTCTAAAATCGAATTCACATCACATTCTTCATAATGTCAAGTGTGATCAGATTTGAAGATCGTCTTGCAAGAGCAAACAATTTCACATCATGGAAATTTAGAATCATGATGATCCTTAGAGAGAATAAACTAGACTCACTTGTGAAAGAAAATAAAAAGGAACCAGAGGCTAAACCTGAGAAAACTCAATGGGTTGAAAACAATGAAAAGGCCATGAAAATTCTAGTAGATGCAGTTAGGGATCATATAGTGCCTATCTTAGCAAAACATGAAACTGCATACCATATGTACAAATCTCTTGAGAGTACCTATGAGATAAACAACACCTGCAGGACTCTTGCATTAAAAAGGCAAATCAACAATGCACAAATAAGCAAAGGAGAGTCCATTAATGCATACTTCATGAGGATTATTGAACTAAGGGATCAATTATCCACAATTGGATATCAGATTGATAGCAAAGAGTTAACTCTAATTGCACTAGGAAGCCTACCAAACTCATGGGAGTCATTTGTTCAAGGAATAAATGCGAGATCTAAACTCCCTAAGTTTGACAAGCTAAGAACTGATTGCCTTCAAGAAGAAACAAGACTTTCCACAAAAGAGAATAAACAGAAACACATAGATGAAGACATTCATATTCTCCACACAACATCTAATAAGAGGAATAAGAAAAACTCCTACAAGAGAAGATCTTTTAAAAGAAACAAATTCCAATGGAAAGGAATCTTATAAGAAGAAAGATATCTCTCAAGTACAATGCTTTAGATGTGATCAGTATGGTCACTATGCAATGAAGTGCCCTGATAGAACTAAACAACAAGCATCCTTTGCCAAAGTAGGAAAGTCAAAACCAGATCATGAATCTACGAACTTTGTGTTCTATACAACCCTTTCTAGTCAAGTATCTGACAACACTCAAAATTGGGTAATTGATAGTGGTTCATCCAGACACATCACAGGGTTCAGAGAACACTTGGACTCCATGACTGAAAAGTCTGATGAAGAAGTAACCATCGAGGATGATTCTGCATACCCTGTAAAAGGGGTTGGAACGTGTTCCATCAAGTTCAAATCCGAGACTTCTCTGCAACTCACTGGAGTCTTATTTGTACCTGGAATAAAGAGAAATCTTATATCCATCTCTGCCCTTGAAGACAATGGTTACAGAGTTACATTTATGGATGGGAAAGTGCTAGTATGGCCTAAGAACTCAACTATCAAGAAAGCCCATACCGTAGGCATAAGACAAGGGTAACTTTACAAACTATGCACTGAGGTTAAACAAGCCCTTACCCTTGACACTGTTGATACAAATGAAATCTGGCATAGAAGATTAGGACACCTTCATTTTCGTGCCCTACCTTCTATGGAAAAACTTGTTACAGGCTTACCCAAGCTAAAACCATCTCATGAGGGAACTTGTAAAGGTTGTGCCCTAGGAAAGAATACTAAGGGATCCTTTCAGAATAGCCTGAGTAAAACCCTTAATGTGTTAGAACTGGTTCACTCTGATCTATGTGGACCCATGTTTGTACCTTCTAAAGCAGGATTTCTATACTATGTCATATTTGTAGATGACTTCTCTAGGAAAACCTACATCTATTTCCTTAAGTGTAAAGAGTCAATAGAAATCCTCAACAGGTTCAAAGAGTTCAAAGCCTTTACTGAAAACTTCTCCGGAAAGAAAATAAAAACCTTAAGCACTGACAATGGGAAAGAATACACCTCTGAGATTTTTAAAGAATTCTGCATGAGTATTGGAATTAAGAGGGAGTTCACAGTTGCCTACAACCCTCAACAAAATGGGGTTGCTGAAAGAAAAAAATAGAACCATTGTAGAAGTTGCTAAGGCAATGTTGCTTGACCAAAACATTGAAACTTCTTTCTGGGCAGAAGCCTCTAGGACTGTTGTCTATATCCAAAACAGATGTCCTCATTCTCATCTTGATAACAAAACTCCTGAAAAAGCCTTTACCGGCATAAAACCTGACATTAGTCATTTTAGGATTTTTGACTGTCCTGTCTACATACATGTGCCTAAAGAGAAGAGACTCAAACTAGAACCTTCTGGAAAGAAGGGAGTATTTGTGGGTTATAGTGAAACCTCCAAAGCCTACAGGATATTCATACCCGGGCAGAAACAAATTGAATTGAGCAGAGATATCATCTTTGAAGAAGACATTGCATTCAAAAGGGCAAGAAGTTCTAGTGAGATAGAAACCTATTCCCCTAGAGTACCTGAAATGGAACCTGCTCCTGAGATTCAGAGGGAGCATCCTGAGGAAATGCCACATGAACTTCCCTCTACGTCAAATGAGAATACAAATGACAACAGCAGAAAGAGACCACTTTGGGCCTGGAAGATGATCAAAGAAGCAGAGGATCATGCAGCACCCAAAGGAACATTCAGGGAGAGTAAAAGACCCAAACATTTCTCTAGCTATGTTGCTCTAATGAAAATCATAAACTCAGAACCTGTCAATGTTTCAGAAGCTTTTCGACATCACGCATGGAAGGATGCAATGACAGAGGAATATCAATCTATTCTAAAGAATGATGTATGGGATATAGCAGTGTTACAAGACTCGCCTAAACTCGGCGAGTACTCGCGAGTCCCGAGGCGAGTGAGGCTGGGCAAGTCAAAATGACTCGGATGCCGAGTACTCGCCGAGACTCGCCGAACTCGCCGGACTCGCCAAGTCTCGTGCCTCAGACTCGGGCATTTTAATTAATTTTTTTTTAAATCTTTCATTTATAATTTTTTTAATTAAATGGTGTGCGCCATGGACCCTATGGGCCCCACTTCATTGCCCCCATCTCAAAGGCCTCAATGGGCGGGCCCCTTATGACCCAGAGGACGCGCGCCTCCTTTTCTGAGGGGGTAATGCCTCAACCCGTTGGGGTGTTTTCCCCCAAACCCTCATCAAACTATAGGTCTAAGCATGTTATAGGCCAATGATGAATCATGATCATAAAACCTACAAAATACATATCCCCTGTTGCAAATCTTTGCATCTTTCACAGTCAAAGCCATAATCAAGGATTATCTTGTTCCATACATTAGACAACAAAACATGCAGTCTTGAAGGCTACAATAAAATTTTAATAATAAATTCCTCACTTGAATATACATACCAATCATTGAGACGCAAGCAAATATCATGGCTACATCATCATCTAGGACCTATCTTAGACACTAGCGCATGACTTGTCGTGATGTTGGGATGAGTAATCCAAGCTCTTCTGAGCCATAGACTTATATTTTTAGTTTTGATATTTGTTTTGATGCCATGGATTTCATATTCCATGTGTTTTGTATACATTTGACAATATTTATATATCTGAATGTGTTATTTCCTTCAGCTAAAATTTGCGTTTATACTTATGTGATCGATAGATGTTTGTGTATAGGATCATAGTAGTTTCTATTTCATGATGTTATTGTGTATTTGAGGTTTATTTACTAAAGGGTGCATGAAACAAGCTTTAAATCCTTAAAAATCTCTAAATTTCTTGGGTTTTTCTATTTGCCGAGTCTTTGCCGAGTCTTGGGTGAGTCTGGGCTCCGAGTCCGAGTTAGAGTCAAAAATCGGCTTGCCGAGTCCGAGGCGAGTCCGAGTCTTGTAACAGTGGGATATAGTGCCTAGACCAAAAGAGAAATTTGTTGTCTCTTCCAAATGGCTCTTCAAAATCAAGCATGCTGCTGATGGCAGTATAGAAAAACATAAAGCACGTTTTGTGGCAAGAGGTTTTTCTCAAAAGGAAGGCATTGATTACGAAGAAACATTTGCACCTGTTGCCCGTTACACATCAGTGAGAGCAGTGTTGGCCATTGCAGCAGCTAAAGACTGGAAGATCCATCAAATGGATGTAAAAACTACCTTCCTGAATGGAACCATTGAAGAGGAAGTCTATTTGGAACAGCCTGAAGGTTTTGTGATACATAAACCTGACTCACATGTATGCAGACTGAAGAAAGCCCTCTATGGACTTAAATAGGCTCCCAAGGTCTGGTATGAAAGAAATGACAGCTATCTCTTGGGATTAGGATTTTCCAAGAATGATGCTGACTCCAATCTCTAATTTAAGGTAATCAAAGGTGATATGCTAATAATTATTTTATATGTTGATGACCTGCTGATAACAGGAGAAGATCACCTCATTGCTCAAGGGAAGTAGGATTTAATTTCTGAATTTGAAATGAAAGACTTGGGCATTCTACACTACTTCCTAGGTTTGGAAGTATGGCAGAAATCAGAGGGCGTTATACTAAACCAAGGGAAGTATACAATTGATATTCTGAAGAGATTTGGAATGTTGGATTGTAGACCGATGTCTACACCTATGGAAACCAACCTTCACAAATTGAAAGAAACAGCAGCAGAATCCAAAAGTGTAGATCCAACCCTTTACAGGCAGATGATTGGATCCTTGATGTATCTAGTTAACACCAAACCTGATATTTGCTATGCAGTGAATGTTCTCAGCCAGTTCATGTGTTAGCCAAAGGAAATTCACTTAATGGCTGTGAAACATATTCTGAGATATCTTCAAGGCACTATTGGATATGGTCTTCTCTACAAGAATGATCAACTAGATCTACATGGGTACTCTGATTCAGATTGGGTTGGAAGTGTAACCGATCGGAAAAGCACATCAAGATGTTGCTTCAGTTTAGGATCGGCTATGATCTCCTGGATTTGCAGAAAACAATCTTCAGTTGCACAAAGCTCAACAGAAGCTGAATACATTGCAGCCTCAATGGGAGCAAGAGAAGCAGTGTGGTTTCGTAAATTGCTTGTGGGACTCTTTGGTGAGCCCTTGAATCCTACAATTATTCATTGTGATAATCAGAGTTGCATCAAACTCTCTGTGAATCCTATCTTTCATGATAGATCTAAGCACATTGAGATCCCCTATCATTATGTAAGAGATATGGTGGAAAAGAAAGTGATTCAGTTGGAGTATATTAGTACAAATGATCAAACTGCAGACATTCTCACCAAGCCTCTCTCCCGGATCAAGGTAGAGCACTTCAGGAAGAAACTTGGTATGGTTGAAATGTAATTTGTTATTTATGTTTGAAATACAAATTGTTTATAAATTGTACTAATATATAAAGATGTTTAATGTGTAAACTCTTTTGGCATGTGTGTGACTCCATGACTTTATGGGCCTACTCCCCCTATGTACATTATTGAAAGGTGACGATCTTTCTAATAATGAGCACTTGTATTTGACATTGTAAAGTGACGACTCTACAATGATAAACTAGCATGATAGATATCATGTGACTTGATATCTATGGACATGTCATGATAGTATCTCTTGGACACTTTGATTGATATCATGGGACTTGATATCATTTGTAGATCATTGTGATCCTTAAGAGATAATCATCGTGGATATTTATATCTGTGGATATGCCATGAATTATGGTAGACATCATGTGACTTGAAGTCAGTGCACATACCACAATAAAGATATGTTATGAAGAATGTCATGTGACTTGACAATATTGAGAAATCATACCATGTCTTAGATATCACGTGTTAAGGTGATATCTCTACTTATTTGATTTGAAATATCTTCCCTAGCTAAGAGGGAGTGTTAATGAATGATAGCTTCGATCAGATATGAATGATGATTGATGTAAGCATCATTGTCATTCATACTTGATCAAAGTTTATCATTTATGTTGAAATATTTCTGGAAAAACATTTAATCGAATTTATGAGCATACATATAAATTCGAATTATATATATGATGTTATATTCTGCATTTCATTAATCGGAATTTACTTACTCATCCGCCACCTTGTAGAAAGGTTTATATGTGTTATACTAAAACAATGATAAACGACTTTATCATAAGCAGTGCGCCCTAAGGGACACGTCCCATGAGTGGACGTGTCTCCACTTGTGGAGACACGCCCTCTCATGAGACGTGCCTCTTAGGGGCGGGTCTCTCCTCTCTTATTTATGGCGGATCCTTCTTTGATATGCAAACATAGAAATTGAATAATGTTCTGCAATCAGCACATTCAAAATAAGAAATTCAAATCTAGAAATTGAAAATCTGAACATAGAAGTTTGAGTAGTATTCTTACACTTAGAATTTTCATAAGTCCCTTAGTCTCCCAATTTGATTGAAGATTTGTTTACATCTACAGTTATTTTCCCAAACTTCAAAGACTCACTTGATATGAAAAACCACCCCAAGAACTCCAACTACTACAAACTGAAATATCAGACCAGCAACCTGAAAATGCAAACCAGCAACTAGTAAACTCACTAAAATGCATCTAACTCACTCGATACTCCATCAAATCACATGAAATATGAAGCAATGGACTCTAAATAATGGGGCATCCAAGACAATACAAAGAGACTACTGCAAGAGTGAGCTATTTTTTAATGCACGCTTCCCAAGACAATGGCAGGCAGACCACAACAATCAAACAGGGGCGACCAACAAGAACAAAATCAAGAGCACTCCAAAAAATCTAGAAACTTGCAACAAGGGGCGCCCAAGATGGTAGAAAAGATGTAGCAAATACTCAGAACCATAGAAAAATTGTACAATGACATATGATCAAAAATCCACCTTTAGCACAACCAAACCAGCAACTTGAAATTCAACAAAATCATCAAAACTGAAAGTTTATTGCTCAATATGCACTACTAAATTTAGCACACTCCCATTAGACTATCTAGGGAGCCATAGTTTCAAGCCCGAAGATTGGTGCAAATGCTAAACTCCCCCTTAGCCAAGTTTTGAAACTAATCCAGCAACACTTCGATAAGATAGACAATAGATGACTGCAAATGAAGCCTAAGTCTCATATTTATAACTTTTCTCCTCAATTTCAGATCCACTTTTCCCTCCAATTAGGGCACCCAAAGTGAAATCCACATTTACCTTCAAAAAACTGTAATTTGCATTTCATTTGCCTCTTGACTTAGATTTCCAAAGCTCATAGAGAAAAATACTTTACGAAATGCAAATTATCTCAATATTGGCGTCCAAGGTAGACTTAAGTGATTTCAACTTAATAAAAATCAAACCTTATATTCTTCAAATATCTTTCCTCCAAGGTTAGGCATCCATAAAGATTTAAGTGGAGTAATTTAATAAAAACACTTATTTCTTCTCCTAGGCGTCCACCAAGATATACATAAACATTATAATATGTTCCCCTTATGAAGTCTTCCACTTTGCTTGGGAGATAATTTCACTTTAAATGTTATTTTCATCAAATATCAGACTTGCCAAAATAATCACCTCAAATGTTGGAGACCAGGCTGAATAAACTGACCTACCAAAAATAGCCACTACACTAAACTGCTGAACTGCAAAAACCCTACTAAAAATAGCACTGCAAAAAATAGAACTTACTAAAAATAGCATACTGCTAAAAATAGTAAGTTGTTCCAAACTCATTTTAACCACAATCAAAGCAGCCATCGTACTTACTAAAAAGAGTAAGTCCGGAAAAGTCTTTCGTTGCAATTGCATGTCACACCATTGCGAAGCTCTCTAAAAACCCAGAAGGAATCCAGAGTCCAAACTGCAAAACTCTAACATGCAAGCTTCCAAAACTACCAAGGAATCAACCAAAGATGCAAGTCATTATCTCGTCATGCATGTTACCACATCTCGAAGCTCTCCAAAAACCCAGAAAGCTCCACCAGACATGCATTAGTAAATCTCGCATGCAAGCCTTCAAAACCTCCTTGAAAAATGGAAACCCTAATTTTAGCTTCTGACTGGCCTACGGGCTTCCGGAAATAGGCTATCAGACACAAAAGAGCGTATGGCTAAAATGGGAACATTACAATCCGCCCTTCCCAAAATTGTTTGTCCTCAAGCAATTGCACAATACTCCAACTGATCCCAAGGTCCCATGACCATCTCTGAGAAGACCCATCATGTTGATGCTGCTCCACTCTGATCATATTAGTGAGATCGTCACGCCAAAACTGCACTAAGCTCCCTTGTAACTCCAAAATGATATCATTTGTGATACTCAAACTGAAAAAACTAGTAGGACTGAAGTCAACACCTTGCAACGTCTCACGCCCAAGGGACTCTGAGTAGTCAATAACAACAATGCCACTATCACAAGCCTAGGCAATGGCAAGGATAGTCTACGCAACTCAAAACTGTAGTCCTCAACATATCTTCTCAAGGTGTCAAGCAAAGCCACGAGAACATAAGTGACTTCTCCAAATCTTCTTGCAAAGAGGAAATCAATCCTTTGCAACGACTCAACAAACTCATACTCATAACTCCACATGAATCTACTGTGCCTCCATCGAATTATTTTGATACAGTAATGAAGACTTCTAAACACTCTTACAGTTCCAACTCCAAGAGTCTCAGAATGATAAGCCAAAGCATGTGGAAGTTCGTTGTCCTGAACCAATATAGTGAAGAAACTATCAAATTTTGATTCACAAACCTCCATAAGATGAACTTTGAGAATAGGATAGGTTTGAAGAAACAAATAATCTCTGCTATTCAAGGCTGGAGTCAGCGAAGTACAATCTGATTTAAGCGCTTTACACAAGGAAAAACAGCAGCACCAATGAAATTCCCAAGTGTGAGCGTGTGAGATGAGCATTGAGTTGCAAGATAACTCCTTCAAAGTGGCTAGAAAACATACTAGAGCAATCCCCAACTGAATACTACCACCTCTTTGACAAGTAGTGATGGACAGACTCTCTTGAACAAGAGTAACTCCACATGTAAGGTGGCTGGTCTGCCTCCAACCATCAAACTCGTGTCTCAAAATCTGCTCTTGTCTTAGTCGAGAATCACTTCCCAAAGCATCCAACCAATCATCTCTCCAACCCATACTCAAAATTTCTCTCCAATCCATTTGTTGATGAACAAACGGAACCATCAAGTGGCTGGTAAAGAAGGGAATAGCGCCAAAAAGTTTGAAATTTGATCCTTATCCCTCCAAAATTTCTTCTTTCCACAAGCAATAAGCTCCATCAACCCATGTTGAGAATCCCAAGCATGGGTACTCAATTGAAAATAATCTTCAATACTTAAGAAAGAAAACATAACACATCTTTGAATGCTGGTCAAAATCAAGTGCATACTTGTGAAATTGGCGTCCCCTCTGATGAACCTCAGAAACCAATCCATGAAAGCTTCAATAACACTGGAGCTTGAAACATAAGATGACTTCAAATTCAACTCCCAAAATTGACTAGCATCACCCAACCCAAGGAATGGATTAACAAGAGTACAAACACATTGTTCTTGTCCATCTTCCCAAGTGAAGACTACATCCTATATCCCTCTTAACTATTCTTGATCAAACATTATTCTTGGAAGATTATCAATTGCAAGGTGCGAATCTCCCTCATGTTTTGCTTGCAAATCTTCAATAAGCTGAAAATCACATTCCATACTATATTGGGAAACTTCATCAAGATCCCATTTCGTGCTATTGTCAATTGATGCTTCATCTTCCATCACAAAAAGAGAATTATCATAAGTTTCTTCTACACCCACTTCAACGAGAGGATTATCAAAAACTTGGAAGTCATTCCTTTCATCTTGCTGCTTCAAATCTGCACATACAGCTTTTGATTTTCTTGAGATGCTTTCAAGATCAAACTCCTCCTAAAGACTATCAAGCTCTCCAATCACTTGCTTGATTTCTTCAGCTCATTATGCACCCTCTTGCTCCTTGAAAAGTTTGAATTCAGCCAACTGGTCTTCAACCTCCATTAGAGCCAACTGAGTTTCTGTCAGCATGTCCTTTGTTGATTCGAGCTCTAGAGTGAGCTCATCAACCTTTCTCTCACTCCCTTGGAAAGCACCAATGGTCTTCTTTGCAACTTCAATAGCATGATCTTGAACTTCAATCAAGTGCATGTACTCGGACTTCAAGGTCTCCCAAGAATCTCTAATAAGTTGTAAATTGGGAAGAGCAATTTCATCTTTCACTCCTCTTCGTCCCTCTTCAAGCTGAACCTTCCAGTAGAGTTCTTCAATCCAACTGTGTGTGCGATCAAATTGTGATAGAACCCGCACTTCTCTTTCAAAGGACCCTTTGACTTGATCTTCAAGAATATGCAAAGATGGTGGATTGTTGGTTGGCTGCTCTTCAAAATCAGAACCTTGTTTTGCATCTTCGCTGCCCTCATAGCTGCTCCAACATTCTTGTTTTTCGCCACCAACTAGCGGAGAATGCTCAATGTCATAATTAGGATTAGACTCCTCAAATACTTTATGCCTTTTCTTACAATCAGCTTCATGCATTGATAACTCAGGTTTGTGTTTAGAAGCACCTTCAAACTTTCCATCTTCTAGAGCCATATGGTCCTCAAGCTCTACTTCCACCTCAATGTCACTTTGGTCAAACATGAAGGCAGCCCCAAACTCAAGCATATTGTCACCATTGTTTGCTGTTATAAAGTCCTTATCAAGTTCCATTTCATCATCCGGATCGAAGGGAAATTCATCCCACACAGGTTCCTTGTCAATGCTAGGTGCCTTCACACCTGGATCCCAAGCGGTAAGAGGTTTATTGTTTTGATCAAAAGGAAAGAGCTCTTTGTGCTTCTCTTGGAGTGTTGACTTTTTGAATAGGTCACCACCCAACTCACTTAAACTGATAACTTCAAAAACATTTATTTTCAATGGTTCGGTTTGCTAATCAAACCCAAGACCACCCGTGTCACCACCATGATGAATTGAAGAATCTTCAATGCTAGCTGTTTTGAAAACTTCATCATCATTATCTTCTATGGAACCATCTTGAGTAAGTATGCCACTGATTTCTTCATGTGGAACTTCTTGGGAAGTTGGGACAGTAACAAGAGGCAAACCCTTCATCACCAAATCTTCAACGGGATCTTGCATGAACTCATTGGAATCATCACCAGCATCATGACCACTAATATTTCCTTCATCTTGCTCAATTTTCTTCAAAAGTTGCTTCAATTTCTCCTCACATTGATTAAACAATTCCTTGATCAGCATAGCAGCGATAGGAGAATCCTTTTCTTCACGCTCATATGCGTCCAAGAGGAGAGATTGGACATTTGGTGGAACTTCATCAACCTCTTTAATAGTGAGAACAAAAAATTTCTTCACAGCTACAACAACATTCTCTTCTTGTTCACAGCTACAACAACATTCTCTTCTTGTTCCAAGTCTAATAGCAAGTTACTTGTCCTAAGATCTAAAAATGTCTTTAAGATAGTAGCTTTTCTAGGAAATTGACTGCTACCTGTTTCATCAAGATCTTGGAAACTTTCCACAATTCTATGAAGTATCTTCTTCATAGTTTCATCATCATAAGGCATCAATGGCGCTATAATCCCCATAACTTCACTGAGGCATGAAGTAACCAACAAACTGATTTCTTCATCTAGATGCCCCATCCAATAAGGATGAATCATATTGGTTATTGTAGGAGATAATGCTTTATTCAACAATTCATTAGGCGATTGTTGGACTTGACTCAACCAATGTTCCAACTTTGCTAATAGTCTCACTTCTTCACCTCTTGTTTGACATTCTTCACTGAGTCTTGTTCCTGCAATGAACAGTGACCTTGCCAAACTTCTTTCTTCTTCAAAAGCGGAAATCAAATCTGACTTCTCACGGTTTCTGAACAGAAAACGCAACATCTTCGGAACTTCTAAAGCTGAAACTGAACTCAATTTCGACCTCTAGTGTAGAATCTGCTTTCTCTGTCACACATCAATCAACTGAACTCTATCTTTTTTTTCACAGAATGGCAGGATCTTGGCTTTCATACCACTGAAATGCACCCCTTATAATTTTTTCCAAATTTTAACAACACTTCAACAACGAAACCCGTCGACGTTAGCCAAAAATCTCAAGCAATACTACAAAGTAACCCTACGCCAAGAAAGTACACCAGGATCCCAATGTTGGGCAAGGTGTGAGCATATGGCGTCGGGGATCGTTAGCCTTCAATTTGAAAGAGTACAATGCTGGAAAGTAAAGTTTATGCAACTCGATTGCGTATTTCAGCGGGAGTGATTTGACGGCACAACCGATCAGCAATATGAATGCAAGTGCTGAAAGTAAAGAAGGGCGGCAAGCCGACCCCAAGTACAAAATGCAAAGATGGCGAAGCTTGTCTCTTCCACCAAGGGTGGGAATGATAGAAAATGCAAGAAAGTTAATAGGCAGCAAGCCAGCCTCTTCCACTAAAAGTGGAAATACAATGGATAACTGCAGAAATAATAAGAGTTGTTCAGTACTATTGAACCAGCATTACAAAGTGAAATAGAATCTGCAAGAACCAATAATTATAGATGTCTCAAGTGCTGCAAATGATATTAGTTATTTTCCCAAACTTCAAAGACTCACTTGATATGAAAAACCACCCCAAGAACTCCAACTACTACAAATTGAAATATCAGACCAGCAAACTGAAAATGCAAACCAGCAACTAGTAAACTCACTAATATGCATCTAACTCACTCGATACTCCATCAAATCACATGAAATCTGAAGCAATAGACTCTAAATGATGGGGCGACCAAAACAAGACCAAGAGAATACTGCAAGAGTGAGCTATTATTTTAATGCACGCTTCCCAAGACAATGGTAGGCAAACCACAACCATCAAAGAGGGGCGACCAGCAAGAACAAAATCAAGAGCACTCCAAAAAATCTAGAAACTTGCAACAAGGGGCGCCCAAGATGGTGGAAAAGATGTAGCAAATACCCAGAACCATAGAAAAATCGTACAATGACATATGATCAAAAATCCACCTTCACCACAACCAAACAAGCAACTTGAAATTCAACAAAATCATCAAATCTGAAACAATATTGCTCAATATGCACTACTGAATGTAGCACACTCCCTTTAGACCATCTAGAGAGCCACAGTTTCCGACCCGACGAGTGGTGTAAATGCTAAGCTCCCCCTTAGCCAGGTTTTGAAACCAATCCAGCAACACTTCGATAAGATAGACAATAGATGACTACAAATGAACCAAGTCTCATATTTATAACTTTTCTCCTCAATTTCAAATCCACTTTTCCCTAAAATTAGGGCGCCCAAAGTAAAATCCACATTTACCTTCAACAAAATTGTAATTTGCATTTCATTTGCCTCTTGACTTAGGCGTCCAAAGCTCAGAGAGAAAAATACTTTATGAAATGCAAATTATCTCAATATTGGCATCCAAGGTAGACTTAAGTGATTTCAACTTAATAAAAATCAAACATTATATTCTTCAAATATCTTTCCTCCAAGGTTAGGCGTCCATAAGATTTAAGTGAAATAATTTAATAAAAACACTTATTTCTTCTCCTAGGCGTCCACCAAGATATAAATAAACATTATAATATGTTCCCCTTATGAAGTCATCCAGTTTGCCTAGGAGATAATTTCACTTTAAATGTTATTTTCATCAAATATCAGACTTGCCAAAATAATCACCTCAAATGTCGGAGACCAGGCTGAATAAACTGACCTGCCAAAAATAGCCACTGCACTAAACTGCTAAATTGCAGAAACCCTGCTAAAAATAGCACTACTAGAAATAGAACTTACTAAAAATAGCATACTACTAAAAATAGTAAGTTGTTCCAAACTCATTTTTACCACAATCTGAGCAATCATCTTACTTACTAAAAATAGTAAGTCCGGAAAAGTCCTCTGTTGCAATTGCATGTCACAACACTACGAAGTTCCTTGAAAACCCAGAAGGAATCCATAATCCAAACTACAAAACTCTAACATGCAAGCTTCCAAAACTGCCAAGGAATCAACCAATGATGCAAGTCATTATCTCATCATGCATGTTACCACATCTCGAAGCTCTCCAAAAACTCAGAAAGCTCCACCAAACATGCATCAGTAAATCTCGCATGCAAGCCTTTAAAACCTCCTCGAAAAGTGGAAACCCTAATTTCAGCTTCTAACTGGCCTATGGGCTTCCGAAAAATAGGCTATCAAGACACAGAAGAGCGTATGGCTAAAATGGGGACATTACGAAGAGGGAACATAAACCTTGTGTCAAACCGTGTGATACTGGTATCAACTAAACTAACTGCAATCAGTTAGAATTACATGACTTTTAACGTGGGTACAATTTCTCTTTTGCATATGTGTAATTGTAGTTAAGAGAAATGTTGAGTGCTTAGTCCTAAGGTTTTCTCTTTTCCTAAGAAAATAAACTCAAGTCTTATTATTGAAAACTGAATGTATAAAGGACTCATATGCCTTTGACCTTATGCCAGGAAATCATGTGAAAACTAGGTTCCTTGGATCAGCCGCAACCACAAATGCCAACTTGGAGGACTATAGAATTTATTGAACCGATACCTTGGTTTTATCTTGATGTCAAGACCATTGTTTAGAAACTCGCCTAAAAACTCACCAACAAGCAAGTTTTTGTGAGACGAGTTTCTCCTGAATCACTTGCCCAATAACATAGGGGACAATTTTTTGACAATAAACTTGCTAAGTAATTGAAAGTCCGTACTAAAAACTCACCAACTAGCACAAAAGAATAGTTAGCAGCATAAAGGAAAAAACTCGGTTCATTTTTTGCACAATCACTCTTCTAGCTCTCACTCCTTGAAGCATTGACAGCTTTCCTCACAATTTCAGGTGATTTGAATAGATTTTTAGTGATTTTGACCTGATTGGATAAGTTTTTTGGCAGCATTTGAAAGGTATGTCCCCGACTTTTTCTTTTTTTGTTTCAAAGTTTTGTTTGATTTTCCCTCACACTCTAGGGTTTTATTATTCAGTTTTTCTTTTCTTTTCTTTTCTTTTCTTTTCTTTTCATTTCTTTTTTTTTCTTTTCTTTTTTGAGGGTTTGTTATTTAGCTATCTGCTAGAATTTGTATTTGTTTATCTTTAATTTTTTTGTTTTTTGGTTTATGATGGGGCTTGAAACTTTGAAATTCATTTTTTTGTTTGAAATATCACATCAAAAAGCAGAATTGTTGGCAAGGCTAGGGACTCTACTTGGAAGCATGGAACCCTAAGGGAACAAGTAGGACTGGTTATTTGTAATTATTGTGGATAGAAAATGACATAAAGCATCCTTAGAATAGATGTTTCACTTTGTGATGAATTGAAGCTCGAGGTTGTATGATAGGCTAAACCTCTCCTTACTTCATATGACAAGATACTAGAAAAGAAAAGGATTGATGCAACAATGGCAATTGTAACGGCTTCTTCTCCTAAGATCAAAGCAGTGAGCTATTGCATTGGCCCATGGAAACAAGGCTCGTCTAACTCAAGTATTTCTACTCAAACATCCACATCACATTCAGATATTCATGGTTTATTTGTTTCACATAACACTCCTAGTGCCCAACCTTCCCTGAAAGGTGCTGCATGGAACAAAGAGTGTTGGAAATATTGTTGTCATTGATGTCAAAGGCTGACCCTTATCTAGCGTCCTGTTGGAGGACTGTTAAATCAAATAAAAATAATATCAAAATTTGGGACGACCCCTTCTTGGCGCTGCTCCAAACTTGGGGTTATGTAATTAAAATAAAATAAATTTTTGAGGGCCTCCCAAAGTGGGATGACCCCGTAGAGTGGTGCACCCACATTGGCAAATGAAATTAAAAATAAATTAAATTAAATTATTATTGAATAATGTTGGGCCGACCCCTTTTGGCTGAAGAGTCATGAAGGCATGTATAAATAAAAGGTTGTGAGAGGATTCAAAGGCAATCAATCCAAGGAATATTATTCATATGAAGAGCAGAAATAAAAAGCTATTTGAGCAGATTTATGAGATATATGTGAGCAGATCTATAACAGAAATTTTGTGAGAAGAAAAGAAAAATATGAGCAAGATCATAGCGTTTATTATGAGCAGAATTATTAAAGACTATATTGCAGATTTATGAGTGGATGTATGGCAGATTTGTGAGCAGTTGAGAGGGCAGATCTAAGAAGTTGCAAATAAAATTATTATAGTGTTCTTGTGGAGGTTGGAGCCTCCTATTTGAGGAGACCAAGAGGTTGGAGCCTCTTATTGGAAGAGATTGGTGTCTCTTGCTGGGTTGGTGCTTAGTGGTAGGGATTTGAGTCTCCAATGAGTTGGTGCCTATGAATTATGTAAGAAGATTAATACAAGCAATATTTTGCAGTGGTTTTCTCCCATAAGGGTTTCCACGTAAAATTGTGTCTCTTATGTGTATGTTTGATTGCTAGATCTTGCATGTATGGTATTGCTATGGATGATTAAGTTTTGAAGTAACATGGTTGTGATTATTTAAGTTGTAAAAAGCAAAGTTTTAATCTATACCGATTCACACCCCTTCTCAATATAAGTGTATTTTATCAAAGAGAAACGAAATAAGCTAAGGTGTACAATCACAAATTTATGGTATTTCAACAACACACATTTCAAACAAATCTTACTGGGAGTCAATTGACAATAGTAGGGAAAGGTTGTAAGTCATCGACCTTTTAAAATTTGTGTGGACTGTTGTTAGATGATGTTGTTGGACAAATGGAGGTCCTTTTGGAGTAACAAAGGAGGGTTTGGCAAAAGAAAGGGCTGCACTATTTTTTCTAATGGGTGGACAGATGGTAGAAACCATAGTTCCAAGACTTACCAGGAATCAACTAGACTCGGCGAGTCCCATGCCGGGCGACCCCAAACAAGTCTAGGAGACGCGGCAACTAGGTACTCGCCAGACTCTTCAAGTCTCCTAAACTCACCAAGGTCACAGCTAGGTTTGACAAAAACATAAAAAAACAAAAATAAAACAATTCACTCAAAAAAAATTGTCTTATATTTGTCTCCTACACCCTAAAGCAACTTCATTTCATTTTCAGGCCAAAGGAGAACAAAAAAATAGAGTTTTTGAGCCAAAATTGGATTGCGTTGAAGGAAAACCAACAAAGAGATTGAGCAAAAATCAGTGGTTGAATCACATTTCGGCAAGTTTGTATCTAATTTTGGTGCATCTAGAGCAGTCTACAAAGGATTGGGAAGAACTTACCATTGATTTCAAGAAAGATTTAAAAGCTAAATATGAATTTTGAAGGTTTTTTTGTTTTTTTAAACTAAAGTTTTACTTCTTTTTTCTTTTTGCTATTTTGTTTTAGTGGACCAAAGAACAAACCGTAGGTGGGTTTGATTTATTTTGTTGAACAAAACCTAGGTGTTTTTGAAAGAAAAAAATAGTTTTATAGTTGCAAACCCTAGATAAATAATGCTATTCGTTTTTGCATAAAATCTGTTGTAATTTGATCATGGCGGGAGCATGACAGTCTTCTTGTCTAACTCATTCGTCCATTTTAAATGTAATAGAGACGATCCATTTATAGATATATAATTTAGCACTTTGATGATTGTAGCACTCATTGACATAGCCATTCAAACATAGCCTAATCACATCTTTGGATAAGAAAAAGTTTCATTTGATCCATTCATCCTTTTTAATACGGTAGAGATGACCCATTTACAGATATGTATTAGCACTTTCATGATTGTAGCACTCGTTGACACAAGCATTCAAACTAGCCTAATCGCATCTATGTATAAGAAAAAAGTTTCGTTTGATATTGTTATGAGCCATGGCATTTACGTACTTTGTGCTAAATGCAAAGAACCATTAGGCTTCTTCCAAAATAAATACAAAAGAGTGGCAGCATAAGTCTCAATGTTTTAGGTAATAAATAAATCACCCTTTTCATCTTCCTAGAACTGCAGCAGGCTCCTTTTGTTGCTTTTGAAAGGAATGCTTTGTAAGCAATACTCTTAATAAAAGACGAAATACAAGATTATTATGTATACCTCTTCATACTTGCCTTTTCCTAGGGTGAACTCAATTAAAGACTGTTCATAAGGATGTAGATCCTGGTTTGAAGGAAATTTCTCCACATAATTTCTCAAGGGAACACCTAGTTCCTGACATCAAGATATCAAATTTTCATATTTAGTTAAACACCTTAATGACAAAGGAGATCAATCAATTATCTAAAACTGCCTATGCTTACATCTTTATGGGTTTTTTATGATATACAACCAGAACAAAAACCTGAAAAAATAAAAATTTACTGCTTACTTTCATCAATGCATCTAGCTGCTTGGCACCTCGATTTCGCTCTCTCTTTGCTATGTTTGCAATACCTAATAATCATTGCAAAAAATACATGCTTAGAAATGGATCCTTATTAAACTTAAAGTGTACATAAAATTTGAAATAAAGAACACTGCAACCAATGGTACTGGAAAGTTCCTATATTTGTCTCCTATTAAATAAAATCAGCTTCATATATGCTTCGTCTATTTGGATACCTTTTGTTGGACCAACCATCTTTGCCTTTCTCATTGCTGAACAAAGGATATCTTTTGATGGCATCACCATGGGAAGACTTTGAAATGCACCAACATTTTGATGGTTTGCTATTTTTTCAATCTACGTTAAGGAAAACAGCAGCATTAGATTTGTAGAGTGTTCACAGGTGCCGAAAGCCACAGATGGCATCACTTGACGTTATAGATTCATTCATGACATCATCATCTGATTTATTTAAGAAGATTCTTTTTGTTACAAATATAAACATATTATTTGTTCTCACCAAGCCAAACTGGCATTACAACTGCAAAAAATTAGAGGCTCTTGCTGACCTGGCCAACCAATGCAACATTGGCAGCATTTAATTCCCAACAACTATAAGTACCCATGAAGGAGCTTGTCAATGACCACTAGGAGAGCATAAATGCAAGTTACAACAAACAACATTGACAAATAGATAAAAGCAAAAATAAGAAGAATTCTATATTGTTAAGGTCACACTGCTGTCTGTGGAATCATCAAGTTGACCAGTATTAGCCTAGAATGCAAACTGACATTTGATGCATATTAAAATCAATAAATCAAAAAACATAAGTGAAAAATAAAATGGGGATGAGGATGATTTTGTACCATATTTATAAAATGCAAACTCCAAATGTGACTTCTGCATCAAAGAATGCCAATCAAAAAGTAGCCAATATGAGCCTCTACCTAATGATCTTTGGGACAACTCATCATCATCATCTCTATGAATATATCAATGGGTTAATGGGCCAATCATCATGCTAACATCCAACTCATCATCATCATCTCTATGAATATATCAATGGGTTAATGGGCCAATCATCATGTTAACATCCAAATCATCAAACTCTATATTTATATCAGCAGTAGGAACTGCAACAATGTATCAACTCTACATCAAATGTAGTCAAAAGCATGATCCAAGTGCAAAACAATCTCATTTATCAACAGATGTAACCACAATCAAATTTAATGATCAATATTGCAACACAATGCATCATCAATCTAGACAATCTAAAGGAACAAGTACACAACCAATCATCTATCCATCATCAACATCAAGTGTGGGCTCAAGTATCAAGAAGCCATCAAAATGTGCAACTTAGGTGTAACTCCATCAAGTACTCTAAAATGCATCTCTGTGAAATGCAGTGGCAACAAGAAGTACAAAATAAGAAAGCTTAGGGAAAACAAGGCAATCTCTACCACAATAGCATCACAATGCAAACTCATCACCAACTCAAACACATCTCAATAGCACCACAATGCATAATTTGGAGAGAAGAGCACAAGTCCTCTCTGTGACATCAACTCTCCACAATGTCAAGTCTGCTCTCAAGTCTCCACTTAGATTTATCATTGTAAGTGCCTAAAAATAAACAGGCATACATGGCTATCCAATAATGACCCTTTAATCCAATGCATTACACTATGTGGCATGAAACTAATTTTAAATTCTTTCTCCATGGTGAAAATGCCTTGCCACCCACTCAAAATCCCCCACGTGTTGACCAATGGTCAACCAAAATCAACTACAAAGCATCTGCAGCCTCTTTCTAATTTAAAACCTTTGTTTTCTACCTTAAAATGTGCATTTTCCTAGGTAAACAATGGATCCACCAACGAATTACTCCCAAAGGAGGCAAATGCCTATGTTTTCTCCATCACAGGAGTCTTTATAAGCAAGCTTTTTCTTATTTTCAGCATTTTAACTCAAAGTTTGCGCTATTCTTAGGTCAGTTATCTTTAGAAATTTCAATTTGTTTCTATCTCAAAACCTAAAACTACTCTTACTTCCTATAGATACTTGTTTTTTATTTATTATTAAGGTCCAGATTTGTTTTCTAAACAGCTATAGCATCCAGGCAAATTTGTGACCAAACCAAAGCTTATAAAGTATAAACTCTTGATTACCAATCCTTTATACAAACATTGCAAACAATTTAAGTTATGAGTCTTGCCATCTGTAGTTTCCCTATTCACCATTGAAGAAGGTTCCAAAGTTGAAGAAACAGAAAGATACTCAACAAATGGATTTCTAAGGACACAATTTAAATTAACATTAAATTTGCTCTGTGCTTTGGATATCTCTGATCCAGGTATAGAATTTAGTGATGTTTTTATTAGTTTTAGTTTTAAAGTAATTTTGTTTGTGGTGTTTGTTAAAAAAGGAGTTGAAACAGCAGTTTGTAGGATATATTAGATTAGATTTTATTTTCATTTTAAATTCAATCCAAATGTTTTTAGGTTAGTAAATATTTTCAAAACCACTACTTCTAAACAACTACTCAATTCGTTGTTCGAAAAATTTTGATTCCTTTGCTTCAAACTCTGCAAAGGAAATTAACTCAAAAGAAACTCAGTTTTAGCTCACGAAAAGAAATTGTTTCAGATTTATATCAGCAATCTATATACTTCCAAAGGTAAATAATCACACGTAAAAGGGGTTTAAAATATTTATCATCCACTTTTTGCATTGTCAATTCAAAAGGATAAACTAATTCAACATTGTTTTATCTTTTACTTTTATATTTACTTGCTGGAAATTGTAAATAAAAGGAATAAAAATCTCAATTCAAATAGATATCCTAATTACACATTGTTTTGTCTTTTTCTCTTATATTTGCTTGCTAGAAATTGTATAGAAAGGAAGAAAAATCTCAGTTTTCTTTGCATTGCATTTGTTTGGGAAACAAAAAGAAAGTAAGTTAAATCAATATCAATTCATTTATATTTACATAAAGAAAGCTTTCCTTGTTGATTTTACAAAGACAAAGGATTCTCCAAAAGAAAAGCAACTGTTTATTATTTCAGCATACTTATTTTGATCACATCTAGATTGTTAATTAGTTGCATTCACTGAAAAAGGCAAGGAAAAATACAAAAGGATTTGTTTAATTAGTTTCAGCATATTTGCATTTGTTAATCTAGTCCCATAAACTATTCAAAAACCCCAAAAACCACATTAAAATAGCTATTTCAGCTTGCATAAAAAAATCTTATAAAATATCAAAAACATCTAAAATATATGAAAACACCAAAAATATTTATCATTCACATATCAATTCAGTTTCTACAAGCAATCCATGCTTCAAACATTGCACAACAAACATCAAAATGTCAACTTTGAATTTGAAACATCCCATCCTAATGTCCAATCCCGCATCTTTTCTCTACATTTCTCCATAATCCTCTTGTGCTCATTTCACCCCTTTTGTGGAGTTTCATTGAACTTCAAGAAATCCATTCACTCATCTAGTTCAAAGATCTAGTTCTCACCCGAAATGACACATGTCTAGTTCCAAGATCTAGTCCTCACCCGAAATGCCACATGTCTAGTTCCAATGTCTTGTTTTGCAACAAAATTCGACATCTCCCTTTATCACCTCTAGTTCCTCGTTGAATTTTTGCATTTCTTCCAAATGGTCCCTTGCACTCACTGGTCTTCCCAGATGCGCCATTAATGCCTGATTTGATTCCTACAACTTGTTGGCGTAATAACTAACACCTCTGGAGTGTAAGTTTGTACGGACAGCTATGCACACTACGTGATGAGTGCTCTTCAAATTAGGAAGGGAAGCTCCCTCTTTTGTTGGTATACGTTGTAAAAAGTAAAGTAATCTAAACCTATCTTTTTCGTCTCAGCTGTGAGAGGCACAAGGTTAAGGAAACCAAGGACGTTGCAGCTAAGGGTTTTCTCTGGTTTTGCAGATCTTAACTACAACTAAAACTAAATACTCTAATCTATCCAATTTCCTCAAGAACATGGAGCGTGAGGAAAAAGAGCGGGAATGGTTTTTACACGATAAGTCAGGTACAGATTCACAACATGAAGGCAAGGTGGGCACAACTATTTGCTTGGCTGAATAAGCTTATTATCACACACATCACACGATAAGCTTTAAGTGCAAACTCTCAACATGAAGGCAAGGTGGGCACAACTATTTGCTCAATTTGAATAGGCTTATTGATAACAAAACATAAAAGATGGCCAACTAGGACAGTAAATTGCATAGGCGAGACACGCGTACAATCTACGATCAAACTAGCCACTATATCTAACTAAGGCAAGTATTCACCATAATAATTGCATGGAACCCGAGTGGCATAACAATTCATTATCAAGACCAATGCTCATGAACAGATACAAAAAGACAATATTACAGGCAAGGTGGGCACAGCATATATTAATCTCTCGTGCAAAAGTTAATTACAAATGAGCTGAAAGCTCTTATTTATAGACATCAAAGGTGTAGGCAACCCCTAAAATCACCTTGAGTCAACTACAGTCCTGCAATGCATGCAAGATCTTATTGCTAAACCCTAATAATGGAAACTATACAGTTAATTGACAAACTACCATCAGTTAACCGAAACATCTAATCTAAGTGGACAATGTGCAAGCATGCACGTCCTTATTGAAAGCAAGTTAACTGGAAGACTAGAATCAGTTAACGTAAAATCCTAGAAAAGAAACTCCAAGTGAATGTAGATACTTCTAAGATAGACATGCGTGAGATGTGAAACAACAAGTTAACTTGGAAAGAAGCGTCAAGTTAACTGTCGTGCATGAAGTCTATCCCGAAAGGTGGGAAGTGAAGTCTACTGGCCCTGATCTTGAGCAATCAACCCATCCATGAAGTCATCGATTGCATCACCTTCTGGGGAACTGAAGCTCCGACGAAGTATCCCATGTCTATGCAGCATGTCTTCTCCACTAGTAATCTGACACTGAAACTCGCCTTTACTCCTAGTTGCCTCATCAAACAATGCTGACATGACTGTAAGCTGATTCATCTTACAGCCAATGGTCTCACCACTGAAAATACCATGAATAAGTACTTGGAGCTCTGACGAACATCAGCAAGCTTGACATAGTCACCACCCACACGTCGATACTGGCATGGTAGTTGAGACACAAAGTTTCTCACATAGCGGAATGCACTGGTAACATGCTCTCTGCTCTCAGCCAACTCTGATGCTATTGTTTCTTCTATCTTAGCCTTGAAGATCAACTGTGTTCTCCAAGTGTAGACATCCTCTTTATCTTGTGCATCTGTGACTGTGTCAAACGACAACCCCAGGTTAGCAATCAAGATTTCATCCCTGGGTCTACTAATTGCCAAGTCATGCTCCTCATCCTGAAGTTCTAGACGAAGCTCACGTGTATTGTACCGCAACTGGTATAATTCTGAAAGTACAAGGCGGCCTCTAGCAACAAACTCCTCCCACTCATCTAACCGCTTGCCATATGCAACCAAGTGATCAAGTTGACCCTGTTCTGTTGGTGGTTCTAACATATGTGGAAGTGCGGTGACAGCATCCCTTGTCCTATGTACAAGGCTATAAATATATTGGCGAAGCTTCTGTATTTCAGCCTTAAGAGCTGACTTATCTTCTCCATCCTTCACAATTCTATCCCTTACGCTATCTGTAGCAACCTGTAGGAGGTCAATGTCCGTCTGACGAGTACTTCTACCGAAGTTGACTGTGATCACTTCAAAATCTTGTGCTTCCATCTCATCCAGACACTTATCTTCTGGAGGTGCAGCAATCTCAACAATGATCTCCTTACCTACATTCCTCTCAATGTGGACCTGTTTCTTGATCCTCTTGTCAGGCGCATCTTGATTATCATGATCAAAATCTGAATGATCAAGCACATAAGATGGCTGTCTCCTTTTCTTCCCAGCTGACTCTCAAGCCAAGATGAATCTCGACTAATCCCACTGGAATGATCTGTACTAGTCATAGGAGGATTTGATGAAAGTGAATGTGTAGAGGTATCGCTGCGAGGTGGTGAGTCTAAGTCCAAATTGATGTGAATTGGAACTGGGGGTTGTTCTGGTGTCGGTGACGACAAATGTGGCTGAACCTCAGGCTGTGGTGAACTCTGAACAACTTCTCTGACAGGCTCTACATGTGAAACCGCAACAGGTGCCTTTCCTTTTGAGTTAGTAGGTGACGGATTCTTCTTAGGAGGGTTACTCCTCTTCTTCTGCTTGGGTTTTGACGAGGAGGGTAGTACAAGTCCTACTGGTGGCGGCTCTGCTCTAGGCATGGATACCCTTCTGGTCCTTTTGCTTTCTAGATAAAGCATACTATTCTGGATGACTCTGCCCGACCTCTCCTTCACTGTTGAGAACTCTTTGGCATACCAATTGACTAACGGCAGTGGTTGTCCATCAACCTGTTCTCTGTAAAACTAAGGAAGTGCATCTCCCTCGTCCTCTGACAAACCTTCCACCTCTTCTGCCAAGAAGACAAATATCTGCAGAAGAGAGAACCTGTTGTAGTTGCGTCTACGTACCTCGAAGTCATCCTTGCAATTCACCCAGTAGTCCTCCAGTGTAGGTTTGTGATAAGAGCGACTACCAAGGCGTGCTGCGTAATAACCCCAAGGATCATATGTGCATGTATCCACCAGGTACATGAGTTTGCAATTCTCCAACTCTTGTCCTGCAGCTTTAGCATCCACTGTTGTCTTGCACCAATATATCCCAAACTACAAAGGAAAGTTGGCAGCTTGTTTACGCTTGTGGCACAAACGTTTGTGAACCTCATACAGCTGCCTCGGGAACTCCATGAACACTGTCTTATCCGAAGGATAGCGTGGTAACATAGTTGGACTGCCTGTGTATCCATAAACACGGATATAGGTGTATGTAGGGAACTGAATATACTAGTCTGCCCAATTCTCCATCGCTGCTCTAGCAACTGCTGAGACACGAATGTGCAACTCCCGGTCCAAGTTTCTCACTGTATATGTCAAGAAAGCCTCCTGCACACGTTTGAAATGACTTTCAGCCTTCGTGAACTCGAGCTGATCATAATAACAATAGACTTTTTGTGCACTGAGTATGCCCATCGTGTTCAACCCGTTAAACTGACCCTGATAGGCGATCAAGTACACAAGCTAGGAACACATATGAAATTGGTGTGCAACTAGGAAACCGGTGATTTTCTCGTGAATAACATCGCTAATGAAGTATGCCCAGTCATAATGCTCTTGCCCAGAGATGATCCTACCAATGATAGAGTACATCCATGGGTGGAATTTGTTTGCATCTGCATGACCTGAGACACGATTGAGCAATGTAATCAAAATACCATACTCATCCTTGAACTCGCCACGACCTACGTTGTTTGGCAACTTGGTCTTTTTCTGTTTTAGCCACCTCTCTGTCATCTTACTCTGGCACTTATCCAATTCAACATTGAATGCCTGCTCGCTCTAATTCATGTAAATGACCAACCCATCTGGATGTTGAGGAATACCCAGACTTCGCTCAATGTCAAGGGGTTTGAGACTACATATGACACGCCCATCTACTGACTGTATCTCTCGTGCAGTAGAATTGTAATGCTTAATGCAAGACATTACAAACTCTATGCAATGAACTAGGATAGGTATGGAAGCGGCCTCAAGTAACCCGGACTACTGAATGTTCTTGATTACTGAATCTCTGATCTTGAGTGGATCCAAAACTGCTTCTGGAAGCACCTTATGTAGATTCGTATCAACTGTTCCGATGAAGTCATGAGTCAAGACTGACTTGGTCTTGAATTCAAGTTATGTGAATTGCATTTTGAAAAACTCGCCTATTGACTGTGAACACGGCTATATTCTGACAACTTTTCTGGAAAGCTAAAAATACCCTGCTGAGGCTAAAAATAGCTCGTCAGAGGTAAATTTTTACAAAAAAATCTGAAATATGGGTTTTGTCCAAAAAATAATTCTAAGACAACCCAAAACGTCAGAAATGTAAAAATTTGACTTCTAATCAGCCATGCAAAGGAATTTCGATTGGGAAAATTAAAGCTTTGAGAACTAATGTTCTGGAACAAATTTTCCTAAAAAATTTTGGCACATGGGTTTTGCTGAGGAAGCTCTTCTGAATCAATCCAGCTATTTTATTTCGCCAAAATTTGCCATTTCTTCGAACATGTGAGAGAATCTAGATGAGAAAATGGAAGAAATCTAGAAGAGAAAAAGACGTTTTTTATTATTTTTAATTATTTTTGTCTTCTTTCAAAATTGCCACTCTACCTTGAATCTGATGTTGAATCTAAATCTGTACCTGCAAAAGAATATTTTTTCCGCCTTCGAACTTGATTGTCTAATGAAAATTAGCCAATTTCTTGAAGAAATTCGAATTTTGTAAGTTGTGTGAATGAGAAAAGGCGCCATACTTGGTTAAATAGACAAAGTCATACCATTATGCATGCATGTTGAAACCCTAATTCTGGAAGAAAGAATTCGATTGGCCCTTCACCAGCTGAACTGCCACTGATTCTGAGTCTCGGATTAAAAATAGTATTTAATTTAAGACATGCAAATTAAAAAGAGGCACCAATATTTAACTCTAGAAGAAATTCGTCACTTTTTAATGCTCTGCATGCAAAAATATTATTTTAATCTTTTTGCCAAAAATAGCATCTGGATGTGCTCGGCAAACTTCACTGATTCTAAAAAGTCCAAACTTGACCTTTTAGGCGTCGATTTGCAAGAGTTATGGGATTTTTGAGTATCTCCTACTTTATAGCTGACTGCAAAGTTACATCTGGCCATGTTCAGCTCTGATTTTTGAGTGACCGAATGAACCTGCAACTGATCTGAGACATCCATCACGAAGCCTGTATGATAAGGATGAAATGCCTGTTGGGAGCTGCAACTGCTAAAATCAACATTTGACCCTTCAGAAAATTAAGCGCCTTTGATTAAATTGATGCACTGATTCCAGACTTAGCCATTTCTCTGTATTGCCATCTGACGCTTCAAACTGCCTCTGACGGCGAATGATGAACCCTGCTGACTGGATGGTAGATTCATTGCGTGACTGGAAGTACTCTGCATCCAACGAATGTATGTAAGATATCTGAAAAATGAATTAGGAACCCCAAAAAGATGGGCGCCCCTGGCCTGTGAAGGCACAAATACCTTTTTGACAAAAGTGTGACTTTCATCTAAACACCATACTTTGACCCCTGGCACCGGGAGCTGGAGTGCTCTGATTCGCACGTCGTCCGTCTCTTTGCATAGTTGGATCAGCTTATAAGAGATGTCTCTAGAGAAGACGAAGCCAGAAAACTGCTTCTAAGGCCTCAAAGAGAAGGGCACCTTTTTCAAGGAGATTGGTACTCGCCATACTCGGTCATTTTTTGGTTGTCTCTAGTCACTTTCACTTTTCAACATCATCACCTTGACCTTGCACGTACGAGCATTCGCCAAATCCCGGAGGCTAACAGCTAGACTCATTGGATAGCTGGAGTAATTGCACACAAGTCTCGTGAAGACTGCAAATGCAAATAACCCCATTTGGCAGGCCTAAAGGCTGAGCGGCCCTAGCCTACAGATGTGCAGTTGTGTAGCTACATTTCTCCATCCTCTGTTTTACGTGTTCGGTAGAACCTCTGTCACGGTCACCTGGAATGTCAGATTGTCTCGCGAACTGGTGCGTTGCAAAGATGGACTGAACTGGAAAAGATCTCAGGAAGACCTCAACTGCAAACCCATCCATCTAGAGGGTCATATTCAAGGGTGCCCCTAAGCTACAGGGGCGCTCAAACCATCAACTGGCAATTCCTTGTGACATGCATCCTGCCTGCAATCTCAGCTTCCAATACTGATAACCGAAGCTCTGCACTATGTACGCCTCCGCTTGATAGCTCATTGGAAAGCCAGACTGATTTTGAAGAGACCGAAACCAACAGCAAGCACATGCATTCAGATCTTGGCCTTCAAAAATAAGGGCGCCCTTGGGCTACAAGGGCGCAGATCTGCATTCTTTGACTGTCTTCATGATATGTATCCTCGTCGTAACTTCTGCTTCCGCCTTCGTTTGCCAGAGTTATGCAATTCAGATGAACGTGCTCCATAGCCAGTCGGAAAGTTGACTAAAAACAAAAGAGATTGAATATACTTGCAACCCAAAACCACAAAATCTTGACCTCCAAACTAAAGGGGGCCCCTGGGCTACAAGGGCGCAGATTTGTTTTGAAATTCATGTTTTCCATCATTTCGTGCTTTGCGAACACTGTATCAGCTACTAAGGTTGACCATGTAAAAGCACCACGACTATTGAGGTGTGTATATGACTATACTTCATCATTTTCACATGTATGGACACTGTAAAGTTGATTTGCACGTTGATTGCACAAGTGTCTACTACGTTACATAATGAAAGTGTTCCAAGACTTAGAATATTTTTGCACTTTTGCCAATCTAAAAATCCCCTACGTCAAAAAGCATATTTTTCAACATTAATCATAGTAGAGTGTTCTTCTTTGAGTTTCAGGCTTAGATTTTGACACCTGGTACTGGCCAACTACCATTGACGACCTCGAAGGTCCTAACTTTTCTCCTGAAAAAGTGAAAACTACCCACCAGGCTTAAACTGACTTTTAACTTAAACTGACTTCACCACTGTGATCATGATGTGAAATAAGCCAATCAAAATTAATTTCAGCCCATTCTGACAGGTTCCTATTTTTTAGGGTTTTGACCTAAAAATAGAGTTCAGAAACCCAAATTTTGCCAGTATCTTCCTAGCACCATACTGACCAAAAGCCCATACTTGATTTGCCCAAAAACTGAGTTTTGACCCCATTTTTACAAGGTTTAGACCATTTTAAGCAAAATGCCTTAATGAAGCAAAAAATTGGTTTGGGTACAACACAACTACCAAATTGGTCTTTCCCACCCCAAAAGCATTGTTCATCCCAAGGGCACAAATCCAAATTTAAAATTAACAATGGATGATAAAGAATGCCTTGCTGCCATGAATGTTGTAGTTGAAGTTTCAAATGTTGATAACCCTATGGCAACTTCAAGCCACCATTGCAATGGATTTAAAGGTATTTTGACTTGTTTCACACACCACATTAATAATATATGGTTTTCAATCAAATTATCGCAAGGACTCAGCAACCAAACAAAGCCCTATAAATATCAATTCATTTTCCAAAACAACAATCAGTCATTTCTCAATTTCCACATGACTACAACGTCAAGCAAGACCTAAGGTTTCAACTCCTACAAGTCCACTCGCCTATTGAGAAGCATTGTTTGTGAATCTCAAAGAGGTAGTTCATTGGTAGCAGATATTTGTAATTAAATGCCTCCTTGGCCATTTGTAGATTTTTGAGGAAACTTGTAAGTGATGAATTGTGATAGCATTCTAGCTTAGGGTTTTCTCTTGCCAAATTTGCTAGTATCATTGTAATGAGACTTTGATAAGTATCGCAGCACTTTAATGCATTGTAGGCATTGTTTGCTATGGTCTTTTCCTTATTGCATATGGATTTCTAGAGTTCGGAGAGGGATTATTAAGTAAGATCAATTGTTGATATCATATCTCTTCTTCTATTTCAATGTGTTGTTCTTCTTGGCCAGTTGTGACTCTATAACCCAATATAAGGCACCAGTCCTAGAAGTAATGATCCTTCATGCACTTAAAATGAAAAACATCTTTAACCAATAGTTTAGGAGTAAGATGTTAGTTTGTATGTATCTCATGATTTAGTGATTTATCCAGGGAAATATTCTCAACAAGCCTATAGTATTTTACCTTAAGAGGATCATGTCCTGCATGCCCCCGTCTTGCAGTTGTGCAATGATGTCTTTATTAACTTAATAAAGGTTATATATTGAGTAGGTTAATTCTTGGTCTAGTGATAACTTTTGTGGCCAAGTGTACATTGAAAACTATTGTTGTCTTTCCAATTTATCTATTTTCAGTTTATTTAATCATGTTCTCTAGGAATACACTCATGGGTCCAACTAAGACCAAAGTGAAAGAAAAATTACTTGCTTTCAACAATTGGCCTATCATCAACCACACTTCGTTGATGAGCTGATCTATCTACCCTCAAGAATGACGTATCCCTGGCCTTCAAGCAAACTAATCCCTCTAAGAGTGTGGGTAGTGATTTTGAAACCCAACAAGGCGAACCCCTAGACATAATTGAGAGAACCCAAGGGCAAATCCCTCCTAGGAATCCTCTTGCACCCATATCAAACAAATACAAGCATAAAGGCACTAATTTAGATAGTACCCAACATGACCACAAGGGTAACTTAAGAACAAACAAATACATAACAAATTTTGAAAATCTCATGTGGGGATACACTCAAAATCAAGAGGTATCAAGCACGATCATTGGACCCAACTTTTCCCCTCCATGGCACCAACGCACGGTTTTTTGGCTAAAAAATTCTGCACAAAACATAATCCTAACAACCTATTGAAGAGAGCCACTCACTTTGAAAATGAGGTAGATTGATTAAAGCAAGACTTGGCTAGAGCCCGAAGTGCCCATAGTACCCCAACAACCAATTATTTGAACAACCGTGTCTCCTTGAAACAATCGCAACCAAAGGTAGAGCCCAAGCCTACAATGAGAATGACTCATCTTATTTGAGATGATCAACCCCAAAATAATTAGCAAAACCACCCACAAGGTGAGAAAACAAACAATGTGGACTACCCAAACCAAACCACTAACCAACAAACCCCAAAGGCTCTTATTGCCAATATTGTGGAAAGAACTAGAACCTTGAAAGCAAGAGGTCTTAAACAACTTCACCAAAGCTCTACACATGGCAATGTGAGGCCAAGATCCCCTAGGCTTCATACCAACATTAGTACATTCATCACCATCCCTCCAGATACAAACCAAGGGGACTTTCAACCACCTTCATACTTCAATCTATATTTGTGTAATGTGGGTAATGAAACATTCTCAACCCCACCTCCACCACCACCATCTAATGCAACAAACACACCAACCTAGCGGGTTACCCCAAAACTAGGTTAAAAACTTCATCACGCTTCTCAAATTCCAAAAAATGAATCCCAAGTACCAAAATTACACAATGACTCCTAGGTATTGGGGGGCCCACCCGCAGTGGGGTCAAGGGACAAAGCCCTTAAGAAATTCGAGGCGCAACACCCCTTGCAAGAGTCTACGGGAAGTGCCCCTGGTTAGGTCAAGGGACAACACTCCTAGTGTGCTCCCTATCATAATACAAGGTAGAGCCTCCACCACCAATCCCAAATTAAAGCCTTTAAGACCACATAGACCTTCATGGCAATGTCATTTTTCATAATGTTATTGCTTTTAACCAACCTTGAAGAGTCCTCCAAACCCTTCAAAAAATGCTTGAATTTCACGCTTTGAAGTTTAAGCATTTCAACTTGTTATTCTTTTTTTCACTAACTTGGCCAAGTATTCCCAACAAGGTTTGCCAAGTCCAACAAGTCTAGAAAACTCAGCTTATCGAGTACCTAGGTCATGAGTCCCAAGGACTCATTTGGGTTTGCCTATCTCAAGACTTGTTTGGGTTTTCCCACCTTGAGACTTTTTTGGGTTTGCCCACCTCAAGACTTGTCAAGTTCAAGTGAGTCCAAACGAATCTTGTAACACTATTTCAAACCACCACATGAAAGGCATGTCCTCTTGTCTTTGATTGTACCAAAAATTTAAGCCAAATATGTATGAATGCACTTAAATTGTGTAGACATGTTTCTTCCAAAGGTCTCAAGTAGACACAAATAAGAAAGCACACCAAGGTGATATTTCTAAAACTACAAAAATAGTGAATAACCTTGTCCATGTTAGCATTTCGAATTTTATTGTCAAGAACAACTTTATACTACATGTGATTATTTAACTTGTGTTTGCAAGTCCAAATGTAGGAAATCAAGCCAAGGTAAGTGCATGTAAGTTCTAAGGTCCCCATACCACATTTTGGGAAGCAACACACTAAGAACTATGGGATGCCTTTCATGAGGAGACAATATGTAAGAGCTTAAAAGTAAAAAAGCATACATAGAAGTTCAGTGATGATCCTCTGTCAATCCAACACATGATCCTACTTGGCATGAAATTCATAAAAATTTAATTAGCTTCTTTCTCCATGGTGAAAATTCCTTGTCACCTACACAAAACCCTCCATGTGTTAGTCAAATGGTCAACCAAAGTCAGCCACAAAGCATTTGTAGCCTTTTTCTAATTCAAAACTTTTTTTCTACCTTAAAAGTGCATTTACCCCTATATTTGTCTATTCACCATGGTGAACCATGGATCCACATGAACAAACAAATTGCTGCCAAAAGGGTCAGACACCTATTTTTATCTCCAATACATGATCTTTTGCATGAGCCACATCTTTTTCTTTTTTTCAGCATTTTAACTCAAAGTTTGCACTTTTCTTAGGCCAATTATCTTTAAGAATTTATTTTGTTTCTATCTCAAAACCTAAACCCAATGTTACTTTCCTATAGATTCCTATTTTGCATTCATTATAAGGGTCCGATTTTGTTTTGAAAAACAGATCTAGCCTCCAAGAGAATTTGTGAGCAAAGTAGAGCTTCTAAACTCCTGATTACAAATCCTTTATGCAACCACTACAAACAATTTACACCATTGAGTCTAGCAGCAGTAGTTTCCGTTTTCACCATTGGAAGAGGTTCCAAAATTGGAGGAGAAAGATACCAAACAACAAGATTTCTAAAGACACAATTAACATCAAATCTACTCTGTGCTTTCGATATCCTTGATTCTCAGTATAATTTTACTACAAATTTCATTTTATTAATTTTAGTTTTAGATTAGTTTCGTTACTGTGTTTGTTGAAAGAGGTGTTGAAACAGTAGTTTGTAGGATAGATTAGATTAGATTTCATTATAGTTTTTAAATTCCTCCCAAAGGTTGTAGCTTTAGTTTAGTGAATATTTCCAATAACATTGCTTCTAAAGCATCTACTAAGTAATAAATTTATTGTTGAAAAATTTCTGATTTCTTTGCTTCGAAGTTTGAAAAAATTTAAAAAATTAATTCAAGAGAAACTATCAGTTTCAGCTTGCAAAAAGAAATCGTTTCAGATTTATATCAGCAATCTATATACTTCCAAAAGACAAATAAGCACATATAACAGGGGTTTAAAACATTTATCATCTATTATTAATTAAAAAGGAGAAACTAGTTCAACATTGTTTTCCTCTATTCTTCTTATATTTGTTTGTTGGAAATTGTATGAAAAAGGAATAAAAATCTCAGTTTTCTTTGCATTGCATTTGTTTGGGAAAGGAAAAGAAAGGAAGTTACAATCGTATCAATTCATTTTTATTTGCATAAAAAAAGCTTTCCTTGCTGATTATATCGCTGATTTACAAAGAGAAAGGATTCCAGAAAAGAAAAAAGAAAATGTTTATCATTTCAACGCACTTACCTTGATCAAATCTAGATTGTTAATCAGTTGCATTCATTGAAAAAGACAGGTAAAAATACAGAAGGATTTGTTTATTTAGTTTCAGCATACTTGCATAGGTTAATCTAATTTGCTTCAAATATTCAAAAATTCCCAAGAAACACATTAAATTAGTTTATTCCAGCTTGCATTCAAAAATCTTTCAAAATATTAAAAATGTCTTAAATACATGAAAACACCAAAAATAATATCATTTAAACATCAATTTAGATTTATATAAGTGATCTATGCTTCAAATATTGCACAATAAAGTTATAAACATCAAAACATCAACTTTGAATTTGAAACAATTCATTTCAAATGTAACCGAGCAACAAATCAAAACATCAAACCAAACACATCAAGAGGACTTCAAAATTTCTATCTCCACTTCATAGCCCACATTTAGCATTTCACGCTTATGTGTCATGGGTTGAGGCCAGATTTAGTAGAAAAAATCTTATAAGAATTGAAGAAAATCTCAACTACTCCAGTTGCAATCATTCAAGAACAGGCAAGCATCCTTGACAATATCCAGCAAGAAAACACTCACTTGGAAGAAACCCAAATTGCAAATCTTATTGAGATCTTCGATCATGCAACTATGCATTTAGAGGCTTTCACAAATCAAAGAAGAATCAACATCATTCACAAAGAAAGCATACACCACAACATTAACTCCATCATCCACAAAGAAAGCATACAGCAACAAGATATTAACCTTGTCATTCATGTACTCCTCCCACATGAAGAAGGTAGTCCACCTCACTCAGCGCCACTTGATCAACTCTTGCAATGCAAGCAATAGTAAATAGCCTAGTCATCCAATCAATGCAAACAATCCTGTAATTTGCCTAGGCTGATCTAGAAAGGACCTACTTGATAAGGCTGGCCTCTTGCAACATGTCTTGGAACATCTAATGCCATGCACAACATGACTGTAGGGGGACAGTTGTATTTGCACAGCATGATTATCGCCTTGCATAGCATAGTTGTTAGCTTGTGCAATGCCATTACCTTGCATAGCATACTCATTAGCTTGTGCAGCACCATTATCTTGCACAACAAGGTCATTGACTTCTACAACAAGGTTGTCTTGCACAAAAATTCTATTTTTATCTAGAACCTTTAAAAACACACAAAAATAGTTGTAAAAGAACAACTTGACCAAAACAAATTCAAATTAATAAGCTATTCTACCTAATTCAGCTTGAAAAGCTATCAACTCATCCATAATAATAATAATATAAAACAACAATTGCAGCTGACCAATCGATTGGTATATTGGAACACCTTAAGATTATGTGATCATATACAGTCATGTTTGTTATACAGCTCAATTAAGTTGTAATACGCATTAAACATAGATGTATATTGGGTTATGGGTAAAAAACCCACCAACAAAAGGATAGTAACAATTGTATTCATTAGAAAAGTTACATCCAATACAATAAGTTTTTCTTGCAAAGTCCTAATTTGTAGACTATAGCATGCTACCTCACAACAAACTTTCACAGCTTTAAGCAACCCACATTCAACCAACTAAACCCCGTTCCATTTGTATGAATAGACAGATATTACTGTCTTCATGGACTACTAACCATCTAACCATCTAACTGCCACATAGAATATCAATGATCACACAATCATCTCATGACTATACCATGATGTTAGCATATTGCACATTACATAGAACATAACTTATTTGAATGAATGATCACCACACATAATAAATTGTTGTTGCTCACACTTAGTCAAATGTTGTTGACCAACTTTAACTAAATTGTGTACATGTCTTCCTACACTACAACCAAATACTATCTATGGCTTGTGGTAGTGGATACAAACACCTCATTGCTTCTAAATGCTTGTAATACATCTTGAGTATCTCTACAACTTCACCATGCTCCAAGATGTCACTACATGTATCTCAAGTTCTCAACAACACTGCAAATACACTTACCCTATCATACACACTCCAGTAATTTAGAAAAGTATGTGGTTGTGATTTCTCCAAATGACTTGCAGTTGCAATGTAATAGCCACCCTGGATTTTTTTTCAGTTTTTTCATAATATGAAAGCTCAGCATAAACACATCACAATGAAATGTCACTGTTATAAAGTGCTGATACAAAGAGTAGATACATATAACACTGATAAAATCACTTCTCCACAATGTCCAAATACATTAAACCAATTCCCAACTGAAACGACAATGATGTACCTTGAATGAAGAGGTAAGATAGGCTGCAAAGGAAGTCTGATTGCACTTATGACTGATGTTCAGGGGCAAAACAGACTAGAATGCTAACTGGAAGTGCTCAAAAAACACTTACCCAACATATCTGACTCACTAGCAATAGTATACATCAGCACCATCAACTCCAAACACAATGAGCAATACTCAAAACACCCTCAAACATCAAGATATGCATTAATAGGTCTATATATCATGTCATAAGCTGCTGTAATAAATGTAACAGACCTGAAATGACTGATAAAACAAATGTAGGTCTGGTATATCTCTGTTGTAGGTCAATCAACAGCAGGAAAAAACCCCACAAACGACCCAGCAAAGAGAGGCACAACTTTCATGCGATGCACAGCCAGCCTGGAAGAATGGTACAGCCTGCAAACTCCCTTTCCAATCGCCACAAACACACACACACTCCAATGAAGTCTCTAAAATTGAAACTACACTCCAAAACTGTAGATTAAAACACATTAAAACTTTCATCATGAAACCCCATAAATCTGAAAACTTTATTTGAAGTCCAAAGGTGATTCCTGAATGAAATCACACTACTCCAGCTAGGGATTGTCTTCCAAATCCGAAACTAGAAATCAAATAAGGGTTTTCATCCTCAAAATATTTTAGGAAGAACACGAAAGTTCAATTCAGCAGTATAACGATATAAGAAATCTTCAGCATATCCAAATGAGACCCCTCAGCCTCCTTCTATAGCTTTTGGAGAGAAAAAGCAATTTGAAATTATAAAATAATTTATTTTCCCTTGAAATGTCCTCGTTTTGAAACAACAAAATGATTTTCATGTGCAAGTCCCCCTTCACTTTTCCCTAGGCATCCACTTTTGAGGGGACATAAAGCAACTTAATAAAATATAACACTTAAGTGAATAATTTAATATTAAACATTGGAAACTTAAGTGTCTATTTTAAATACTCCACCCAAGTTGCAAAAAGCACTGCCAAGATATTGGAAACCAATTCTGATCAGCCACAAAGAAATTGAAGCAATGGGATAAAGATAGGCTCCAACTCGAAGACTTACTAAAAATAGACATGCTCTCCAAGAAGTTTGGAGAACACCCTAGGAGTCCAAAAACACTTCTAAAAGCATCACTGTAATCCATAATGCCAACTGAGCTCAATGCCATCAACAAAAACCAAGAAAACCTGAACCTGTGTTCTCCAAGAAGTTTGGAGTTCTCCTCAACACCTCTAGAAGTTTATGGAAAAAACTTGGAAACTGACCAAAAGCTCACAAGACAATATTACAAAAATAGGGGACATTACATGCAACTCTAGCAACACTGGACTTAGACAAGTTCTCCATGCTAAATTGCAACATGTGAAATTCACAACTTACCACAACTCTATTTACTACTAATCTACAATCAAACATGTTAACATAAACTTAGAAAATGTTCACCAACTTTTATCACCAAGAACTCTCTATGCATGAATAGCACACCAAAGTTCCAACAATCACTTCATAGGTTTATATCTATAAAGATGGGTGAAAATAAGTTTTTAGGGAGGTTTAATAATACAAAAGTCATACGGATACCTAAGGGTGTGGAAAGGATGTGGAGCAATGTACAATTCTAGAGACCATCATCACCCCCCAACTAAAGGTATTACAGGTCCTTAGTGCAATCTTAATCATTTTATTCTAGAGGGGGTGACATAGCATGAAGACAAACTGGTCTAAAATCATAGAGCTCTGTTGGGAATCCTTTAAACATGGCAATGACTCCAATTATCTTCAATTTTCTGCCATCTTATGGCCTTTGCACATGGATTAACTAGAACTTCACCAATCTAGTTTGGGATAAGATACCATAACAAAGGAAAATGAAATCTCAATCTTGTCCACTCATGCCCCTGATTTTTCATAGCATCCTTATATAACTCTAATATTCCCACTGCAGCTTTAAAAAAATTGTCAAAATATGGCTCCTCCATTAGGGATGTAGTGTATTCATTCCATCTCTACAAACAATCTATAAAAGCTTCTCTTCCTAACCAAGTAGATAGATTGTACAAATTCCTAATAGTCATCCTTCGTTGATGTTGTGCCTTATTTCTAATTTGGAGAGTTTTCATCAATTTAAACAATCCATCTATCATCTCATATGCCCAAAAAAAATTCAGCCCTAACAATGATTTTTGCAATTTCTTCTTCAGCCAAGTAGGTTGTCATTTGTTGGCCTCTTCTTGCTTTATTATGGAAATAGGAAGAAATGTTGTCGATGCTACATCCTCAATAAAAGGATCGGGGTTCCACCTTGTTTCCAGATCAAAAATATAATTATGCTAGTAAAATTCACACAATCGATCCCTATTTTATTTAATGCATGAAAATGTCTTGCAAAAAGATTTGGGTCTGCTTACATCAAAGGAAGACCTAAAATAAGATGATCTAACTAGAAGAAGTACCACTACTCCTAAAGTTAAAGAACATAAACCCTAGTTGGTGGTCTCTGTAGAATAATATGACTAGATAGCCAAGAAATCTCCTATGATTGATGTTTCAAGGTTGCAATAATATCCTCTCATTCTTTCACCTTCTTCCTCTCTTCTACCAAATTCTTGGGAAACTCTTCATTTTCATTCCTTGGGGATAACATCTTTTCTTTCTACCCTACATATAACAATCACCATTGTTCCTTCATTGAAAGCATTCTCTTCATGTGCTTCATCGGAAGGAAAATGAGATGTTGCTTCTGTGATACATGCCCTAGTTTCCAACTAAGAAACTTGATTCTTGAGGATTTCAATTTCAAGAAACTTGCTCTTGTAATTTCTCCCTCACATCTTATAATGCCCCTCAATTTAACCCCGTTAAGCTTATTAGTTGTGCCTTAACCTCCTCAAATTGCACCATGACTAGATTTCCCTCATTAAGGGACACAAATTCCTCCTCACCAACATGCACAACAACTGGGCTCTCTTCATGGAGGAGCACAATGTCCTTCACTTCACCAACTAGATCTTCGTGGAGGAACTCAATGTCCACTGCCTCATGAAATCGTGCAACTTCCTTGAGACCCATAGGGATTGCTGCTTATGGCAGCAATTGTGGGTTCTTCAACTTAAACCCATTGTAACCTCATCCTTGGCTGAACCCTAGGGGATTCCTCAATTGAAAGGGAGATTCTCCTTCTTCATTCTAGCGTTGGTTATGCAACCTTTATAGGTGGAACCAAAAAACTCTCCCATAAGTCCCCAATCTAGACGTTCTTAATTCCTGCATAATTATGAACTTAATCAGTCCATGGTAACACAAAATCTTTGGGGAACCCCTCTGGATATCCACAATCATCTTCCACAGCATATTCAAAAGAAAGTAGGGCAAATTTATGCGATTCCCATGATGCAAATGACAAAGCAGCTTAAAATGATATCCATAAAAAAGAAAAAGAAAATACCTGAATTGATTTTTCCCATAGCGGCAAAAATCTTTTGGGGAAAAAATTGGCAAACCAAAAGATTCAGATTTTCAAAAAACGTAAAAATATGCATAAAAAGGAGGAAAAAACTTATTTTAAATCCAATGGCATTTCAATGGCATAAAGATATACAAAGCAAATAAAATTAGGAGTTTAACCCATAAATTGTGGAATATAGATTTTTGTCATTTATGTTCATATTGATGATTGCATTGCATTGCACAACGCATATTGCATAGTACATGAATAATAACTAGATGCTAATAGTTTTCAAATTTTCAATTGAAATCTATTCTGTACAAAGTCAGCCTACAAACTAAGTTCCAAAAAATCCAACATAGCCAATGATTCTTGATGCTACAAAAAGAGTTACACTGGAGGGCTGCAAGTTTTGATGATGAAGCTCTTGAATCAGAGCCTCTCCTAAATCTTTCAACCAAATCAGACTCTAAATTTCATGGACAAAATTATAATTTAATCTATAGCTTAAAAATAAAAAACCATGTCATGAAACCTCCTACTTCACAATAATAGTTCATAGAATGAACTTCATGAGACCCCTTCCTAAGCCTAACTAGAGAAAATTGTGAACAAAGAAAATTTGAATAACTAATACCCCTTTTAGGGCATAGGTACAATGAATATATCATGGTCAATGGTCAAGTGAAGGGTGATTTGTCATAAGACATGACCACATTAAAAAAGGAAGTATTTTATTTCCTTTTTATATCGTATGTTTTTTCCTGCCATCCATTTAGAAAATCTGCAACCACAAATGCTTCACTTGAAATTTAGGAAGACGTTCTTATAAATCGTGGACAATAAATTTGAATTTGATCCATTTGTAATCAATTCTATTATGACAGTAAATTTACATTAAATTTAATGTTATTAATCATTAAAATTAATAATACTTGATAACCATTAAAAATTTCACTCTATTTATTAAAAAAAGGTAAAATGATAACCAATTTAAATTTACAGCCATCAACATATTTTTGTTTGATTGGCATCATTTATTTGAAATTAAAACCTACCTAGATGCAATGATTTTAATTGTAAATTTTAAAATTGATTTTATAGCCTTTTTTGTTTCTTGTAAAGGATAGCTCTATAACCTTTACTCTTTATCAAAATATCCATTAATATTTTTTAGATAATAAAAAATGTTAAAATCAAACAATATTTAATTAATTTGTTGATAAAGGAAAGGTTAATATTACTTATAAATAAAGAAATGGCACGAAATCACAATAATGTAGAGGTTTTGGATGGGAGGAAGTTGCAGGATGGGGAATGCGACAAAGGGATTTCAACAGCCATGAAGATCGCCCATGGTATGGATTGAGATCTAGTCAAGGCCAAAGACAAAGACAATGGTGCGAGCACAGAGGCTAGGGAAGGCAGTAGGAGTGAAGAACAACGAAATGGCAAGTGGAACTAGGGGAAGCTAAAGATCAATTCCATGGCGAAGTCCGCTCACCAACGATCGGGGCAAATAGAATCCCCCTCAACTGGAAACCCCCAGATAAGAGCACCCCTTGTCATATTGAAAATGATGCTTTGAAAACCAAAATATCTAGGTTTAAGGAGAATGCTTTTTTTCTTAAATGGGGTGGGGACTAGCCTGCAAAAGGTGGAATGTAATGTTCCCTTATGAAGTAACCATAATTCTTGCCCTGATTTTCTGAAGATATCCTTTTAGGATGGTTTAGTGTTCAAGACTATATTCTTTTTCTCCTTTTTCTTTATATCTTACATATTTATACATATATAAGTTCTTGTGATTAGATACACCAATCACTAACGGATCACTATGTATAGATTGTATTTTTCAATCATCAATAATGTATCTATATTTAAATATATTTATTAATCATTTATTTGGATTCCTAATATATCTGGCAATCATTCATAATGCATTTAAATCTCATTTCTAAGTACATAAAATATTCATCATCTTCTTATTTAAAGTTATGGAGAATACTTACTATAGTCCTTGTCCACACCCTTAATACAATTACTAAATTAATTATTTGAATACAGAAAAATACTTATCTTTATTTTGGTTCAATCTGCTGAAGCTTTCTAAATTCTCCTAGCCACGATCTTATGAATATAAATAACAAGATATCTCAGGCTGCATAAATTAGGAAAGTCTTTTTGGAATGGTTCGATGTTTCTTTTTTGCATAGAATATATTCATGTATTCTTCACTTTCTTCCTTTTTTAAATCTGTATATTCTTCCTTTCAAAACCATTCATTTTATACACATATATCTGCAATTGATCTGCTCTATATTGCAAATGGCCATGCCTTAAATCTGCTGGTGATTGTATAATATGATATTTATTACTCACTCCAAAACACTCACTCTATATCTTCATTGCTCCTTCACAAAATCTGCTGCCTTTATTAGATAATAAGTTTCCTCTTCTGAAAATGATATTATTCTTTTTTTTTTATTTCTTCTATTCTAATCTTCATCCTGTTGATGTTATTGTGCAGCTTTGGTCTGCACTTCCCAAGAAGAAAAGAATAAATTAAATGTATAGCCTCTAGGCTATTTAATTTATACCAAACAATAAATGTAAATGCTAAAGGGCCGACCCTTCTTGGTTCACATATCCTTGTCTTAATTTGAGCCGACCTAAAGTTATATTTCTGTTTTCAAGAAAGGCCGACCTAAATGAAGAGGCGCCTATGATGTATAAGTACAAGGTCATTATCATTGTAAAAGGTAATTCGATTTCATCAAGCAAGTTCGCATCTATCTTCAAGAGCAGATTTCGCACTTTGTAGCAGCAGGTCCGATTTCAAGGAAGAACTCATTCATTTGTATCTAGTGCATCTAGAAGAGGTGCGACCTCATTGCATTCATTATTGGCCATTGCTGGGCCTGTGTTGTAAGCAGATTTCTGCCATTGTTCTATATTATAGAAGAGATTCATTGCTGGGTTTTTCTCCCTCAAGAGGAGGGTTTTCCCAAGGTATCTTTGTGTGTTCATTGTCTTATGTGTTGCAATTCTTTTAAGTGCTTTCATTATTCAATCTGATCTAAGAAACACTAACACATCCCCCTTAAGATTCCTTTCTTATACCTTTAAATACCCACGATTTGGATGGAGGATCGCACCTTTTCCCCAAACTATGGCCTCCTTTGAAAGATCGCATTCTTTCCTTTGAGCGCTGACTTTGCTTAATGGGTTAAAAGCCTTTATTACTATCTTGGCCTATTACTTTGCCTTTAATGCTATTTTCAATTGTTCATTGGTTTATCATATCATTTATTTATTATTTATAATATTCTATATTGTTTATTCTATTTCATAATTATTGATGTTTTTAGGCTGCATTTGTACAAATATAAATATATGAAGTATTATATTTTTTAGATTTGCATTTATTTATAATGTTTATTTTAATAATTATTATTATTATAATATGTTGGCGTTTCAATTAGCACCTCTGGAGTGCTTATTGGAAACGGACAGCTATTGCAAGTGTGTTAGTACATGCTCTTCGGATTATAGAGAGGAAGATCTCTCTTTGCTGATTTTATACTGTAAAAAAGGGGTGTACTAAGATTTCCTATCTTTTTTACTCAGCGGTAGGACACAAGGGTGCATAAACCAATGCGCCGTAGCTAAGCTTTTTCTCTGGTTTCCGCAGATCTTAACTACGACTAACTAAGCTTCTAAACTATCCTACCTCCTCAAGAAAAACAGAGCATGAGGGCATAGGAGCGAAATGGTATGGTTGGATCACTTGAATCCTCCGTCTCAATGGAATATGGCCGAGGCTCTGAACCTTCGGATATATACCAAGATAGGGCTCGATACAAGCAAACACTCGTTACGGTAAACTGGATCTGAGACTTGCCAAGGAGGAGGAACCCCTATCCGAGGTATAGGCTTGGAAGCAGCTCACTGGAAACAACAAGGAACGATGGCCTTTCTAACAGGATTCCCGAGGAGGTGACGACACCTGTCCAAAGTCTAGGCTGCAAGAAAGATCATTAAACAACATCAAACGATAATGATTGATGACAAAATATCCAAGGAGGCGACGACACCTGTCCAAGGAGGAGATTGAAACAATGCACTATTTAAACACAAGACTTTGAATAACTCAAATAATTAGATCAATCAAGTTTGCACCATCTGATTTATTTCTTTAAGATTCTTCAAAGAATTACAAAGGTCGGGACAGCAAAGGCACGAAATCATGCACAATTGCGATCAACCAACGAACTCTCATCCAAGAGTGAACAGATATAAACAAGCGAACTCTGGCAACAGTGGCGCAGCAATTTTGCTAGCAAATAAAGGTTAAACAAATAAAGAACCTAAGGCTCTTATTTATAGGAACTCAAAGGAGTAGGCAACCCTAAAATCTCCTTGAGTTAACAAACAGTTCTTGCCAATCAGCAAGATATTATTCTATGTCTAAATGTAGGTGAGCAAACAGTTAACTGGAAATCTACTTCAGTTAACTGAAACTAAACAAAAGTCAAACTGGAAGTCTACCTCAGTTGACTGACACCTAACTAAAAGTGAACTTATGTTACAAATGTGTCTCCAAATAGACATCCACCTTTTGAGGAAATCTGAGATCCACAAATCGTGGGAGTCAAATAGACATCCTAGATTAGTGGGATCTGACATGCATGATCTGTGGAGATCTGGAGTCAACTTGGAAAGGGGCATCAAGTTGACTTCAGTCATCATTAATGCTATTTGGAGGGTAGGACGTCCTCCCTTGGTGCTTTACACCTCTTCACCACTGGTCAACAAAGTCTCTATCCAGTCATTGACCTCTTCGGCCTCCGGGCAATTAATGCTCTTCAAGATGACTATGTGGCGTCTAAGCATTTCTTCACCCGTCGTAAGCTGCTGATGATAGGTTATGCATTGGGCAGCTGCTTCATCTAACTGGACAGACATGGCTGCAATTTTGGCTAATTTGCAGCCATTGGGATCTTCAAGGAATGAAGATCGGATGACATCCTGGAATCGTGTCTGCACGGTTTCAAGTTCCACATATTCTCCTCCTTCCCGCTGATATTCTAACTCCGGGAAGGATATTACCAACGTTCTTGCGAAGTTGATAATATTGGCGACGAAGCGTCTATAGTCAATCAGCTCCACAGAGTTGGCATCATAGGCTCTCACCTTGTATGCCACCTGTTCTTTCCACTCAAAGAGATGGTGTTTATTTTCTGTGGTCGTAACTGATTCATATGCTTGTTGCAAATCAGCAACTGTCGCCTCCTCTCTCGGCCTCTCTTGAGCTGCCTTTATATCTGATTTCTGGATTTCTGATCGAAGTCCATGTGCTCTGTCTCTCAGCTGATATGCTTCTGTCAACACACACCGCCCTTTGACAACAAACTCATCCACTTGAGGTCTCAAGTGTTTACCGTATGTAATCAACTGATGATGGTTCCTTTCAGCTGGGAGATCCAACAGTCCTTGAGGCAAAGCCGAGGAGTTTGGAGTGTCATGTATCAAACTAGAAATGTACAACTTTAGCTGACGGATTTCAGCCTTCAAGGCTGCTTTGTCTTGTCCATCTTTTGTCATCCTTTCTTTGACACTCGCCGAGGCAATTCCAAGAAGGTCTGCCTCCACCTGTCGAGTGGTCTTTCCAAGGTTCACCTTTGAAAGCGTGAAATCCTCAACCCTCACATTATGTATATCTTTGTCTTCAGGTGGGGCAGCAGTCTCTATGATGACCTCGTTCTCTGCATTCTTTTCTACATGTGTCTGCTTCTTCAACTTCTTTACCGGCATGTCTTGTGGGACATGATGGAATTCAGAGAAGTCAAGCTGATATGAAGGCCTCTCCCTCTTTCTCCCAAGCGAGCTTTCCAGCCAGATAGAATCTCGGCTAGCATCGCTGGGAGGAGGAACATAGGTCCCCTGAATGCTAGAAGAACGAGACTGTGCCGTGGCAATGTCTCGTGGTGGCGAGTCCAAATCAATAGGACTTTGTGACCTCTGTGATGGTGGTGAAGCTGGTGGCTCTGTTTCTATCACTGGCACCGCTTCTGCTACAACTTCTTCTACAATGGTTTCCATCTCTACAGCGATTATTTCAATCACTGGTTCTTGTGTAGTTGCAGCGGTCTCAACTGTCTCAGGCAAATTGGTGGCTGTCTCCACCTGTACCTCTTGCCGGCTTGTGCTGGCAATTCCTTTTCTCCCCCATGTGCTTCCTGACATCCGCATTCCTTCTGGAGGAAAGCTCATCTTCTTCTGTCTGGGTTTCCTCCTAGACGTGGAAGGTAGTGTAGACTGAACCGCTGGCGGCTCTGATCGGGGAAGTACTACCTTCCTTGTCCTTTTACTGTCCAGGTAGAGTTGACTGTGTCGAACTACTCTACCCGTTCTTTCCTCAATAGACGTACTCTCTTTCGCGTACCAGTCTACCTTGCCGAGTGGTTGTGAATCTACTAGACCCGTGAAGAAGGAAGAAAGAATAACTTCTCCTTCGTCTTCAGATAAGCCCTCGATGTCTTCTGACATGAATTCTGCAATCTGTGAGAGCTTGAATCTGCTATGGTTCCTTCTTCTCACTTCGAACTCATCTTCGCAGTTGACCCAAAAATCTTCCATGAAAGGTTCATGTGATGATCTTTGCTCAAGGTGAGCTGCGAAGATGCCTCTGGGGTCATAGGATGGCCTCCTGTCGATGAGGTACTTGAGATTAAATCTCACTATTTCTTGGCTTATCAACCTTGCATCAGCTGCTGTTCTGCATCTGTAGAGTCCCATCTGAAGAGGAAAGTTCACTGCAGCCTTTTTCTTTACGCGAAGGTAAGAGTGAACATCGGCCAATTGCCTCAGGAATTCCATGAACACTACCCTATCTGAGGGGTAACGTGGCATCATGGCGGGGTGGCCATTATAGCCATACACGCGTATGTAGGTGAAAGTGGGGAATTGTATGAACCAATCCGCCCAGTCCACCATTGCTGCCTTAGCTGCTGGTGAAATACGCACGTGCATCTCATGGTCTAGCTCGTGCACGGTGTGCATAGTAAAAAGGTCATTTATTCTTTTGAAATGTCTTTCCGCTAGAGTGAACTCCAAGCGAGGAAAGTATTCTTGTACCTTTTGCACACCCAGGGTTCCCACAGTGTTTAATGTTCTGAAATCGCCTTGGAAGGCTATCAGGTAGACCAGGTATGAACACATGTGGAAACGGTGCTCTTCTAGAAATCCGGTGAATTGTTGGTGGAGTGTGTCACTGATCAGGGAGGCCCAGTCGTAACGTTCTTTTCTGCTGATTATCTTGCCAATAATGTAGAACATCCACGGCTGGAAGGATTTTCCCTCCTCTTGTCCAGTGACTCTGCTGAGTAGGGTGATTAGCACTCCGTACTCGTCTTTGAATTCTCCTCTACCAACTACTCTGGGCAAACTGTTCCTCTTTGTTTTCAGCCAATGTTCAGCCATTATAAGCGAACACTTGTCTTTTGAAGCCTCGAATGCCTTTTCGCATTCTGTCACTGATATGACCTTCTTGGTAGGGCATGGTGGGATTGCAAAACAAGTCTCTATGTCTACTGGCTTCAAGCTGCAAATCACCCTCCCGTCAACTGACAGGATCTCTCTTGTAGTCGGGTTGTAATGCTTAGTGCAAGCAATTACAAGCTCGATGCTTTGTAAGGTGATTGGAATAGATGCTGCTTGAAACAAACCGGATTCTTCGATGTTCTGCAATGTGATTTGATTCATGCCCTCCAAGTCTTCAGAACTGACCTCTGGATTTTTCTGCCATAAGTCTGTATCAGTCGTTTTCAGGTAATCATGGTATAAGACTGTTTTGGTCTTGTATTGTACCTGAGAGTACTGCATTCTGAAAACCTTGAATATTGACTGGGCACTTGACCCTGTTCTGACACTTTTCTGGAAATGCTAAAAATAGCCTCGCCGGGGGTAGTTTTTACGAAAAAATCTGAGACATGGGTTTTGTTAAGAATGATTTTCTAAACAGACCCAGATCGTCAGAAATTCGAAAAAACGAGTTTTTCTTTGACATGCAAGAGCCCTTCGGTGGCAGAGGCAGCAAGGGCACCAGAAAGTGATTTTTCTCGAAAAAATCTAACACATGGGTTTTGTTCGTGCTTCAGAGCCAAACAAACCCAGTTTGTCCGTTTTTCAATATTATGACTTTTTCCGGAAACCCTAAAAAATAGGGGCAGCAGGGCTACTTTTTCTGAAAAAATCTACCATGTGGGTTTTGTTGAAAAAGCTGTGCTGATCATACCCAGTTGGTCAGATCTGTGAAAATCTGTCGTTTCCTGTGACATGCAAAAGAAATATAGACAGAAGTAGAGGAAATAGACAGAAGATGGATTGGAAGTTATAAACTGCCACTTGTAATAATCTGTCTCTGGAAACAATCTTGGGAGAAGAATGCTTTTACTGCCAATTATCTTCAAAAATATTGAAGATCCGTTCAAAACCCCTGCCAGATCTTGAAAACTTGTTCTTGGGAGCTACTTGATGTTTTATCCTTCAACCTGCAAAAAGAATAATGAGGAAAAGGGACGCCTAGCATGAATATAAAGCAATTAGGGTTAAGATCCACAAAGTATGGAAGATAACTCATCATTCAGTCCTGATTTGGAGTTCCAAAAGATGATTTCCACTGATTGTGGAGTGTTTTTCTCTTTTTTGGCTCCAAATTTGCTAACTCAAGTCAACATTTCTGTTTGACTTTCCTTTAGGCGTCCAACCTTGAGTTTGATCTTTTTTGCCTATTTTGCAAGCTGAAGTGCTCCTGTTTGATCTTCGATTCAGGTTGCTCAGTTGATCTCGAGCAGTATCTGACAGTTCTGTTGTTGAGGCAGGATCAATGTGACTAGATATGCCTGGGAGAGGTTAGCTCAGAAAACTGAGTTTAGGCCTCCAGAAAGAAGGGCGCCTTTTCTTGAAAGGGGCGCTTTTGACAATGCCTTAGTCAATTTTCACTGACTCGTTCTTCGTTTTGACCTTTTCAGACCCTCTTTGCTTTGATCTGACGTTCCCGATGTTTGATGAATCAGATGATTCTGCTTGATGATGTGTCGGGTAGCTGGTTCAGTCTTGTTCACGATGCCTGACTTTGCAGTGGCAGCTGGCAAGTTTTGGGCCTCCAAACTAAAGGGCGCCCCTGGCCAGCAGGGGCGCTTTTAGCTTTTGCCTAGTTTTATCTTGGTTGTGGACTGCCAGCCTTTGACCTTCTTCATCAGTCGATTGATTTGTCGGAAGTTCTTGCTGATAGTCTCGCTGACGAGATAGGTCATAGCTGAGAAGGTCGTCTTGGGAGGTAGTGAAGATTCCGGCTGAATCTGGACACCTTTAGGAAAGGGCGCCTTTCCTTGAGAGGGGCGCTTTTAGCCATGCCTTAGCCATTTTCTGGCTTATCTTTCCAGTTTTTTAATTTTGGCTTTTTCTGCTTGATCTCGTCTCGTGATCGTCTGGTGTGTCTTGTGGACTTGCTGTTAGATTGATCACGTGGCCGGGAGGAAGCTGGAAAGATATCATGTATAAAGCTACAGCTCTTGGATTCATCTAATGTCTGCAACTGAGGGGCGCCCCTGGCCAGCAAGGGCGCTTTTACCTTGAAGCTTTCAGATTTGGCACTTCTGTCGTCAATGGATCCTCCATACTTCGCTGACGGTCGGTCAATGATTGCTGAATCAGATAATCTTGCTGATTGTTTCGTTGTCGAGCTAGTATGAAAGTGAAGAGGACGACTGTTTTGACACTGCCAGATGTTTTGATTTGCCCTCTGAGGTTCAAGGGCGCCTTTCTTCAAGAGGGGCGCTTTTAACCACTGTAGACTGTGTTTTGCCTTGGTAGACAAAACGTGCACCTTCCAGACTTAGCCAAATTTTGGCCTTTTCCGTTTTGAGAATCTCCTTCGTTGAACGTCATCATTTTTATCTTTTTCCGCCATGGTTTCTTCGTTGAAGCTTTTGAGGTTTAGCTTTCAGCACCTGGTACTGGCCAATCTGCCATTAATGGCTGCGGAGCTCCTAACTTTGTTCCTGAAAAATAGAAATAGACCCACCAGAGTAAAACATATTTTTTGATAATTCTGACTTGATCAGTGTGATCGTGAAGGCAATTAAGCCTATCAGAATTATTTTCAATCATTTCCGGGAAGGTCCTATTTTTTAGGGTTTCCATAAAAATAGGGGTGTAAAACCCTAATTTTCGTTTTTTCAAAATTTTAACCATAGGTTCCTTGACAGAAACCCACAAGGATTTCATATTTGGTTTGACCTAAAACATACTTTAGATGGCATTTTTACGTTGTTTAGCTCAATTTAAGCAGAATGCCAAAAATTTCATTTTGGGTATAACATAATATCATTTATAGTGATATTCAGATTTACATTTTAGATATATATATATATATATTTATTTTGTTTGTTAATATTCATATTTTATATATTTTAATATCTATTATATCATAATGATTATAATATTTAATTTTGTATTTGTACCGTTATTATAATTATAATATTATCTATGATAATTATAATTATATTTAAATTGCAATTTCTCATATTTGTATTTTGATATATTTGCGATTATTCATATTTATATTTTAATATTCATTCGATGTTGTTATTTAATATTTGGTGTTTACAATTTTGGGGACATGACAGTGTAAGAAGCAATGTGGAGACCAACTCATTTTTAAAACCCTCCTACGTGGCTTCTTCATGATTGAATGTAGGAACCCCGGCCAAAAAAAGGAAATTTTACAAGGGGGACCATATCTTATGGATGGAGTAGGGTTTTTCATTAAGGACCAGGAACCAAATTTCAACCCCCTCCACCAAAGCTTGGAGGAATTCCCACCTGGATAAGACTCTACAACCTCCCCGAGGAATATTGGGAGATGTCAACCCTAGCGGAGATCAAAAACAAGATTGGAACCTTTTTAATGGCCAACGAAAAGATTGAAGAGGAAGATTTTGGCATTTACACCAGGATTTGTGTTAGGTAAACCTAGATACCAAACACCTAAGCGAAATCGAGATTTACTTGGAGTATGGTGTATGGAGGCAAAAAATTGAGAGGGATCTTGATGCAGACCAAGGGTAGTCAAGATCAAATTCAACTAATCAACACCTTTCAAGAGCCTTTGCACATCAATCAAGGTGGTTCCCTTCACAAATTAGATCCATTCCTGGTAGTACTCCAACAAGGCCTATTTGGGCATAATTCTTGGAGCAGACCTGGGAATCAAAATGTAAACACATATTCAAATACCCTTTTGGCTTATTTAAAACATATCTCAAAATGGGTAGGGTTGCTTCGTAACAACTTGGTCAAAAATTGACTGTCCCGATTTGAACTAGGCCTAATTTGGTGACTAGGCTTGTTTGACCCTAGGGCTTGACCTCAAAAAGGTTTTCCAAAGCTTTCTTAACCTTTCCTTGGTTCTAATAGGGTCTTCACACATTTGCTAACATGCTCCAATTACCAAGCAACCCACCCTTAACTCTTTCAATGCTTTACACCACCTTTTCATGACTTCTTAGGTCCGATACATGATGATATCAGACCTTCAAGCTGCTCCTGCATGTGCCAACTTGCAACCCAACCTCTGCACGCTTGAGATCTCAAAGAACACATCAAGACCTGCCATTCCACCAATTTTTAATATTTTTTACCGGTGGAATGGGAAGAAAATCATTTTATTGTGCTCATTGTTGCCTTAAACTAGGGTTTCAGGGCAATTTGGAAAGAATATGCAATAACTTCCTAAATGCTTAATGAAATTAAGTGAAACAAATTGCAAAAGAGAGTAGATTCGTCAACCTATCATCTCTAATTGGTTTCAAGCAACAATGAGTCCGTACAGCACCATACTAAGCAAAAAAACAGGAAAGAATACGTTGGAATTGCATAAATTGAGATGCTTTATTGCTTCAAACTTCAAAAATCAATCAACAACCTTCAAGATCGATGGAACCAAGCTTATTAAACCTTTTCCCACTTGTCCCATTAGTTACCAACCTTTAGACTTCACATTCCAACGTTACATTTGGCTTTTACAAAAAGAAGACCAAAAGTTGCATGTCGCATTTAGCAACTTGACAAGATTTTGCATGTTCTTGCATTTTGACACCAACCAACGACTAAGACCTCTAATTGGACCCCAAAAGATATGAAACAGTCTTCCTAGACCTTATTACATGAAATCATCACAAGAAAACCAAAAATGACAACTTGCACTCCTAACAAACCTACTGAACCTAAGGTGCTCCTACACCAGATCTGCCCCAAACCAGATGCAAAAAGTATGGCTTGGCAAGCCACGTGATTGAGGAGTGTAATTGGGTTGAGTCCCCAGATAGGGTGTCAGAGGAAAAGAGGAGAAAGGGTGAGGAGACCGAACTGGCCTTTTGAAATTGGAGTGGTGGGGTCTAGAAAAGATTTTGATGCTCCAACAAAATGCACTAATTGAGGAATGCATTGGAGCAAGTCAAAGCCCTAGCAGATTTGAATCAAAACAAAAAAATCCAGAGCCTCCCACAACCTTGAGTGTCCCAAATCTGGAACAAGGGAAGGTAGATGGAGGAAGAGGAGCCTAGAAAGGAAGGCCTTGAAAGGGCCCCCTCAAACCAAGAGACTAAATCAGAAGAAGAGCCAAACCTCGATAGTGGTGAAGATGAAATCGATATCCTAGACGAAAGAAAGGACAAGCATCAACAAAGCAAAAAAAAAACTAATTGGTTGAACCATAAGAAGAGCCAAACCTTGGTAGTGGTGAAGATGAAAAAGATATCCTAAAGGAAAGAATGCTAGGACAAGCATCAACAAAGCAAAAAATACTAAAATAGGTGAGAAGGCTGGAAGGGGGAAAAAATTCGTCAAGGCAAGGCTTGAGATTGCTGGCAATGCAAAGGGCCAACGAAAGCTAAGATCATTAAGGAAGGGGGAACCCCTTCCCGGGGAGCCATGAATCTCCTAACATGGAACGTCAAGGTTTGGAATGCCCCTGACAAATGGCGTTTGCTCAAGTGCCAAATTGATTTGAGCAAATCAAACATCATGTTACAAGAAACCAAGATGACTATAGAGGATTCAAAAAAAGTGGTGGAGAAATGGAAAAGGTGGCAAGAGTCCTTTGTTGTCATTGCAAGAGCCTCAAGTGGTCTGGGTATCCTTTAGGCCCCTCTCAAGGTAATGGTAGATTCAATTCAAGCCTACAAGAAATAGCGATTATGCAAAATAATCCTTTTCCCAATCAACTTATCTTTCTTCCTGATCAACATTTATGGGTCATTGGGGGCGACCCAAAGGAAGGGGGTTTGCAAAAACGTTTCCAATGTTTGCAAGCAATTAAGAAACGAACTCTTCATCATTGGAGGAGACTTCAATGCCACCTTGTCACCGAAGTAGAAAAACGGTGGAATCCCCAAAAGTGACAATGCGCAGTTGGACTTCATAAAGTTTGTAGAAGACAATGCCCTAATCGATATGAAGACAGGGAATGGCATCTTCACCTGGTCTAATAGACGATGTGATAACCACGTAGTTGCAAAAAGACTAGATAGGTTCTTTCTTGGAGGGGACTGGACTTGGACTCACCTTAGTGGCAAGGCGTCAATCCTAGCCCTTTGTGGCCCAGACCATTCCCCAATTCATCTTTCTTTCTCCCAAGATTCCAAATTGTTAAGAAGCCCATTCAAATTTGAAAAAAAGTGGGTCAAGGATAAAGATATTGAGTCTAAGATTGAATCATGGTGGAAATAGGCCCCAATAGCCATTGGCTCTAAATCTTTCCAAGTCAATAAGAAACTAGCCTTCTTCAAAAGAATGTTGAGAGATTGGAACATAAATCATTTCAAGAATATCTTCGAGGAAAAGTAGAAGCTGGAAATGACGCTAGCAGCTTTGAATGAGACAATATTAAAAGAAGGAATGACCCAAGACACCTATAGAAAAGGAAAAATAGGTAAATTATGAGGATATCTTGAGAAGGAAAGAGATTTTCTAGAGGTAAAAGTATCATGAGTGCTGGTTGCACAAAGGTGATAGGAACACAAAATACTTTCACCATATCACAAGAGAAAAACAGATCCTAAACAGGTTAAATAGCATCTTAAGGGAATATGGCAGCAAATGTGAGTCTTGGGAAGAAATTGGGGCAAAGGCTGCAAATTATTTTGAAAAGTTACTAAACGCCAACTCCAACCTTGATGTGACGGCTCAAGAGGCAATATTGAATAAAATTCCACCCATAGTAACAAAGGACCAAAATCGATTGAATGGCCTAATCTTAGAGACTGAAGTCAGAAAGGCCACCTTCCAATTGGATGGTAACAAGGCCCCAGGTCTGAACGGCTTTCCGACATGCTTCTTTCAAAAATTCTAGCACATAATAGGCAAAGACATACACCTGGCCGTAGAGGATGCAAGGAAAAAATCCATACTTTTAAAGGAATGGAGCAACATTTTTATTGCTTTGACTCCAAAGAAGCAACAATTGGATAAGATGGAGGGTTTCAAGCCCATCTCCCTTTGTAATGTAGTCTACAAAATAGTGACGAAGGTTATAGCCAATCGGCTAAAGAAATTACTCCCTTGCATTATATCGGAGGAACAAAGTGGAGTTACACCCAAAAGATCTATCATGGAAGGAGTTATCATAGCCCACGAGGCAATTCACTCAATCAAGAAGTCAAAAAATGAGTGGATGATTGTGAAATTGGACATTCGGAAAGCTTAAGACATGGTCAACAAGGACTTCTCATAAAAATCCTCAAAAGGTTCGGCTTTAGCAAGGACTAGTGTAAGTGGGTCTAGTGATGTATCAACTCACCAAGATTCTCGGTTTTGGTAAACGGAAGCCCTCATGGCTTCTTCTCATCCACAAATGGGCTAAGGTAAGGGGACCCCAGTTCACCCTTCATTTTCATAATCATGCCCAATCCCTTGGCTGCCTAATCAATGATGCTAGATTAAGAGGAAACTGGAAGGGCCTAAGAATAGCCCCTAACATGGAAAATATCACGAACCAACAATTCACAAACGATACACTTCTATTTGGAGTAGCCTCCCGAAGAGAAGCTAGAACCATCAAAAGCACATTGCAATTGTATTGTCAGAGTCTGGTCAGCAGGTGAATTGGTATAAATCGAATGTCTTCTTCTTCAACACTATCCTGTGGAAACAGAAAGAGATAGCTAAAATATTGAACCTAGAAATCAGCTCCCTGCCAAGGAAGTATCTGGGAGTTCCACTCTTTGCAAGGGCTTGCAGAGCTACTCTTTGGGAATCCCTATTACAAAAGTGTGTGGGAAAAACAAAAATGTGGAAATGGATGAGGCATTGAGTGTTTAAGGAAAGAATGCTAAACGTGTCTTCTTTGGCCACAAACTGCCTCACTTCCCCCCGTTTCCAAGCAACGGCTATCATCATTCAAACTTATGCTTCGTAGAGTTTGATGGGACAAGAGTCACCCGACTTGCAGATATACAAAGTGCCAAATGGAATGTTTGTACAACTTGGCCAACTTGCAATAATTTTGGGGACACTATTAATTAGTGTTTAGTGTGGGAAGCTTAGACGAAGGACAGGACTAAATCTCCCTGCATCTCCAACATTAAGTATATATGTGTGTGAAACCCTTCTGGCTCACCTATTTCAACTGGCCCAACCACAATGCGGGACGTAAGATTGATAAGGTGGTTGAGCTCTGGTTTTGTGGAGATGGATACCCAGGTGCACTGCACTTGCTCCTTTCTCGGGCCAATCTTTGACCAGAGGCTCAAGAGAATGTTAAGAGAGCACAATAACCTCATTCTGAGGACACTGAAGTAGGTGTTGGGTGCAGATTTTATGGTCTACAAGGGTCGCCACCGCATGAGCATGGATATCTCCTCTTGCTTTGTGGCTTCATTGTTGGACCTAAGAGAGCCGTCGAAGATGGTGGGAGATTTAGCAACAACCCTCTTCAAGAAAATTTACTTGGGCGGATTGGAGGATGTCTTGTATGTGGCTAGGCATGGAGTTGGTATCCTATGGCCAAGGGACATCCAAAGGATGCTAACTGTAGGGGAAGTTGTGGAGTGGCTCCCTTTCCTCTCCAACTTTTGCACAATGACATTGATGCAGCATCATGCCAAGGCTAGGTATGCTTGTGAATTCCTCAAATGCATCACCAACCTAGAGCCTATTTATGAACTGTGGTGGCTCAACGAGTTTGCCCAGAGGACTACTCGAAAGGGTGTTATAGACCAGATAATGTAATAGTTTTTTTTGCTACTTCATGTTATGTAATTTTTTTTGCTTAGTAGATACTAGTATACCCCAGCTTTTGTAATGTCACCTGATGGTACTGGCAGACCTAGAGGTCTTGGCTCTGTAACGAAATCTATGTATATTTTCCTTTTGGTTGAATATAGTGGCGCAGCCCTAGCTGCACTTAGCAAAAAAAATAAAGGAAATGTTAAAAAAAAATGTGAGAGGTACTTAAAAATTGTATTGAGCAACAAATGTAGCAATATTAATCTAAAAGGATTCATTATTGTAATATTAAACTATTTACAACATAACATTACAATAATACATAGAGAAGCCACAGCTTTTGCAATTCACCGATAACAACATTTCTACGTAAAGAATTCTAGTACATGACTTCAAAATTCTAAAAAGCATCTGAAAATTCCTTCAAACAAATGTATATGTCAACTGAAAAACCTTTAAAAGGAAAAAATCACGAGCAAGTGAAAAACACGCTAAAAATCTACATCAAACAATTTTTTCATGCTTTTATCGTGATTTAAATGCAACTACACAACAAATAAACAATCAAAATTGTTGACTGTTATTTCTGCAAAAATCAGTGATTTTAAGAAGGAAAAATCACAACCCACGGCAATTCCCAATTAATAATGATTTTTTCTTGTCTTTTGTTCTATGCGTTTACCAATAACATCATGCTGGTAAATAGGTCATCTTCACCTTTGGGTATGCAAAACAAGTTAAATGTTGTACTCTTGTAGAACAATTTATTTAGAAATCATCACCTCTTGAAAACTTGTTGAAAACATGTGAAAAACTATGCTTCCAAAACAACTACAGCACAACTATTTACAGAACTAGGGTTGTGCAACAACTATTCATATAGCAACTAATTACACAACAACTAGTTTGTATAGCATCTGAGATTGCACAACAACTGCTTACGCAAATGGTCTAGCAACTACTTGTGCAACAACTTACACAATTTGTGAGGCAACAACAATGTAATTGTTGCATTGCTTATATGAAGATTTGTAACTTACATGCATACATACATACAAACATACCTACATACATACACATACATACATAAATACATATATACATACATGCATGCATACATACGTACATACATGCATATGTGCATGCATGCATGAATATGTACATACATACATACATACATAGCATCTGAGATTGCACAACAAACTGCTTACACAATTGGCCAGACAACTGCTTGTGTAACAACTCTTTATACAATTTGTGAGGCAACTACTTATGCAACAACTATGTAATTGTTGCATTGCTTGGATAAAGATTTGCAACTAACATACATACAATGTTCCATTGCTTAGATGAAGATTTGTTACATACACACATACAATTATACAATTGTTGCATTGCTTAGATAAAGATTTGTTAAATACATACATGCATGCATGCTTGCATTCATACATACCTACATGCATACATGCATACATAAATCCATGCATGTATCCATGCATACATACATACATACATACATGCATGCATGCATGCATACATGCATTCATACATACATCCATACATACATAGTATGCATGTATGTATATATACATGCATGCATACATGCATTCATACATACATGCATACATGCATACATACATGTATGCATGTATGTATGTATGTATTATCACCTTGAACTACCAAGAAAAGGTCCAAGGCTTGTCTAGTAATGCCCATGGAATTTCATTAAGTGATTTTTTACTACTATGTAACTTTAGAAGATAGAGTGATGCCTATGACTAATTCAATGTCAACCTTTGGCTTTAGTGTCTTGGTGAACTCTTCTTTTGACAATATTTTGTGGTAAAACTTCAAGTGGTGACATTTACCATAATAGAAAATATTTCACCATCTACAATATGCAACTTGACTACTTCGTTAGCAAACACATCAACTCTTCTTTTAACTATGCATTGTGGTAAAACTTCAAGTGGTGACCATTTACCATAATAGAAAATATTTCACCATCTATGATATGCAACTTGACTACTTTGTTAGCAAACACATGAACTCTTCTTTTAACTATGCATTGTGGTAAAACTTCAAGTGGTGACCATTTACCATAATAGAAAATATTTCACCATCTATGATATGCAACTTGACTACTTTGTTAGCAAACACATGAACTCTTCTTTTGACTATGTTTTGTGGTAAAACTTCAAGTGGTGACCATTTACCATAATAGAAAATATTTCACCATCTACTGTATGCAACTTGACTAATTCATTAGCAAACACAATTTCCATCCCATAAGGTTCCAATCATTTGGTTCAGATCTTACCCTTTGAATCATAATGCTGTGAATCATATAAGAGAGCCCAATCACCCAGCTTAAATTGTTTATCCTTGATAAAGCAATCATTTCATATTGTTTTCTATTTTGAATAACTTCTATTTGAACGGGAACCCATTGTCAGCAATATTAGCCACTGTATAAAAAAGATTTTCTTTTATCCATTGACACAATTGAAGATAAACCAATCTTCCAGCAACAAAATTTATTTTGCAAAGCAGATAGAAGCAGTCAATCAAAGTTTCCATGTGATATTTATTAATATATCAATGCATTTAATCTGTTATAAATTATTATATACCTATCAAATATGTAAGCAAGGCTTGAATGATTGCATTAAGTGCCACTTTTTGTCAAACAGAACATTCAGGTTTCGATATCTGTTTATAGAAGATTGTAATCACCTTTTTGTCTGCCACTAAGTGACCTTTCTCCTTTGTGGCTAGACCAGAACTGTTCCCACTGAGTTCAGCTCCAGCAACATAGATTCCCTTGCGTGCTTTTCCACACAATGCCAATCTTACTGTGTTTGACACATTCATAAGCAAAGTTGAACCTGGAAAATCAAGTCACAATTAACTCACATGCGTTTTCAAGATTTCAATGAATCTGGTTGATTATAGGATAACTAAGTTTGAAAACATGTTGTTAATATAATTTTCTGAAACAATAAAAATCCCAAGCACATTGTAGATATAAGTATGCCATAAAATTTACAAATGTTGTAATTACATGGGTGAGTTCATTAATGTGGACCTCTTGAACTCATCTTTAAGGGTTCAAAATCAGAAATGGTGGTTGGATGGCACCATATCACTCTCCTGAATGGGCCCTCAAAAATTCTAGCCATAGCCCTTGCCATGAGAATTAAGTTGCTTGTGGCTCAAATAGTCCAAAAGGACCAGACTAAATTTATTACAGGAAGATTTAATCTTGATAACTTCATCATAGGCAAGATCTTGCATGGGTATGAATCTGGTCAAAAAGCACTCTTCCTGAAAATGAATTTTCATAAAGCTTTTGAGAGCATTGAATGAGACATGATTCACAACATGTTCAACTGGTTGAATTGGCTCAATATTTCACAGGGTTGTGGGATCTCTTTTCCACAGGCTTTTGCAAGATTTGATATTAACAGAAACCTTTCAGAGCTTATTTATCCATAGAGATCCATCCAGTAAAGTTGCCCTCAAACCCCTAGCTTATAGATGACTGTCACATATGCTCCTGGTTATTTGCTGGATCCAGGTGATTAGAGTGCAGAGGAAAAACAAGGGAAGTTCTTTATCAATAGGTAAATGGTTACGTAATGTTCACTTTTCTGATGATTCATTTTTAAATCTCGAGCTTACTAAATATTCAGTTGAAGGCACAATCCTTTGTTTGATACTTTTTTCTGAAGCTGGCAGTGCCATAATGAGTGCAGATAAAACAGAGGTTATAATCACTGGTGTTACACCCCGGAATTTGTATAGTTACTATTTTAGTAATGCTTAGAGCATTCTGATTGTAAGGAAGGTTTTGAATGAATAAAATGTGTTGAACCATGTTATCAATATGAGAATCTGTTTACATGTTATGATTGGCTCATTCTGTATTCTTGATTGATGTTATTCTTGGATAAGCAATGCATAGAGGAGAGTAATTAGTCTTGTTTTATATTTGATTTATATATACTACATATGTTATGAGCAAGTGACTGCCGTGGTTTTGTGCCAATGGATGCAGGAACAGGAACTATTCCTCCAGGTGGAGGGGAAACATCACTTGGGAGAGGAACTTGGTCGGCTAACCGGTAAAGTTGATCATATGAGCATACACACACTTCACTGAGGGTTTTGGGAACTGAGTCAGATTGAGTTGTCTTAGTAAGTCATCCTTAGGCTTAGGAGTTTTTGATTACTTCTTTATGCTTTATGAGTGGTGTTACTTGACTGACTGACTTACTGTTCTGTGAACCTTGAATGTGAAATGTGAACTGATAAGTTATACTAATGCCTGGAATTTACAGTTAAACGTATATATACATGTTTGTACAAATACGTGTATTATGGGTACTCTAACTGGCCTGTAATACACGTAATTGGATAATTAAATACAAACATGTATAGATATATTTAAGTGTAAATATGGATATGTTTATAAATATATTTAATATAAACATTATTATAGTTTTACCGATAATAAAATATATTGACATATCTATAGTAATATTTAAATATTATATAGATATATTCATATATTTAAATAAAGGTAAAATAAAACTATAATAGTTTATATTTAATATAATGCAAAATGTATTTATAACATTTTAATTTATAATTTAAAATGACTTTGCCTTGGAAATAATTAAAATTGACTTATATAGTCATTTGGTAATAAAATGCATTTACCATGAGAAATAAAAGTATTTCGAATTTCCATAGACTTTTGGAAGAAATACGTTGGAAAGTATTAAGGGAAATTTAAATGATAAAAACTATAGCTTATTAAATGATTTGAATCAAAAGTTTTTAAGAAGCTAAAAATCACGGATTCCTTCACGGGAAAATACGCGAACTGTGAAAGGCTGAAACAATGGAAATGGTGAGAGAAGAATCCCGTGCGCAGTTTCTCACACCTTGGACCTGGTCGCAAATGCTAAGTGCCACCATTCTGGAAGGCGTGGGCGCAATAAGGCCAGATGTCTGCAGAAATAGCATTGACATTTTCGACTGTAATTTTACCCGCCATTGTGCATGAGTTGCGCCACTTTTGGAATTCCGCCTGTAGGTGTCAAATCCGCATTTCTCATCAAATGAAGTTTGAAACATTCTTTGAATTGCTGGAAGTCGAATCACTTCTCAAGGGCTGAGTAAGTAAGGAAAGTTCACCACATTTCAGTTTGAATTATTCAAATGATAAGTTCTATCAATTTACATGCCAGCATAAGTGGAAATTGTTTGGCTGAGGGCTCTATAAATAGCCGCCCAGTTCATTTAGCAAGACACACTTTTTAGAATTCCGAATTTGCTTAGAAAAAGCTGCATTTTACCTTAGCTGCTTTTTGCCATTTACGCCAGTTGCTATCTACTCCTGCAAATTGCGAATTTCTGTTTAGAGAGCCTTAATCCATCTTTGCTATGATTGCATTGCTGAGAGCCATATACTATCTTGCTGTGACTGTATTGTTGAGAGCCATAATCTATCTTTGCTGTACTGCATTTACCTGAGAGTCATACTTTGTTCATGCTGTGAAAAGTATATGGAAAAGACTGTGAAGGACTGTGGAGGAAGAGTAGAAGCTACTGATTGAACTCATTTTGCAGCAAGGGAATCAAGCATGAGAAATGTCTTTTTAGTATTTTTGTCATTTGAATTAAAAATGAGTTTATCTGCTTAGATTGCGTTTTGCAGTGTGCTTGAAGTAAGTCTCTGTTTTCTAAAGAATTATGTTGAAATGAAATAGCTTAATTTCATTAGAAAAGGCTTATTGAATTAGGAATAACTTGTTTCATAGTGAAAGCATGGAATAGCTTAAAAGCTTGTTGAAATGAAATAGTTTAATTTCATAGGAAAGAGCTTATTGAATAGAGATAGCTTGAAATCATAGGAAAGCTTGTAAAAGAAATAGCATGAAAGGGAAATGTTTGAATACTTTTTAATAGAAGTATATTATGTATTGTATTACTTGAATACTGCTTGAACTCCTTAAATAAAGGAAAAGGGACTAGTTATTTAATACTAGGACGAGCGTGGAATCAGTACCAAGGTAGTCTAAAGCTTTAAAGTTAAATAGGTTAACTAGGGAAAAGCTATGTACTCCATGGATAAAGATTTCTGTGTTAGGAGGTACCAGAGGGACCCCTTGTTGACTGTATTCCATTTCCTGTTTAAGTAGTTGAAGTAGGAAGTCTAGGGTGATTGACTACCCACGGAAAGGACTCAACCTACGCGTAGAATAAGGCAGCCTTAAGTCAAACTGAACCTGACTTAGTGAGTGTTAGATGACCGTCAGTTTAAGTACTGCCGAAACACTTTGGCCAAAGTAGTGTAGTATACCTAACGTCCACTTAGACTGTGAGACGAATTACACTGTCAGTTCACAGTAGTCCAAGTTACATGCTAGATTGAGATTGTGAGGGCACAAGGATTTAGTTATGTAGGATTACACACTATGCTCAGTTGGTCATACAGAACCGGTTACCCAACCAATCTCTTCATAGAAGGGAGGGTCGTCTACTTAACAGTAAACGTGCGAGGGACAGCAATATAAGTCCGTGGTTGGTGGAAAAGCACCTGAGTGATGTTTCTCCTCCATAGAAGACTTCTGATGAACCAAGGTTTGAAAAGGAAGATCCTGGACAGTCTTATTCCTATTTGCTCAAAAGCTTCCGAGCTATGTTTGAAACTTGTAAGATTCTTACCTTGCTTTTTATTTGAAAGAAAAGTAATCATGAAAGCGTACTCTGTTATTTACTTGGAAAATAGAACAATGATGTATTGTGTCATTTATTTCTTTATGATGAAATGTTCAATTAGAATGAAAAGAAAAGTTATTTACTTTGTCATTATAAATGTATTTCCTTGTATCTTATTAGTGAAAGTAGAAAATTTTTGTTTACCCGGTTTGGGGGTTGTTACAACTGGGGCAAAACAAACCTCACAGTTGGCTCTACCAAAGGTGGAAAAGTTATGACTTTTGACAAAACATCAGCAGGAGCACAAGTATTCTGATCCTCTTACCTATTTCTCAATCAAGACACCTATAAAATATTAAAAAAAGCTCAGAAACCAAGGGTGAAAGGAATCCCTTTGGTAACTTGGGCCAGGGAATCTTTGAAGTCTGAACTTAGTGCATGGAAGCAGTGGTTGTAGGTAAATGGATAGTTAGAGCAGAGCATAGAGATGTTCTACGGGAGATGTCACCGAATGCCTTCTGTCAACCACATCCGAGGAATCAGGGGCCTCTTTCAGCTATGTGATATAATTGGTGATGCCAAGGCTTTTGTGCTTACAAGGTTAGCTCCTCTTAAGTGAATTTGGGCTGTTGGCATATATTTTCTGATTTCCTTTATTGGCAGTTTGAGGGATCATGGGATCCTTAGGATCTAGCAACACAATCTACCTGCATTCTTTTGACTATATGCAATGGAATTGACTGCAGTCAAACACATCATATGCAAGTTTGTCCTATACTGATAGATTCCACCATGGTTGAACCTGCCACTATAGGTAGTTTTAAGTTTATTGTTCAATGATTTCTGGATTTGATTGTGTACAATTTTTGCATCAATGTTTCGGATCACACTCCGTGATCCATCATCGGGATGGAAGAAGAGAGCAAAAGGAGAAAATAGATGGTTGCAGACCAAGATCAACCTTAATAGACCAGTAAAGGGAGAGAAGGTTGCACACAGGCCAAGAAGACAAGACAAATAAAATCAAATAAAGGAAAAAAAAATCAAATTAAAAGGGGGTTCACCAATTTAATAAAAAATAAATAAAAGAAAAGAGAAATGAGGGAATAACATTAAAAAACAAAAGAAGAAGGAGAAATATACAAAATAAAAGACTTATAATTGATTCCCAATTAAAAATGTCAAATTAAACAAGAGAAATGATAATAATTAGCCACTTCAAGGGGGCTACCTCCAATAGTCTTCAATAAGAACAAAATACACAATATGATGATAATAAAGTTATAAACTAAATATACCATACTTATATCATGGGTGCCACTTAGGCTGACCCAACTACCTATATAAGACTATTATATAACTTAATTAAAGGTTATGCTAGCCACAAGTCAGCTACACATATCCCCATGTACACTATAGATTAAGGGCATAGCAATTTAAGCATCCTTAATAAGCAAATGTTAGTTGTTTATCACCAATTTAAGGATGTTTAGTATTTTTATTTGGATTTGAGTCCTAAAGCACCTACTTGTCACTCACTCTAAAGGGATGTTGAAGACTACTAGTGAATATACTCTACATCTTTGAAGGATGGTTTGCTACTGTGTTCAACTCATCATACAAATGTGCTCCATGGAGTCAACTTCCCCAAATTGGCAAGATTTTGATAGCCCTACCTCTAAAGGCAAGACCATTATGATCACCATAATGCCAAATGTGGGTGTTACACCCCATTGTCTATTCACCAATTACTATTACCTTTATGAGTAAATGTGTTTTAATACATGAATACATCTTAATCAATTTCAATGGATGAATGAAATGTATGAATATGCATTATAATGAGATTGCTTTTTAAATGCTTTAATGATGCTTATGATATATGATGAATATGAGTTATATGTTAACAGCTAACTTCATACATGTTGCACTAAGTTGGATGCAAGAAAGGTTCGAACCCTCTAGAGGGGAGAGGGAGAGTATCACCCAGGAAGTTGGTATGGGAACCATCAGTAAACCTATCTGAGTAGACACACACACTCACTGCATAGGTTAGATAAACCTTGTCAAGTCAATCTAAGCTATGTGTCGGTAAGTGTTAAACCACGTTGATAGCTTTTTGGTTGACAGGAAAGTTAGGATGGTTGTCTTTAATTCTCTCTGATTGTTTAGTCAATTTGAGTCATAGTGTTAAAATCCTTTTGATGAGCATTAGGTATATATTGTGTATTCAAATATATATATAAATGGATACGTATATATTGAATGTATATATGTGGCGGTGCATATGTACATATGAGCATGCGTAGATAGAAACGTCTACATATACCCATACATAGATACATAATACATATGCGAGCATTCGCATATATATATATATATATATATATATATATATATATATATATATATATATATATATATATATATATATATATATATATATATATATGTTTAAATGATGGCAATATATATATATATATATATGTATATATGCATATGTAATTGATTGATATATATATATATAGGTGTACATATATATAGTGATATATATACATATTATAATAGAAAGTTTATTATAGTATATATATACATACTTAATATTATAAACATATTATTGTTATTTTAAATATGTGATGGAAGCCATATTACATGGCAAGTAAGCCATGCATATGGTGGTATGCGCAATGGCAAGATAGAAAGCTATTTCTAATAGCTGTTTAAAACATTAAAGGCAGCCAACAATGGCGCCAAACCTTGCATAAGAATAGGTGGCAAAAATGCCACGATAAAGGTCAAAGGTTAAATAGAGTTCTAAAACACTATTGCACAGCCCATATATGAGGTGCTTTGACCAAGTAAAAACAGCAGGTGTAAAGTCCACACTTGGGTGATGGGAAGAAGAATAGTTTCCATTTGCTTTGAACTCCAATGTGCCATCTTTAAAGAACTTTTATCTGAAACATTGAACAGCAAACAGCAAGTTAGAAACCACCAACCAAGTCGTGGCATTTTGGGAAAGCATTAGAGTTGGTTTCAAAGACATATTTGCAACTGTATTTTGCACAGCAACACCCACGGTTGGCAGGGAATTGAGAAGTGGCATCAAATGTAGCTTACTTTTAGCAAGCAGTTTCTATCTATTTTTGTATAAATAGAGAGTAGCAGCACAACATTTGGTTGCCCATTCATTCTGAAATCATTTTGTGTATTCATATTATTTTGAGAGCAGCATATTTGTGAGTTCAAGAGCTCAGAGTATTTGTTTTAGTGTGAAGAAAGGTTGAGTTGTGTAGCTGGAGATATTATTTGAAGTATTAGCAGCCAGGAGAGCTGAAAATAGAGGAGGTAGCAGGCAGAGCCATTGTGCATCGAGCAAGGAGTTGGAGGATACTTGTTGGAGCTAGTTTAATCCAGGCATGCTTGAGATATCTATCTCTCTATCTCTTTTAAATTCTGAAACTAAGTGTTATTAGTGTCTGAAAGTGTTTGTGCTATCATTGAGTATATACTATAGCTATTGGATAGTTTATGAGTGCTTGTGCATTTAGCTAGATTATTTATAAACTGGATTAGGGAATCTAAATAGAAGGATAAGTAGCTATCTTGATTATATTGCTTGATTAACGATAGCAAGAGAAGCTAATATAGGGTATTATGATAATATCCAAAAATGCAGTATGGTATTTGAATGGTTTGAATAAGTTATGTTGCTTTGAAATGAAAAGGATTGAAATCATAATAGAAGTATTATGCCATTACTAACTAGGGAATGATGTTATTTTATGAATACCTATGTTTGGTAGTTTAACCATGAGTGGAGAACTTACGTTCTCGGATGCTCATATCATTAAAAGTAGGAGGATAGCTTATTTCCTTCAGTTAGGATAAACACTTGAATAAGAGGCAGTTGCCAGTCCCAGGATTGTTACAAATTTGTATTAGGGTATTCAAGAGGTTGGGTCAAACCTATTTGGTCAATTAGATCAATATAAGTGTGTTCACTTTTGAATGAAATCTTGTTTATGTTAATTAAACCTTGGGGTCAAACCAAGAGGAAAGTTACTCACAGGTCAGTAGAGTTTCCAAGTCGAGTAAGGGGGTGGGTGAACTTACGACACTGCTTCTAGAAAGTGGATTGATATATGTATCAAACTTTGGCCAAAGTAAGTGTAGAAGTCGTTGCATACACTTTGTCTGTTCACTGTGCACCAGGATTGCATAGCTAGTCAGGAGTGTCATGCATAGTTGGCAAGTATCCATAGTTGTATGACCGTACTAGATATGTAGGACACAACACCGTACTCAGGTAGGCAATTTCTAGAGGTTTCCATACCAAACTCTTAGTCGAAGGATAGGACCACTTCCAATCAAGAAGATGTGCGGGGGACCACTAAGCCCGTGGTTGGAGGAAAAGCGCTTGGGTGATGCTCTCCCTCTCGCAAACGATAGTCAAGACTTGTGAAACAGAAGGAACGTGATCCAGATGAGGACACCTTGACCATTGAACTCTTGTGAGTTATGTATTTGTAAATGAATATGATAATGAATATATTGTAATCTGTATTTGAAAAGATGAATTTCATTTACTTGGAATTATGTAATATTATTTCATTTATGCAATGATATTGGAAGATTATTTATGCAATGTGCAATTATGCTATTGAAAAGGAAAATTTTATTTCTTTGTTATTGGATACTTGTATTATTCACTCTATGAGTTAAAAACTTAGGTAAAAGCAATAGGGTAAAGAACAGGTATGTTACAGTGGGATTGGCTTCTAGCAATGGTAGAGTTGGTCGATAGGGTGTGTCAAATTTGGGCTAATTTTGTTATGCATTGTGGTAGCTGGTTTTCTTTGTGATTGTTGTTGCTAGTTTTATTTAATTCTATGGTATCTCATGGTTGATTTTTTCAAGCATCTTTGCAATTGCTGCTCTTCTATTTGTATTGGCTATATTCCACTTTTGTTTGAACTCTTGTATTTTGTTAGATTACGAAAGGTGAGGACCCCAATAGAAACCATTTGTAATGTATCTAAGAAAAACAAATCTGACACAAGCAATCCAACCTAGAAACTGCAACATGGGGGGAAACAACTAGAGTTGGCAATTTCTCAACCACCCTTCCTTTGGCAAAACAATGAGATTCAATAGAGCATGCTACAACAACCTCCCTATTCCCATTTGCCACTAATGGAACTGCAATGATGCTTAGGAAACCACCATGACACATGCGAAACCATCCCAACAATAACAAAACTCCCACCTTATTGTACCTAGCAATTTTGTCACCATACAAAATGTTGTCTGGTTTAACTTTATTTATGATAGCTGGGTTGGTTGATGAAGTAAAAATTCTACATTCTTATGGGTCATACCTTCCCAATTCAAGCATCTTTTGGTCTAACAAAAGCTCAAAGGTGGGAGATGATATTTGATTTCTTCCAATTTCTCGTTGGTGTGCCATCTTTCTTCCAATTAGAATATTACCCTCCATTTCGAAACTTGCAAAAAAAAAAATTGTAACCCTTTAAGTTTATGCATGTTAAAGTAAACCCCCACTTATCCACTATTTCAGCATCTAATTACCCTTCAAAACTCTTAGCTTCAACTTTGAAAGAGGAATGGTCGAGTGATTCTACCTTATATTTACCTTTGTCTTTATTAAGATATACTTCTTCATCTATGAACTCTTCTCTATCTTCCTTATCATGGTGTTGTTCTTCCACTCCAAATTTCTTAGAAAAAGCAAAAAACACCATGCCTATGGATGCTTGGTTCTTAGCCATGAGATCTTGTTTCCTAGTGATGTCTTCTTGAGACTTCATCACATGTTCAAAGCTTGAATTGAACCTACCAACTCTTCTTGCAAGGTTCTCTTCAATTTCCCCAGTCATTTACTCATTTCTTGCAAGATTCTCTTCAATTTCTTTGGCCATCTTCCTCACTTCTTGTAAATTATCTAATTCATAAGGCCGCTATTCTTCTTTCTTTGATCTTGTTACTGTCATACAAATCAACAAAAACAATTCTACATAATACCCAAAGATTAAGTGCTTTGAATATGAATTGTAATCTCTCAAGCTTTTTACTTGTTATGCATCAACAGATTATTATTATGTCCTACTTAAATCATCTTCAAATTGATAAAGATGGAATGTAGCCAATGCTAGAATTCGCGTTCTTGAAGTTGTTCAAGTGAACTAAGTACCATAATTACATGAACAAGATGAAAACAACCATGAAAAACAACAAAGTACAACAATCATAACAAATATATGACAAGAAATTCAACCTAAAAACTCAAAAGTAGAGAAAACAAGATAGAAGTAGCAATTTTCCAGCATCTTCCTTTTCTTTTGGTCAAAACAATTACAAAGAGCTCAAATAGAGCATGCTACATCTATCTATGTTCACTCAAACTACTTTATACACCACAAGCCTTACTTCTACAACCAACTGCACTTCATGGCCCTTGTTCTTACACTCATGGTTTACAATTGAGCTTATGCCTCTTACTCACACAATCATTGAAGGTACCCGTTTGTGCAATAAAGGACAGCCAAATGTCATGAAACAAACTTGAAAAGAAGCCATCTTTTGCGCAACTCTCTCATGATTTGCAATTGAGCTTGTGCCTCTTACACAATTATTGAAGATACCCATTTGTGCACTTAAGGACTCCCAAATGTCATGAAACTTGAAAAGAAGCCATCTTTTGCGGTAACTCTGTCTTTTTGTTATGATGGACAAAACTGCCACTACTATCTGTATGAAAGTGGCATGCATCAATGAACTACCATGACGCTTACAAAACTGCTATAACAGTCGTAAAAATGTCACAAAAATAATGAAACCATCACACTTTATCTAAATATTTAATCACTGTGATATCCGATTCAGCCATGTTTCCAACAGAATTATAGATTGGTTGATGAAGTGAAAGGTCTTTCGGACCCTTATGTATCAATTGCCACAATAGGGTGCTTGTAATGTCTCCCACTAGTTTCCATCCCCTATTGGCTAACATATTGCCAATGGTGTGTTTAATATCACTAGGGTAAGGTGAATCCATAGTGTGCCTAACATGAACCTTAACAAACTGACCATACAGAGAGTGAACTTGAATTGACTGAAACCAACTCGGGTTATATGTATTACATATCCATTGCTTCATAACTTCAAATAACCATCAAATATAACATCCCACTTAATGTTTATTTGGGTGGGTGCAGAAAAAAGTAAATAAAAATTTGACGCGCATATGATACATATTAACGAAGTTGCATCACTCCTAGATCATATATGTAGTGCCCATATTAATACTACCGTAATGAAAATCGTGGTTGGCAAATGATAGGCAAATGCAGGCAAACTTCAGTATTGGAAAAATGGCAAATAATTGATAATTTTTTATAATAAAAAAACTACGAATCCACATTTTCAATCGTCTCAGGCACTAAATCCTGATTAAAGGAGACTTTAGCCATTAAAACGTGTCCACCATGAAGATGAGGACTCATGTCAAAAGAGTTGAATATATAAATTTGAATGTTAAGCTCAACCAGTCATTCAATACCCTTCCCAGCTAACCTACAGTAGCACGAGATAATTCAATTGGGAGAATTTGACATGAAAGATAAATTATTTGTGAGTGGTGAGAAAAGCAGTTTATCTAAACACTTGTGTTGAACAGGAAGTAAACAGCAAACACAAAAAAGGACCGTGTGGAATAATGGGCGGATACCTTAAAAGACTTTTTCATGGTGTTCACTGGTTTCGCGTGGCGATATGCCTTACGACTTAACAATAACAATGCTGTTTTTATTTATTCTGGACAATGCATAACGTGATTGAAGATAAGATTTGTGCCATTACCAGGATGACTCTGAAGAGTCTGCATGGTTGCTGCGTGGACTCAAGCTTGAAATCTGCAGCCGTATTACCTATTCAAACATCACTGCAAGTATGGGCGTAGTTAAGCTCATTTTAGCCTAGGTATTTATTAGTGAGCAGATAGCCTTTTATTGTTTACTCATAATGTTTGGCAATCGTCGGAATTAAATAGCGACGAGGTAAAGCGTCGGAAAATTGTACGCCTTTGAATTTGCAAATGGGCGCTTACGACTTAACAATAACAATGCTGTTTTTATTTATTCTGGACAATGCATAACGTGATTGAAGATAAGATTTGTGCCATTACCAGGATGACTCTGAAGAGTCTGCATGGTTGCTGCGTGGACTCAAGCTTGAAATCTGCAGCCGTATTACCTATTCAAACATCACTGCAAGTATGGGCGTAGTTAAGCTCATTTTAGCCTAGGTATTTATTAGTGAGCAGATAGCCTTTTATTGTTTACTCATAATGATTGGCAATCGTCGGAATTAAATAGCGACGAGGTAAAGCGTCGGCAAATTATACGCCTTTGAATTTATAGGATAGAGTAAATGAATGAATGAGGGTTTCAAACAATCTATAAGAATCTCGGATAAACAATCTGGTAATATCACCTCCAAAATTTATAATGGATAGAGTAAATGAATGAATGAGGGTTTCAAACAATCTATGGGAATCTCAGATAAACAATCTGGTAATATCACCTCTAAAATTTATAATGGTCAAAGTGTGGTAGACTACGTTATCTGCTCTCAGAGCCTTATTCCTAGAGTTTCAGAGTTTGAGATTGGGGTTTGTCCCTTTGAGTTGAATTTTGATCATGATCCTTTGTTTGTTAAACTTAGCATTGTTCCAAACAACCAACATAGCAGGCAGACCCACCACAAGCAAAACAAATTCATCCCCAAAGCAAAAATACTTCTTGTTCCTATAATTCATAAGGCTTTAGATGCCTGTAAAGGATCTATTTAATGCTACTCTAGTGCAACATCTTCTTGAAGCTGAAAATAACAAAGGGGACAAGGCTGCCAGGGGATCTAGTGGTCACTTCTGCAACAATCTTCTTGTTCCTATAATTCATAAGGCTTTAGATGCCTATAAAAGATCCCGTCCTAAGAAAGCGGTTGCGAACTCGTTCCCGGCTAACCCATGGTATGATGAGGATTGTAAAGCTACCAAGAGACCTTTGAAAAAGAATGGGCTGAACAAAGAAAACAAGAAGAAATATGTGAAGTTGGTGCGTGAAAAAAAAAGAGAAGTATATTGACACAAGGAGGAAAGAGTTAATCTCTTTGGGAAGACACAACCCTAAAGGTTTTTGGAAGGAGCTTCAACAAAAGAGGAAATAGATTGAGAATAACATAACTGAGGCACAGTGGGTGGAGTATGCGAGGCTTCTTTATGAGAGGATCCAAGGGAGGGATTCTCCTCCTGTAATTAGCACATCTACAGAGCTCTTCTTGGTAGATGATATCAAACAAGGCATTAAGAATATGGCAAATGGTAAAGCTTCAGACATTGATGGGTTGCAAGCTGAATTTTTTAAATGGGGAGTGGAAATCCTTGCTCCCCACATCAAAAGAATGTTCAATGATGTCACCCGTGTTGGCTTCCCGATGGAGTGGACAACTAGTGTTGTCATCCCTCTCTATAAAAGTGGTGAAATCAATAACCCATCTAACTACCACACTATTATGGTCAACCCTATTCTTGGCAAGCTTTTTGGGAGCTTGATAGAACGTAGAATCAGCAGTTGGGCAGAAAAATAGGGAAAAAGAGCAAAAGGGAAAGCTAGCTTTAGGCCTAAGTACTCTACCATTGACCATTATGTCACTCTTAGACACTTAATTGAAAAAACATGGGACACTCAAGGTAGGGAAGCTTTTTGCTGCTTTGTTGACTTTAAAAAAACCTTTGATATGGTGCCTAGAGACAAATTGTGGAATAGAATGGCTAAATTAAGTATACCAGATGAGTATAGAGTTGTGGTGCATAGACTATATGAATAGGTCTAGGAAAAAATCAGAACAAGTGAGGGAATGTCTGAATGTTTTGGCAGCGACATAGGGGTCAAATAAGGCCGTCCTCTATCACCCACTCTCTTTGGGTTATACATCGACAAACTTGAAGATTGGGTAAGCAAAACTAATGGAGGAGGTGTCCTTTTGGCTGGGTATGAGGTGAAGTTGCTTTTGTATGCCGATGATCTTATCCTAATAACTAAAACTGCTCATGGTTTGAAAGAAATTTTGAAGGCCCTGGATCTCTTTTGTTAGGATGTCGGGATGCAAGTGAACACTTCCAAGACCAAAGTTGTGATTTTTCCCTAAGGAAGAAAATGAATCAAGATATCTTTCTTTTTGAAGGTAACCCTTTGGAAATAGTGAAAGAATACAAGTACCTTGGGATTGATTTTCACTATAAGCTCAATTGGGAGACTAGTAGAACTAAAAGGATACAAGGGGGTTGGAAGGCTTCTTTCTTACTTCAAACAGATGTCAAAAGGCTGAGCTTTGGGATTGAAAAACCAAAAAAACCCTCTTTAGTTTGCTGGTCACACCGGTGGTTCTTTATGGCTATGAGGTGTGGGGAAGTAGAATGTCAAATCATAGATGGAGACAACTTGAAAGAATCCAAAAGCATCTAATCACGTGCAACCTCAAAGTCAAAACTACAATCCCTTATGATATTCTCTTGGCTGAATCAGGAACCTTGCCTTTGGAGGCATCGGCTATTACTTGGTTGCTAAACTACCTAAAGAAGGTTGAAAACATGGATACTCACCGCTGGCCCAAAATAGTTATGGAGGAGGCTTTAGACCGTAGGAAGAAAACGTGGATGAAGCAAAATAACAAATGGCTAAGCAAATGGAGCATCAGTTTGCACGAGTGCCCCAACACCAATGTGGAAATAAAAAAGTATGTTGCAGAAAAATTCAGGACTGCCATGTGGACAAAGCTGATTGGGTGAAAGAAAACTCACTATGTCAAAGAGTTCAACCCAACTTGGGATCACGATGAGAAAACTTATTTGGGAGCTGCTATTAAAGGTAAAGCAAGGATGTTAATAGCTCAGTTGAGGACCAGATCACATCATCTTAGATGTGAAACTGGAAGGTGGACAATGCCTAAGGAAGTATGGGAGGATAGGATTTGCATATTTTGTAGAAAAGGGGTGGTGGAGACTGAATGGCACTTTATCATGGAATGCACGGCTTATGAGGATATTCGTACTCAGTATGAGGGCAACTTAAAGGCCGACAAATTGCATGAGTTATTTGAGGAAGAAAGGATCAACAAGACGGCTAGTTTTCTAGTCAAAATTCATAACAGAAGATCCAACATTGAAAAGAATATGGAAATCTCTTAGCTTTTTGGCCCTTGGTCCCTTAGACTGTTTGGTTTCGTGGACATCATTAAAATCTCATTCATTCATTCATCGATAGGTATAAGAAGTTCAAAAAAAATAGACCATCAACACAATGTTTATTTGATATGGGGAGACGAACCGGAATGTGTGTGGGGTTCTTAACGTGCGATAGGACTGGTGCACATTGGTACATCGGTCTTCTACAAGTTAGGAAAAAACACTTGCATAGAAAAACAATTTAAGCCCAAACACTAATTAGATATTAAATACACATTTTATCATATATATTTGTTGACAAAACAAGTACTAGCAGCCAAATAGGCGTAAGTGTTTTGAAATTGTATCTAACATATCACTAACAAGTTCTAAGTTGGAAATAAAATAATTTTATCATAAAAGTAGACCCCCTTCCCTATAAACATTCAAACCCAACTGTCGCACCAATCCAGCATTCCCTTACAAATAATGGACAACTACACAACAAAATAGAGCTACCACATCAACAATATTCAAACCCATGTGTCCCATCTTTGACCGAAATGTTAATCCATTATAACCAAGTTTCCCATCGTAGTATGACCTAAACAACACCATATGCATTCACCTATCTCATCAAACATGAGACCTACAACACATATCAGCAAGAGTCTATCCCATCTCATTGTGAAGAGCACAGCTGGCTCCAACTCAACCACTGATGTTTAAACTGTCTTGTTTTTGCTTTTGAAGGTTTTGATGAGTTTTAAACAAGAAATATAGAGGTGTGTCAAGCATATAATGTTGCTAAAACTTAAATTAACGCAATATTATGGAAACTACCATTGTATTAAGTATTAAGTAACTGCTACAGATAGATTGTAAACAATAGACATACCCGGAAACCTCCAGATTAATTAAATAAAGCAGATTTGTACATGGCAGGCAAGAACCCCTGAAACTGACAAAATCCAACGCCTAAGCCAAGTGGAATTCCCCACTCAGAAACTGGATAATAAATGCTATGTACCCTAGGTGACCATGCTAGAGTTGACAGATGTGAAAGAAGTGAGGTGTTTCTCCAAGTAGTTCCAACCCCTATGCCAGATGAAGCCCTCCAAAACCAAGGATGAAGTACGGCTCTCAGCCAGAAATGTACGGCTCTCCAAAAGATGTTAAAAATTGAAAGAAGAAGGTGTCCAAGATGCAAGAACCCTCTCCATTATTGAAAGCTTGATAAAATACTGAATAGGAAATCTTCTGAAGCACAATTGGACTCTTGTGTGAAGCCCTCTCTGAAGCAACAATTCAGTTGGTATTTCATAGCCTCACAATCGCAAAACACTGAAGGATTTTCATTCTCCAATGGTGAAAATCACCTTAACCCTTGTCTCGGACAAATGCACAAAGAAGTAAAAGGAAGCAATTTCAAATGATCATCAATAATGAGGTTCAATTGCCTTCTTTTCTCCTTATATCCCCAAAAAAGCACGCATTTCAAGAAGTCACACACTTTGCCATTTAAATTACATCAATAGTCTTTTATTTCACTTAACCAAGTGGGCGTACCTTTTAAATGACTTAAGTGATTTTGATTTTTCACTTTATAATATTTAAGTCATTATTTTATAATATTTTAAGTGGCTTTTAATTATTATAAATTCAAATTATAACTTTATAATACTAAATGACTTAACCACTAAAGTATTCATAACTCCCTCAATTCTTAGTGTTTTGACGTGCCTTCAAAAGCTAGCGAACACTGAATTGCAAAGGCCTGCACTAAGCCCAACACTGAACTGAAGCGGTGGAAATGACAATATCCACCATTATCTACCACTGAGACCCCCTATCCATACCTGTTAGCCTACGAGAGTCCAAGTAATAGGCTAATCATCATAAAACAAGATCACGCTAAAAAGGGGACATTATAGTCCACCCTCCCTAAAATTGCTTGTCCCCAAGCAATCTCAATAACAAAGGATACACCACTCCACCAGGATCCCAAGGGAAGTGTTGTGTAATGTCCCTCATGCCACCAACCAATTCTTGTAACACCAACATTTGAACAACTGATGAATCATGTTGAACCATATCAACTCCAACATTAGGTGTCGCAAGAGTGAAAGCCTCAAGAGGAAGCAACTCACAAGGCTAGCCAAGTTTGCTTCCCATTTTTGTGCAATGTAAGTTATCATACAAATTGTCTAGTATGTGTGCAACCGAACTGTGCATCTAAAACACATCTTGTACATGAAGATCAAAAGTGAAACTATGAACACTTTGTACCATGTACACACTACGAAACTCCTCAACGAGCCCTATCTAGAATCTAGATGCACTGGAAGAATCCCAGATACTACAATCAATGCTCACCCCTAAATCAGAGTGAGGAGCAAAATCAACATCTACCTCGAAGAGCGGATTATCATAAGACAATGTAGCATCCGCCTCAAAACAAGGATTGTTCACAAACTGAACCTCATATTTGTGTTGATCCCAATCAAACACCTGTGACCCCCTGAAGCAAGGCGTAAAATCATACTCCTGAAACATCTCTTGCTCCTCCTCCTGTAAAATTTCCTGCTCTATCTTCCTGCTTTCCACACTAACGAGATTGATAAAACGCAAGCTCCCATCTGCAATATCAACTTGTTGGTTTGAAAAATCAATCATATTATCTCCCTCATAAAACCACTCCATATGCCTATTTTGACCTTTAGGATTGAGAGGACAGTCATGGTTTATGTCATAAGGACCCTTGCAGTAAAAACAAAGCTTCCTTCTTCTCAAATCATTTATTGTTTCTCTATCCAAAGGGGCTACAATTTTTTTCTTTTGATCATTATTCTCTGATTTCTTTGGATCTGATTTGTTGTCATCATAGGATGAAGATGGCTCAGAGTTAGACTTACTACGTGGAGTTGTAAGTTACATGCTATGAGCTTTCCCCATAGCCTCCTGCAAGGTAGGTGGATCGAATGCCTTGATCCAACCTTTCATAGGCTCAAATAGACCCTCTATGAATAGTATAACCAATTTCCTCTATGATATGTCGGTTACCATGTCTGAAAGCTTTTGAAACTCACCAATATAGGACTCTAAACTGCCCAACTGCTTTAGCTGAGCAAGATCTCTAAATTATAACTCTGGATCTCATTTGTCAAATCTCTCAACCAACGTATTTGTGAACTCCTGATAAGTAGTGATTCGGTCATGTTGTAATGTAACCATGCCATGGTGCCACCATTCATGGGCTACACCATCCAAGTGTAGAGCTGTGAACCTTAATCCTCTTCTGCCATTCGACGTAATGTCAGGAAGGTATCTAGTTTACTCACCCAAGCTCGAGTTGTGACATTTCCACTGCCATCAAAGTTAGACAAAGTGAGTTTGTTTGTTTCCTATCTTAGATCATGGTTTCTATTTCTAGGCCTCTTGTCTATCTTATTTCTGCCATGCTCTCTTCTAGCTCATAAATCTGTCAAAGTTAAGGTGATCCTTAACTCTTTGTGACAAAGCATCCCACTCGTCATGCAGTGGCATGATGTTATCAACAAAATTCACGTCACCTCCTTCCTCAGCCATGTCCTCCTCATCAAAATAATTTATGACAAACATTGGGTGAGTGGGCTTGTCATAGGTGTGTGTAGGTGCCACCCTGAGTTGTGGGACTCCATCAACACTTCCATCACCTTCTTGTTCCTGATTCGGCCTCCTATGAACAGTCAAATGTTGTACAACGATAAGTTGTTGAAGTACATTCGCCACTTGTTCCTATCCAGCTACAAGCCCTCTCAATATATCTTTAGCTTCTTTGTATTCGTTCTCAACATGGTTTCGAGGTTGTTCAACCTCATCTCTATCACCCATGTTTTCAAATGGTATATATTCGAGTTGATTATCAAATGGGAACTCCTCAAATGGATTTCTCTGACTACCAGGTCTCTTGCGTGAGTAATACCTATTATATCTACTTTGATGAGGCCGCATATGTATATATAACCCTCCAGGCTAGCAGGATTACAACTTTGATACCATTATGAAGAGCCCAATTGGGTCCAACTCAACCACTGATGTTTAAACTGTCTTGTTTGTGTTTTTGAAGGTTTTGATGAATTTTAAACAAGAAATATAGAGGTGCGCCAAGCATATAATGTTGCTAAAACTTAAAATAAAGCAATATTATGGAAATTGCCATTGTATTAAGTATTAATCAATTGCTACAGATAGATTGTAAACAATAGACATACTCGAAAACCTCCAGATTAATGAAATAAAGTAGATCTGTACATGGCAGGCAAGAACCCCTGAAACTGACAAAATCCAACGCCCAAGCCAAGGAAGTGGAATTCCCCACTCAGAAACTAGATAATAAATGTTGTGTACCCTAGGTGACCATGCTGAAGCTGACAGATGTGAAAGAAGTGAGGCATTTCTCCAAGTAGTTCCAACACCTATGCCAGATGAAGCCCTCCAGAACCAACGATGAAATACAGCTCTCGGCCAGAAATGTATGGCTCTCCAAAAGATGCTAAAAACTGAAAGAAGAAGGCGTCCAGGATGCAAGAACCCTCTCCATTATTGAAATCTTGATAAAATACTGAATAGGAAATCTTTTGAAGCACAATTGGACTCCTATGTGAAGCCCTCTCTGAAGCAACAATTCAACTGGTATTTCACAACCTCACAATCGCAAAACACTAAAGAATTTTCATTCTCCAATGGTGAAAATCACTGTAACCCTTGTCTCAGACAAATGCACAGAAAAGTAAAAGGAAGCAATTTCAAATGACCATCAATAATGAGGTTGAATTGCCTTCTTTTCTCCTTATATCCCGCAAAAGGCCCACATTTCAAGAAGTACTGCACTTTACCATTTAAATACATTAAATTGTATTTAAATTACTTCAATAGTCTTTTATTTCACTTAACCAAGTGGGTGTACCTTTTAAATGACTTAAGAAGTGATTTTGATTTTTCACTTTATAACATTTAAGTCATTATTTTATAATATTTTAAGTGGCTTTTAATTAATATAAAGTCAAATTATAACTTTATAATATTAAATGACTTAACCACTAAAATATTCATAACTCCCTCAATTCTTAGTGTTTTGACGTGCCATTAGAAGCTAGTGAACACTGAACTGCAAAGGCCTGCACTGACCCCAACACTAAATTGAAGGGGTGGAAACGACACTATCCACCATTATCTGCCATTGAGACCCCCTATCCATACTTGTTAGCCTATGAGAGTCCAAGTAATAGGCTAATCTTCATAAAACAAGATCACACTAAAAAGGGGACATTACACTCATCAAGTAGGGTGTGCACGTACTAGTCACTTCACCTAAAACTCACCTGCATCCAAAAAAACAAGTTGTAAGGCTGCCATTCTTCATAAAAAAAATTATGGAAACAAACGAAAACTATTGTGTGGTCTCCCAACACGCTCCAAGACTGTAAGACTTGGGGACCCAAGTGAAAGCTAATGTTTATGGCAGGTGTTGGCTAGTGAAGAGATCACCGAAAGTTAAAGTTAAAGGAAATTTTTGGAGTACTTCATGATTTGAATGTATTGAGTACTAGAGGACCAGAAATGTAAAAAATTTAATGCAAGGTTTTGGGTGAAGTGTTCCAGTCTGACAGTAAAGGTCTAGGAAAGTGTGGAGGTTCCGATGGAATCTGGGGTCTAAGAAAATCTTATTTTGGTAAAAGTTGAAGTATTGTTCACAGATTTATGGATTTGATTATGTACAATTTTTTGCATCAACGTTTCGGATCACACTCTGTGATCCATCATTAGGATGAGAGAAAAGAGCATAAGGAGAAAAAATATGCTCTTTGCTCTCATCCTGATGATGGATCACAGAGTGTGATCCGAAACGTTGATGCAAAAAATTATACAAAATCAAATCCAAAAAATTGTGAACAATACAATATGGATTGTGGAAATTTGATATCATTAAAATTTGAAGTATTGGGTACCAGGTATCGGGTAATAGTGTTAAGTTTAAAGATAAATGTTTAAGTTTGCTCGAGGGTCCGAAAGGTCCAGTAACCCGACTAAAAGGGATAATTACATGAGAATATGATTTTAAAAGCGCAATATTTATGATGTGTTTAAAATGATAATTTATTAATGATGGTTTTGTTTTCATGAGATTTTATGAATGTTTTAAAAGGGATTTAATGTGTGGAATTTGTGTTTGTAGGAGGAACATATTGTAATGCAACATTTGGGTATGGACGGTTAGGCAAGTTTGGATCGTGAATAGAATAATATCCAGATCAAGAGATACGTTCTGAGAGTCTATGCGAAGGAGGAGCTTGAGTTGTCAGAATACCAGGAATCTTGGTATTACGCATGCGGCAAAGGAAGGTGCCAACCTCCGATGTGACTTGTTCCCAGGAGTATTAAACCTGAGGCAAAATCAAAGTGTAGGAAAAAAATGTTAAGGTAATCATTCTGAATATATGGGAACTTCCTACATCCTATTCGGATTCAAGTTATTATCCTAGTGATAATACAAAGATGAAGATCCTGAAAGATATTAACGTGCTGAAGAAGGTTGACATCTGTTGACTTCATCACCAATTCTCTTGCCAGTTGTCATATTCCATGTGCCTTGTTGTGATTCGCCCCTTAGATTTCCTCTCATGTATTTGTCTAATCTCCCCTATGTCTTGTTCTTATAAAAGGTTGAGAGATGCTTCATTTTAAGTTAAGTTTAGAATTTGTGGATGTCGGAGAATAAAAAATTCTTTGAGTTTTGTTCTTTTTCTTGTTTTTGTTCCATTCCAGATTAAAAACTTGTATGCACATAGAAGCTAATCAATATCAAAGCTAATTTGAAAGCTACCACCTAGTATGAAATCTTATGTAGCTAGTTGTTTGTTTAGCTAGACAAGACTGTATGATGCATTGTTTAAGGGTGCATACAAAACCTACTCGGTGTCAAAATAAATCCCCTTTCTTTAAAATATCGCATCATTCTATGCCTAGTTGTGAAGCAATCTGGTGAAGTATAGAGTGGTTCGCTTTGATTTGGTTAATTCTTGAGCCATGTGTGGATAATACCTGGGAGCAATTTTACTTTTCAGTAATTTTTAATGTTTTATTTTATAATAGATGTTTAAATTTCAAAAAATGTTCAAAAAAAAGATATAAATGAATAGAAATATTATTGAAAATCTTTTAATTCCATAATATGGTTGAATGCTTAAATCTAAAATTACTTAAGTGAAAGAAAATTTATTTGAAATTCATGAAATGTTGTTGCAAATCTGTCAATTTCATGAAATTGTCTGATGACCGAACCAAGAATATCTTCTACTTCTCCTTATGATTCCTTTGAGATCTGGAAATAATTGTTTACCCCTCGTGATTAACATCATTATCACAATGAACCTAATGCAAACCTAGTGTGGTCAAGACCTGACATAAACGAGCCTTGTGATTAAGTTGAGTCAACCTAGGATTTAGGTTGTCTTGGTTCAGTCTTTCAAGTAAAGATAGGTTCCCACGGTCTGTTTGTGAGGATTTATTTGCACTGTTGGTGTACGACTAACATCGTGATCAACACAAACATTCCACCAAATCAATCAACTTAGGAATTAATGGTTGAAATCAATCAAATATGTAATTCGTATCCTCTACAGCTAGGTTGTTTATATAATTTATGCATGTGAATGAGTTGGTCATGCACAAAAGAAGCAAGATTTTTCTAATTACTATTTTCCATTCGTAAGATTTATATTGTTCTTCATTACAACAATTAAATTCATAGGTCAGCAACTGTGTTTCCTTGTGATAAAATGTAAGTGTGGCTCCTAGATTGTTGTACATGAGTATGTTTATGTTTTACATGCCTTTAAGATATGAGATTTTTTAAGATTCGACTTACTGTTTTTCATTTGTAAGCTTTATATTTATCTTCATTACAACCATTGCAATCATAGGCTAGCATTTGCATTTCCCTACAGATTATATTTCAATCATTACAATCATAGTTAATGTTCAGCTATATTTCCCTATGATGAAATGTAAGTGTGGTTCCTAGTTTGTTATGCGTGAGTATGTTTATGTTGTACATGCCTTTAAGATATGACATTTGTTAAGATCTCACTTACTGATTTCCATTTGTAAGCTTTATATTGTTCTTCATTACAACCATTACAATTATAGGTTACCAGTTGTGTTTCCCTATGGTTTATATTGCAACCATTACATTCATAGTTAAACAATTGTGTTTCCCTAAAGTTTATATTGCAATCACTACAGTCATAGGTTAGCAGTTGTGTTTCCCTATGATTAAGATATGAGATCCATTAAGCTCTAACTTACTGCTTTACATTTGTAAGCTTTATATTGTTCTTCATTAAAGCCATTAGATTCATAGGTTAGCATTTGCGTTTCCCTATGGTTTATATTGCAACCATTACAATTATAGTTAAATAGTTGTGTTTCCCTACGATTTATATTGCAATCACTGCAATCATAGGTTAGCAGTTGTGTTTCCCTACGTTTAAGATATGAGTTTTTTTAAGCTCTAACTTACTATTTTACATTTGTAAGCTTTTAATTGTTCTTCATTACATCCATTAGAGTCATAGGTTAGTAGTTGTTTTTCCCTATGGTTTATATTACAATCATTACAGTCATAGTTAAATAGTTGTGTTTCCCTACGGGTTATATTGCAATCATTATAGTCATAGTTAAAATGTAAGTGTGCTTCCTAGTTTGTTGTGCATAAGTATGTCTATATTGTACATGCCTAAGAGATATGAGATTTGTTAAACTCTAACTTACTATTTTTCATTCATTTTCATATATTTTGTACTTCATTAGAGTCATATGTTATGAGGTGTGTTTGTCTTGTTTATGGTGTAGGGGCACCTAGGCCATGCTTTTGCAATCAAGGGTCAAGTGTTAGTTCTTAGAGTGTATTAATGTTTTTGGTCATGAATAAGGTCCTTTGAGACCATTTTGATGTAATTGGTGAGTTTTGGAGTCATTGAGTTTGTTTTGTCAAAGTTGCTATGTAAAATGCTCAAAATTAGGAAGCCCAACGGTCATGGGCATTCAAAGGGCAGATTGAACCGATGTAATAGGTTGGTTAAGGTTTAAATATGTTGGGAACTCAATGGATGATGGTTGTTGAAGGTTGCGAGGAAGGAAAACAATAAAAATTCCTTGTTTTTCTCTTGAATTTTTGTGTGTCTCTTTGAATATCACTGTAATAGTCTGTTGTACTTGGTTGTATAGGAGCATATTGGACCGAAGGCTATTAAAAATCAATGGTGGAATGAAGTAGAAATATTTTGGTTCTATTGGGTCTGAATTTCATAAAGATCTAAGTCTTTTATTGCATTTTTACAATAGGCAGGTCTGTACAGTCCATTTAAGGGTTTGAAGTAACAAAAATATGTTCTAGGCCATTCCACTCATTGTATTCAACTTTAACTCAGTGTAATGGAATAATTGGGTGTAGGGGACATGTTTTCATGATTTTAGGAGCAGGGGTGGCCATTTGGGGGTTTGGGCATGATGTCTAGTTGTCAAAATTATGTGTTTTAAGTGAAATTTGGAGGTTAAGAGTAGGTACTGATGGAAAACACTTGGGGAAGCACTTTTTAAGAGTTAATTAAGCAAGGGATGACATATTTAAAGGTGTTGGATGCATTGAAATAGTGAGTAAAGGTCTGGAGGTGAGGTTTTCAATAAAACCCCTTGAAACTTGTTAAAAGTGAGGGTTTTGAGTTTTGGACTGTTGGTGAGTGTTTCTTTGGAAGAAGATTGTTGATTTAGTGCTTATGTACCCTTTTCATGACTTTAAAATGGTTTTTTGTGTTTGGAAGGAAGATTAAAGGGTAGTTTCTTTGTAAATGTGGCCTAATTGGCTTAGTGGGACAACGTAGAAGCATCTGGTTGAGGGATTTGGTTTGAAAAAACCCATTTCCCCTTTGAGATATTTTAAAGAAGATAGTAATGGGTATCTAAAAAGGCCATTCTCTTGTGGAGATTCAACCTTATCTAAAAGATATCCCTTAAAAACCACTTTTGGAGTGCTATAAGGAACCTAGAATGAAATTGTGAAAAGTTGATGAGATGGAATTGTAAGGGATGAATGGTTGGTTGAACCTGATCAAATTGGGTTTTTTGAGAGTTTTCCACCTTGCTCTGCATTAGTTTACAATGCAAGTGTAGTTCCCAATTTTTTGTGTGTGAATATACATGCATATGAGATACAATCATGGGTTATCAGTTGTGTTTCCCTTGCATATAATGTAATTTTTTGGTTGTCACTCCTCTTTTCCTTATGTCGCTCACTGTAGAATAAGTGAAGTTTGTATATATGTATTTCTATGTTTGTAAACTATTTATAGTATTTCTTAATGTTAATGCAACAAACTAAAAAAAAAACATACACAAACTAATTAATCTTTTGTTCAACCATCACTCTCTTCATACATAAAGATAACTATCATTCAATATGAAAATTCCTTCCTATTATTGTTAGAAGAAGTAAATATATGTTGTTTTCCCTTCTTGGTTTTTATTATACTTAATATGTGCAAATGGCTAAGGGTAATGGAGTGGTGACTCGTATGGGAAACAAAAAAAAAGAAAAGAGACATGACATAGTTGCCCTCCCATAAACGAGGGGACAAATTTCTCCCAGAAGCAGATCCTATTGCACTAGTAGTGGAGAATACTACACCTTGAATACCACAAAATGAGGTTCCTACACCTCAAATACTACAGAAGGTAATATTGAAACAACAGATGTGGTCATTAGAGGACATGAAAGGGGCACTCTATGATGTCAAGGAAAATGAAATATCAATAAGGGGAGCTTTAAAAAAGTGGAAAATCCTAATAGCCATGCTCTCCAAATGGCTAGGCAACTAAAAATAACATCTAAGAAAGATCTGCCAATAATCCTCATTGAAGAGGAAGGACATTTGATTGTGGAATGGTGCAAGGAAATGACTATGTTTGGCAATGGCCTTGAGATATTCAACCTTAAGGCAGAGGTTGCCCAAATTTATGAAAATAGGCTAAACCCATTCATTAATGGGTTCCTGGGGAAGTCCTGGTGGATAGGTTTCAAGAATCGACATCCAGAACATACGTTGCAAACTATTGAAGGCCTAGACAAAGATAACACACCAAACCTTAGACTTATTTTTGTAGCAATTTTATATAAGACATTGTCTCCAATGTATGAAACACAACCATATGGTCCTCATCGCAATTGGAATTAGGATGAAACTGACATCCAAGCAGGCATAAATGGGTCCATGAAGGTGTTGGCCGAAAAAGGTAGCAAGAATGTGTCATAAATTATTCCAAAGAGATGTGAATGGATAACCATTCTATGTTGTGTTAATGTTGTCGGGCAGAGCATTCCAAAATTTTACTTGTTTAAGGGGAAACAAAACTTATAAAATTACATTGTAGACTGTGAACCGGGTACTTGCATGGCAGCCCAGCCGCATGCAAGGATGACAAAGGAGTTTTTTATGGATTGGTTGACCCACTTTGCATAGTCAGTTCCAAGCGGTGTGTCACCCACCAAGAGGCAATTGTTGATTTTTGATGGGCATGGAAGCCATGTAGTGCTCACAACCATCCAACAAGCAAGAGATTTGGGTATAGATTTACTAACATTATCGACACACACCTCACATAAACTACATCTATTGGATGTGATTTTATTTTCACCTTTCAAATCATACTTCAAATCAGAATGTGCAACATGGCTAGCAAGGTTTCCAAACCTTGAAGTGTTGAGGACATAACTCGCAACGTTAGGCAGCAAAGCACTGTTAAAAGCTTTGACAGTTGATAATATCAAAGCATGATTTAGAAGGACTGAGATATGGCCACTCAATCTGGATGCACTTTTGGATGACATGCATCCCAACAACAGATTTGAGGTCAACATAGGCAAGGATGCTTCTGCAGTGGAAAACATCCTTAGCCTTTTAGGAGTTGCTATGTCAAGAGACAGTGTTGTACAAACATTGATGTCCACTCTTCCAAATGGACAATTATAGTTTGTGACAGAATCACAGGTAGAGGAACATAAATAACATTCACCTGATAACAGTCATGTTGATTCAGTTGCACAAGTGGTGGCTGATCAACAAACTCCTCCCATAGTGGACAACCCGGTTGACCGATTGAACGATAGTTTTAGTATTCCATCACAACGTAGCTAACCATATTGGTTGTTGGAGGAAGAAATGAATCTAGGCATTGATTTTCATGTCTCGAAATAGTAGGGTACTTATAGTTTCCCATCACCACCACCTGTAATTGACCTATTTGAATTGTGCATTACTATGCTCCTTCTAGCACTTCAAATTTAGGAGGCAATGAATATTTCACTGAGGGCTCACAAGCAGTGGAGGAGAAAATTATCTCATAGTTAGAGCAAACACAACAAACAAAAATAGTTCTGCACATTAGCAAATTCCTCAAGCTACCTATGCACACTATCCATAAAAAAAAATCCAAAGGTAGTGGTAATGCAATTAGGTTGAGTAGATAGTTTCAGCTCTTGATGATAGTTGATTACATGAATTTTTTAATGTAGTAAGAGGAAAGGAATAAAGAGGTTGAGGAGATAAAATCTCTAAAGAGACAAGAGAACGAGGAGAAAAAGGTAGCAAGAAATGTGGTGAGGGATTTGAAGGAATGGGCCAAAATAGAGAGGGAGATACAACATAAATAAAAAGAGAAATAAAAAATAGAATGGAAGAAGGATAGAGATGCCAAAAATGAGCAAGAGAGGCTTCAGAGGGAACATGACTGAAATGAAAAAGAGATTTAGGAGGCATAGAGGGATTTACAAAGAGAAAGGCAATTAAGGACCCTTGTTAATCCCTTGTCACAAAGTAATCTAGAGTATTCTGGGACATTCTCAACATCAATATCCCTCACTTCTCTATTGCAATGAATTATTCAACCCTCTCCCAATATGAGTTCACGTGCACTCAATTTATAAATTAGAATACCAATCGAGATGTAAATATATGTTCACCATCACCCCAACACATGTCACTTGCACCCAGTTTTCCAGTCCAACTCCCAGTCATGTAAGCAACACTCCACAATGACTTGAAGGGGACAAGAACATGGCCATTGGAACCCCAAGCAACCGACAACCAATTCTCTATGACAACAACTAGATACAACCTTATTTTTATTTCATTTGAAATTGATTTTTTGGATAGTTTATACTTTATGATATCTACAGATGCAACCTTGTTGTTTTGATTTGCAATGTATTATAATCAGATTGCAATGTATGTTGTATTTATGCTTCTTGTTTCCACCTATGTTTAATTGATAGCTTTTCATTTTCATTTTTATTTTTGATTGAATTTGACATGTGTCATGACACGATTAGTCCATGCTATCAATAAAATCGACTTTTTTCCATGTGACCGAAATTGTCACAACCCATATTTTCAATAAGTAATTTATAATTCAATAATACTATTTTGATGATTAGTATTTAATTTAGTGAATTATTATATAGATCATACTTGAATGTTAAATTAAATTAATTAGTAGTGAAATAAAAGTGCAATAAAACAAAATAAATCTATTATAATTTAATTATAGATTTTATTTTTACGAATAAATGGTAATACTCTGTTATTTACAATAATTATTTTATTTGCTATTGAATGATATTTCCTTAATTATTTATTTGAAATAAATATTTAAATTATAATTAAATGGTATTCTTTATCATTTACGAAGGATAAATATGTTGTATAAAAAAAAATCTTAATTTTTTAAATTTATTTTCAAGATTCGGTTACTCGAAAATTTGGGGGAAATCTTTAAAAGAGGAGAAAAGGGTAACGGAAAGACACACAATTGTTTTCGTATTTATTCTTATTTTCTCTGTAAAAGATTACTGAAAATGGGCATTGAGAAGTAGATTTTGGGGGGGAAAAGAGGAACAACAATAAGAAGAGGAAATTCAACTGAAAGCGAATTCCAGGTTCTCGAATTCTTCTCCAATGCTTACAATTTAAAAATGTGTAAATAAATGTTTGTTGTGGAAATATCAAACTTCTTCTTCTAAAACCCCAATTGCCCACATCTGTTGAATTCAAAAAAAATTATCTTCAATGTGTGGGTTTTGTATGAGATTCTGTATCAATATACACCTGTATTTTTATAAATATATGTGCATATAATAATGCCATTCTGCCGCATATTCAAACCCCCTTTCAAGATACAAAATTATCCTAGAGAATGAATGAAGTGTCGCCTATTTTTCTTGTATTGCAATCAATTTTGTTACATATATATTTATATAAGTACTTATACTTATTACCACCGGAATTATGCATTTTTCTAAACATAAAATTGGAATGTGTTTTGTTTTAAAAACCATTTTTGAATTGGGAAACTCCCAATATGGGAGCCCCTTTCAAAGTTTGAGAGAGGGCTTTCATGCCTCAGCTGCGCCTCCCCATAAGGAAGGTTGCATTGTGGAGGCAGCGCCCTCCACAGACCATGGCCTGTGGAGAGGGCGTTGCCTTCCACAAGCAATGTTTCTTATGAGGAAAGTTCGTTGGCCTCATGCAAAGCCAGACCTTCATTAAATTCATTTCACTCCTCTTTCGAAAAGTCTATTGAACACCTGACATTTTTGTGTATAACATTTTATCCAACCGCTTATAGATGTGAATATATATATATATATATGTTTGCGTATTAATGTTGTATTGATGAACAAACCGCAAGTTACCAAATTTTCAATACTTTTTATCTCTTTTTGTTTGAATTTTATATACCTCTTATGAGGAAATTGAAATCAATACATATTGGAAAAAAAATTACTTGCACGAACATTTATCAACCCTCTCTCTCTAATCACCGTGGCGATCACAAATTTAGTACTTTTCATTCCATTTATTGTTTTTCATTTTGTTTGGAAATGCACTTTTGACTCACAAAATGGTGTATCAGTACTAACAAAGAAATTAAATTGTCTATGGGAAATATTTTCACAAATTTACCAATATTATAATGTGAAGTATTGTCTTGATGCGTTCTTTGTGGCTTCACCATTACTATAATGCGAGTTTCACCGAATAGTTGAATCTACACACAATTTAGAGCCATTATGCTTGGGAAACATGTGAAAGCTGCTTGCCATTGCCATTGAAACTTTTATTAATTTATAAGATCTAGAAACAATATTATCTAGAAGCTTGTCCTTCTCTTTTGGGAAACATTCAGGATGGTTTGTTATACAATGTGCCATATGTTTTATTGTTTTATATTTTCATTATTTAGAAGCATTATAGGTATCCTAGAGGTTAGAACTTATCATGAAGCACCTGCCACATGCTGCAAGATTTATTACATATGGTATTAGAACAATGTGATGGGAGTAAGTAGTATGCACATATTTTCTATTCCATGGTATTAGGACAATGTTGTTTATTTATGGCTAAAATTTTCAAATTTGGACGCCCTAAATAGTTTTGTGGCTTTGTTAAGGACCATCCCTTGTTAACTAGGACATTCAAGCTCTCACGTCTTAATATTTTAAAAAATAAATAAATGCTATCTGCAAAGTTTTATGGTTTCTAAATTTTCAACACAATATCTGTAACTAGTCTCTACTTTATTGTAAAAACATACAATACCGAGTGACTGGTATTTTTACTAGGTGTAGCAAAACCATAGAGATGAAGATATGCAATATGAAAGAGTTTAATAGTGCTTGGGGACCTTGTTTTAAATAAGGAAAATTTCAATAAATGCTTTTCACCTAGAGTTATTGATACGAATCTTTATAAGCTCACTAGTTTCAACTTTGTTAGTTTTGTCTACTCCACTAAGGTTTTGTATTAGTGATCTCACATTGGGCAAAAATAACCTTTTGATATTTCTTGTTGCTTACTGAAGTGATGCTATTCTTTCCATTTCCGGCAATGTATTCAATTTTATGTAACTATTATTTAATATATATTCCTTTTAATGAATCTGAGAATGATACCAAACTCATTTTTTGGATTTATATAATATCCAAGTGTGCACATGAAGCTACTCTACTCAAGTGTTAAGACCATAAAATATATATTTATTTTATTGGCCTTTTAATCTTTTGATGCTGCTTTCTAAATATGTGCCTCTCCTAAGTTAATTATATGGAGAAGGTTCATGAATTATGGGTATCATTTAGCTCATGATCATTTAATTCATTAAGAGTTGATTGTTTATAGAGGATTTGGGAAATACATGAACATCTTGTAAACTATATGCAAACAATGGGGTTATTATCTGGCGTGTTTATACCCTAAAGATTCCAGTTCTAGATAACTGTTATGTATGAAGCAAAATGATCCTCCGTAGTTGAGGAAATTATTAGTCTAAAATATGTAATGAAATTGTAAATGGTCAGGGAGACAATTTGATCATTGTTAGTGAGGCATCTTGTAACTAGTGAGGCATTTCATTAAGCCAGTGGGGCATTTTTACAAGTGGTTTTTCATCCCTACGGGGGTTTTCCACTCATGAAATTCTTTGTGTTATGGTTCTTTATGGATGCATTGATGATCTTGTCATTTTCTTAATTACATTACAATATTTGAATTTATGTGTATTGTGTCATCTATGAGTAAGTCTACATGGCTAGATTATGTAAAGGCACGACTTTGTGTTGATATTATTATTGACTCGTTAATGTATGAAATTCTTTTTGAAATGATAATGAAATAATTTAATTATTCCTCTCTTTTTGTGCCATTTTATAATTAATTTATTCTATTAAATTATTTTGGAAATTAAAGGATATAATTCGTAAGTGAGTTTTCCGGACTTTACATTTTGGTATCAGAGCACTCAGGTTCAACACTCGAGCCTCGAGTCTTCTTTGCTTAGGTTGCATTATAGTATAAGAACATGTTGCATTGAAAAGTGAACCCTAGTACGAGTGATTATTTGATGGCTAATTGGAACTGATTAGAAGTTTTATGCGTAGTTTGATTATTCGAGAAATCTACAGGTGTGAGGTCCCTTCGCCTTAGTCACATTTTCATATGAATTTCTAGTAAGAGTGATGATGACTATTTGAAATAAGCCAAGATGGATAATATATAGTGTTATTTGAAGTGAGCCAAGATGGATAGTATATGGTGACAATCCATGAATGATGAGGTGGCAATAAAAATGAATTAATAAGAGAAATATATTATGAAGAGAGATTTATCTTATGACATAAAGGATGAATGAATCGAAAGATACAAGGAAAGGAGAAAAGATGAAATTTCTGATGAGAGGAAGAAGGAAAAACACTTGTGAAGTAAATAAAGTTGATAATAATCGATAAATATTGGTTGAGCCTTCTCGAAGGTAGGAAATCTAAGAAGGATGTTTTAAAGGCGAGATTTTTTGTAATAGTACTGGGCTTTGGGGAAGTTGATTTTTGAGCACCGTCTTATTCTTACAGGATTTGGGATCTAGTTGAATCCATGAGGATCTTTTGAGAATGCAAGGTTCTGATGTCTTGAGAATCTTCATTGGTAATTCATTATAGAAGACAAGGTAGGAATGATTGATGTGGTGAATCATGCATGCTTGATTGTTATTAGTGGGAAGTACTTATACATATGTACTATATGAGAATGATACTTGTGGAATAATGCACTTCTCCTGCTCTGTGCAAATGACACATCTGTATGGGTTATTATATTCATAGCATAGGAAAAATTGTTGCCTTTATTATACTTATATCTCTACTTGAACGAGAAATTTTCACTATACTAGTGTGAGTGATGCATATTTCATATTATTGTTGATCTTGTGCGAGTGTTGCACTAGAATAAGTTATTGATTCCTTTGTATGGATAAAGTACTTGAGCAATGATTACTTTTCTTAATTTGTGTGTGAGATATACTTATTGTGTTTATTGGATTGAGTAATGATCACTATAACTATACTACTATGATTTATGCATATTTTACCTTTTGTGCGAGCAATGCACCTATGCGAGAAATGCATTTACCATATTTAATATGTGAAAACTCAAATGAGTAATGCACATTGTATACATGACATATTTTGTATTTGTGTGAGTGAGGCACTATAAGTAAATTATGTATTCATACCCTGTGCGAGTTAGGCACTAGGGGTTTATGTATTCTTGTTTGATAATTATTCATTATATGTGCACTTGAGCATGTTATGCACTATTATATCATTTGGTCCTTATTCTATGCAATTTTATTATTCTTGTTGAATGTGTTGTGTGTGATAAATTTTAAGCTTACTTTCCAGGACAAGATGTCGAATGTGGGTTAACCGAGAAGGTGATCTTCTTTTCCAAGATCAACCAATTTTTTTATATATATGCTTTGGCCAAAGTGAGTTGTACCATTGAAATAAATGGATAATGAATGCCTAGAATTTTTATATGTTTCTCTGCCACATCCTGTATGCAAGAAATATGTTCATTCTAGTATAAGAGTGCATATAAGGCATCAAACATGCATCGAGAGTTTCCCTCCTTCCCTATTATTATTGGTTTCTAGGCGCCTTATGCAGGGTCAGACATTTTTCAAGTTAGGAAGAATCCCGAGGAAGTGCTATGCTTCATGGTTGGGTGGGAAAAGCACCTTAACCATACTCTTGACCTTCATCTTGTGGAAGACCAGTGGGTTATGGCAGTTGAAGAATGATTAAATGTTTGATTTTCTTTATGCAATTCAAAAACTAGATATGTATCGTTGAATGGATCATTGTATGGTTTGTTTAGTCAATTGATGTGATGCACTTCTTGTTGGCAAAATAAGGATAGACAATTGAGAGGGGGGGTGAATCAATTGTTACAAAATTTAAACTTATTTAACCTTTATCAACCTTTAATCTTAGATTTGATAATTAATAGTGAAAGCATGAATCAAAAACACACAACACCAAGATTTTTGCATGGAAACCCTGTTAGGGGAAAAACCACGGTGGAGGTTAATCCACAATTTATACCCTGTTAAAAGTATAAAATAAATGAATAAGGAATGCACATGCATTCAAGCACACTGCCTAAAGCTCTCTGCTTAGAAGGGAAGGCTCAATTCCTTACACAAAATGTTTAGATTAAATCCATTTGATGAGGTTGAACTGAGAAATTAGCTTCTTCAAAATCTTGATGACAGTTTCGATTAGGTACATAAACACTTCTTCACACTTCGCTCAATCTTCTTCACACTCTGCTCTGAAATCGAATGATCTGATATTTATTCGCACATTTTGCATACACATTTGATGCTCGCATATTGAAAATAAAGAAAATAATCACTCTTATATATCCGCTTCATGGAATTACATCAACAACTCTGTCGACCGAAAATAAAAGAATAAATTACAAATTGTCGGCCCAATTCATGAGAAAATCTCAATGCACACCAACCTAAGTCGATAAAAACATAATGAAGACCTAAATCAACATCCTCGAATGTGCCAAGCATTCAGAAATTAATCCACAAAGATCCGCAACACACTACAACCACCATGTCGGCCAAGAACATGAAAACCCGAAAATACGACCGAAAAATCTTCGATCACGAACACACCATAATGCAGACGTGCAACAAGGATAGAGCATGATCTAGAAACATCAACAAACATTGCACGAGCATACACAACAACTAGAATTACCAAAATTACAATCTCTTCTTCCAAAAACACCTACTACAATGACAAAATGACTATAGGAACATAAAAATACACAACTTGCACAAATATCGATGCGCACCTCTTAAAATTTTGAAGTATAAACTACATAGGCTTATCAAAAAATCCTTTAAAATGCAACACCTGAATAGAAACATACTAAATTTATCACCACGTTGTACTTCACAACTTCACAGACTGCCTTCAACATATTTATTTTAATTTTCTCAATATCCTTGACATATATAGCCTTCAGAATCATCAATGCTAATAGTGTTGACATCAATGACAACCACATATCAGCAACACAACCACAATATCCAACAATATCCCCCTTTGGCATCGATGGAAACACATGATGTGAAAAATACCATCAACACAATTAACTCTTTACACACTGTTCTTCTCCTCCTTACTTTGGGCTCTTCCATATTTTTCCTCTTAGTACTTATTGCTCTTCTCCCCCTTTCTTCTACAAAGGTTTTTCACATTACTCTTCTCCCCATTTGACATCAATGGAAAAGGTACACAAGCTTTGAACCACATATCTAAATCATCCGACTACTCCCCCTAAGTAGCAACCACCACAACATCAATTTGAAATAATATATTACTATGAGTGCACAGATTTATGCAAATACTTGCATCTTAGTTCAAATTAGGAGGGGGAATCACCCCTAACTTGCCTCTGAGATACTCAAAATTATCCTTAGGCAACGACTTAGTAAAGATGTCTACAATATGTTCTTTTGTAGGCACATACTCTAGTCTAAATTCTTTATCACTCACTTTGTCTCTCAAAAAGTGATAATTGATAGATATATGTTTTATCTTTGAATGTAGCACCAAATTCTTGGAAATTTTTATGGCACTTGAGTTGTCACAAAATATAGCAATAGGCTCATCATACTCAATTCTGATATCTCTCAACATCTGTTTCATCCATATTACTTGAGTGCAATTTTTTGCAGTAGCAATATATTATGCCTCAGCAGTAGATAAGGAAATAGAATTCTGCTTTTTACTTAGCCAAGACACCAACTTCTTGCCCAAAAAAAATGCACCACCACTAGTACTTTTCCTGTCATCCACATCTCTTGCCCAATCTACATCTATAAAGGCATTCAAATTAAGATCATCATCCTTAGGATACCATAGCCCAAAATCAATTGTCCCTTTCAAGTATCTAAAAATTCTCTTTATTGTAGTCACATGTAATTCCTTCAGATCAACTTGATATCTACCAACTGTACATACAACATTCATGATGTCTGGTCTAGTCTGAGTCAAATAGAGCAATCCACCAATCATTGACTTGTACCTTGTTTGATTAGCCTTAGGAGAATCATCATTCTGTGTTAACTTGCATCCAATTACCATGGGTGTACCTACAGGTTTTGAGTCTTCCATGCCAAAAAAAATTAGTAACTCTCTTACATATTTGGATTGAGATATAAAGATTCCATCATCTAATTGAGTAATTTGCAATCCTAAAAATAATTTCAGCTCTCCAATCATTGACATCTCAAACTCACTTTTCATTTCATCAACAAACTTCATACATAAGTCATCATCACCTTCAAAAATAATGTCATCAACAAAGACTTCAATAATCAATTCTTTATCTTGATTCACCTTGAAATACATATTATTGTTAGCAGTACCTTTATTGAATCCAAGCTTCAACAAGTATTTATCCAATCTAGCATACCAAGCTCTAGGGGCTCGTTTGAGTCCATACAATACTTTCTTCAATCGACAAACCATATCTTCTTTATCATTCAGTTGAAATCCATCTGGTTGCTCAACATACACTTCTTCTTCTAACTCACCATTCAAAATTGTTGATTTTACATCCATTTGATAGATTTTGTAGTTCTTAAAAGCAACATAAGAAAAAAAAATCTTACAGCTTCAATTCTAGCAACAGGGGCAAAGGTTTATTCAAAATCAATACCTTCCATCTGTGAGTACCCTTTACATACCAGTCTTGCTTTATTTTTGACTGCTTCACCTTGTTCATTCAACTTATTCTGAAAGACCCATTTGGTTCCAAACATATTTTTATTCTGAGGTTTGGGAACAAGAATCCATGTATCATTTTTCTCTATCGGCATCAGTTCTTCCTTCATTGCTTCCATCCAATATTCATCTTTACATGCTTCATTGATATTGCTAGGCTCAATTTTGGAAATCAGACAATATTCTTCTGCAATTTTCCTTCTAGTCTACACACCTTTGTTCTTGTCTCCTATAATCTGATTTTCAGAATGATTTAGTTCTACATACCTTGGGACTTTGGGATTCTCTCAAACTTCTAGTTCTTTTGTTCTTTCTTCCGCACTTCCACTAGCTTCTCCTTCATGATTCTCTTGATTCACCGTAACAATTTGAACTTGATTTTGTGTCTAAGTAGTATTTCCTTTCTTAGTACTATCATGTTGGTCATCTGAATCATATCCATAGTATCTGGATGATCTTTCAGCATCCTCATCAACTCTGACATTTGCACTTTCAACCATTTTCTTCAATCTTCTATTATAGCACCGATAGGCTTTGCTCTTAGTAGAGTAACCCAGAAAGATTCCTTCATCACTTCTAGCATCAAACTTTCCTATATCTTCATCTCTTTTGATATAACATCTACTTCCAAAGATTTCGAAATATTTAACAAAAGGTTTATGACCAAACCACAACTCAAAAGGAGTCTTACCATAATTACCATTGACATTTACCTGGTTGATAATATATACAATAGTGCTTACAACTTCTCTCTAGTAGATATGAGGAATATTACCTTGTAACATCATAGTTCTAGTAGCATCTAGAATTGTTTTGTTCTTTCTCTCAACAACTTCGTTCTGTTGAGGAGTTCGGGGAGCAGATAATTGTCTTTTAATTCCATGCTCTTCACAAAATTAATTGAACTCCTGGGAAGTGAACTCACCACCTCTATCTAATCTGAAGCATTTAACCTTCAAACCTATCTCATTCTCTGCCATAGCTTTGAAACATTTGAACTCTAGTGCTTCATGTTTTTCTCTCAAGAAAGCAACCCATATCATCCTAGAGTAATCATCAATAAGAAACATAAAGTACCTTTCTCCTTGTAGACTTTTGATTTTGGATGGACCACATAGATCAGTATGTACCAGCTCCAGTACTCCATTAGAATGATGTTGTTTGCTTTGAAAATAAATTCTAGTCTGCTTTCCCATTTGACGTTCCTTGCATATGGTGTTAGTAGGTTTTACTAACTTAGGTAGATCTCTAACTGCTTGTGTGGAGCTTACTTTGATAATGCTATCAAAATTTACATGACACAACCTCCTATGCCATAACCAACTTACATCAACTTGAGTAATAAATAACTTTCACTAGCAACACTCAAGTGAAAAATGTTATCTCTTGTCTTTGTACCTAAAGCAATTACATTTCCAGAACTTCCCAATATCCTACACTTACCATCTTTGAACTGAAGATTGTATCCCTTGTCTACCATATGTCCAACACTCAACAAATTATACTTCTCCTTCAACATATAGGACATCATCAGTATTATATTTACCACCAAGATATATAGTGCCTCTACCATAAATCACACCAGCATTGTTATCTCCAAATCTTACAACACCACCGTCATATTTCTCCAAGCTTATAAACTTGCTTTTGTCACCATTCATATGATGTGAGCATCCGCTTTCAATCACCCACTCATCCTTTTCATCAATTTTGGCTACAAGAGCTTTCACAATATTCTGATTGCTAGCAGATTCAGTGGACACCAGACCATTTTCCTTGATAGTAATGAATACCCATCCATCTTCATTTCCAGTTTCTTTATCAGATTCATCATCAGTAACACCTTCTTCAACATAATAATATTTCTTTTGAAATCTAGACTTGTCAGGTTTGTACTTAGAAACTCTTTCAGGACACCTTGATGCAAAATGACCTATCTTACTGCAAGAGAGACATTTAATAGGCAAATTTCCTTTATACTTACCTTGTCCTCTGGCTTCTCTTTTCACAATCAATGCTTCCAACTCTTCTAGCTTTCTTTCTTCATCTTCATATTTGAATGTCTTTCTAGAACTTTCTCCTAGATCATATCTTTGTTGGCTTTTTCTAGATACAGTAGCTTTAAATTCAGATTCTATTTCAGAAGTAGACTCACCAAATTCACTCAACTCAAAGGCAACTAGTTTGCCAATTAGCATATCTCTTGTCACATTCGTTACTGCCCTGAGCTCTTCAATAACATGAGCTTTCATTTTGTAAGAAGTAGGCACTGATCTGAGCACTTTAGCCACAATCTCATCTTCTTCCAAAATTCCACCGACACATCTAATACCCATCACTAGTTCATTTACCTTTTGCATGAAAGCAATAATGTCTTCATCTTCACTAATCTTCATGTTTTCCCATTTGCCTTTCAGAATTTGTAGCTTGGCAACTTTCACTTGTGCATCTCCTTCATACAATGTTTCCAGCTTCTTCTAGATCTCATGTTTTTTTTTTCAGACCTATCACATTTGTCATTTTTGAATCTATCAAAGCACTCAGTAATGCTTCTATAGCCCTGATATTGGTTTTAGCTTCTTTAATCTGATCAGGAGTAGAGGGACCATTATGAGGAATAGTATATGTGTTCTTTGTAATCTTCCAGAAGGGTTCACTAATGCACTTCAAATGACACTCCATTCTAAACTTCCACAAAGAGTAATTTGTACCATTGAATTTGGGACTATCCTTCTTGTATGATGCCATCTCAGATCACCTCAAGCTATTAAAATTCTTCAGAGGAACCTGCTCTAATACCAATTGTTGGAAAAAAAATGATAGACAACTCAGAGGGGGGGGGTGAATCAGTTGTTACAAAATTTAAACTTATTTAACCTTTATCAACCTTTAATTTTAGATCTGATAATTAACAGTGAAAGCATGAATCAACAACACATCAGAAACACACAACACCAAGATTTTTGCATGGAAACCCTGTTAGGGGAAAAACCACGATGGATGTTAATCCACAATTTATACCCTGTTAAAAGTATAAAAGAAATGAATAAGGAATGCACATGCATTCAGGAACACTACCTAGAGCTCACTGCTCAGAAGGGAAGGCTCACTGCCTTACATAAAATTTTCAGATTAAATCCATCTAATGAGGTTGAACTGAGAAATTAGCTTCTTCAAAAGCTTGATGATGGTTTCAGTTAGGTACAAAAACACTTCTTCATACTTCGCTCAATCTTCTTCACACTCTGCTCTGAAATCGAATGATCTGATCTTTATTCTCACATTTCGCATACACAATTGATGCTCGCATATTGCAAATGAAGAAAACAATTTCTCTTATATATCTACTTCATGGAATTACATCAACAACTCTGTCGACCAAAAATAAAAGAATAAATTACAAACTATCGGCCCAATTCATGAGAAAATCTCAATGTGCACCAACTTAAGTTGGTCACAACATAATGAAGACCTAAATCAACATCCTCGAATGTGCCAAGCATTCAAAAATTAATCCACAAGGATCTACAACATGCTACAACCACCATGTCGGCCAAGAACATGAAAACCTGAACACACAACGAAAAAATCTCCGATCACGAACACACCATTCAATGTGGACATGCAACAAGGATAGAGCATGATCTAGAAATATTTAGAAACATCACACGAGCATACACAATAACTAGAGTTACTAGAATTACAATCTCTTCTCCCAGAAACACTTGCTATAGTGACAAAATGACTATAGGAACATAAAAATACACAACTTGCACAAATCTTGATGCGCACCTCTAAAAAATTTGGAGTATAAAATAGATAGGCTTAGCAAAAAACCCTTTAAAGCACAACACATGAATAGAAACATATTGAATTTATCACCATGCTGAACTTCACAGCTTCACAGACTGCCTTCAACATATTTATTTTAATTTTCTCAATATCCTCGACATATACAACCTTCAAAATTATCAATGATAATAGTGTTGACATCAATGACAACCATATATCAGCAACACAACCACAACATCCAACACTTCTCTTGGATGCACTCTTGTTGCATTTGTAAAAAATTAAAGGATTATGTATATCACACATTTATGGATACCTTTGTTAATATAAATTTACTTTTTCCAATTATAGATTGAGATTTATTTTTGTTGTGAAATTTAGTAACTGGTTGAATTGGTATTGAGCTCTTGATGATCTTCTTGACATCTGGTATTCCGGGTTGCTATGGTAATCAACTTGAACCTTTTGTTCTAGTAAGTGATCTTCTTATCTATAATGTTTCTAATCATGTTGATGATCTTTTGTAACTTGTTGATCTTCTTATCGTTTATGTTGATCAAAATGAAGACTTTTTTGTAATTGTTTGACATCTTCAAATTGTTGAGATTTTTTATTTTTGTAGTATTTTAATTCGCTAATGATGATAACAACTAGTATGGGGTACTTGTTTATCATCATAAAGGCAATTATTCTAACATCTCATATGAGTAGGCATATTGACAAAATGAGCATAATTGTTTTCCATCTATCGGTAAATATCTTGGAATATGAAAATATTTGAATAAGATATAGAAGATTGTATGAAAGAAATAAATCAATTTGCATGCTTTTATTATTTAAGTAAATAGAGTGAATTTAATGAAGCCATGATGTGCTAACCAGGTGTGCAAGTTTATGAATGCTAGCCACATGAAATTTTGTTGTTCTAAACAGATGGGTACTTGAAAAGATGATATCTGTGTCAGGTGGGCTGATTGTGACATTAAGGTAAAACTGAGTAAGGAGATATGATTTTTTTTTTTGTTTTTCTTTCTTTTATCTTTTAGTTAAATTGATCATCGGGATGATGATTCTTTAAGGGGGGAAGGATGTCACGATCCCTATTTTCAATAAGTAATTTATAATTCAATAATACTATTTTGATGTATTAGTATTTAATTTAGTGAATGATTATATAGTTCATACTTGAATGTTAAATTAAATTAATCAGTAGTGAAATAAAAGTGCAATAAAACAAAAGAAATCTATTATAATTTAATTATAGATTTTATTTTTGCGAATAAATGGTAATACTCTTATTTACAATAATTATTTTATTTGCTATTGAATGATATTTCCTTAATTATTTATTTGAAATAAATATTTAAATTACAATTAAATGGTATTCTTTATCATTTACGAAGGATAAATATGTTGCATAAAAAAATAAATTATTTTTTAAATTTATTTTCAAGATTTTGTTACTGGAAAATTTGGGGGAAATCTTTAAAAGAGGAGAAAAGGGTAACAGAAAGACACACAATTGTTTCCGTATTTCTTCTTGTTTTCTTTGCAAAAGATTACTGAAAATGGGCACCGAGAAGTATATTTTGGGGGGAAAAAGAGGAACAACAATAAGAAGATGAAATTTAATTGAAAGCAAATTCCAAGTTCTCAAATTCTTCTCCAATGCTTACAATTTCAAAATGTGTAGATAATTTTTTTTTGTGGAAAGATCGAACTTCTTCTTCTAAAACCCCAATTGCCCACATCTGTTGATTTCATTTTTTTTGCTCTTCAATGTGTGGGTTTTTTATGAAATTCTATATCAATATACACCTGTATTTTATAAATATATGTGCATATAATAATGCCATTCTACCGCATACTGAAACCCCCTTTCGGGATACAAACTTATCCTAGAGAATGAATGAAGTGATGCCTATTTTTCCTCTATTGCAATCAATTTTGTTACATATATATATTTATATAGGTACTTATACTTATTACCACCAGAATTATGTATTTTTCCAAATGGAAAATTGTAATGTGTTTTGTTTTAAAAACCATTTTTGAATTGGGAAACTCACAGTATGGGAGCCCCTTTCAAAGTTTGAGAGAGGGCTTTCATGCCTCATTCGTGCCTCCCCATAGGGAAGGTTGTGCTGTGGAGGCAGTGCCCTCCATAGTCTGCAGCCTATGGAGAGGGCGCTGCCTTCCACAGGCAACGTCTCTTATGAGGAAAAGTTGTCGGCCTCATGCAAAGCCAAACCTTCATTAAATTCATTTCACTCCTCTTTCGAAAAGCCCGTTGAATTCCTAGCATTTCTGTGTATAGAATTTTCTCCAACCGCTTATAGATGTGAATATATATATGTTTGTTTATTAATGTTGTATTGATGAAAAAACTAAGTTACCAAATTTTCAATACTTTTTATCTTTGTTTGTTTGAATTTTATGTACCTCTTATGAGGAAATTGAAATCAATACATATTGGAAAAAAAATTACTTGCATGAATGTTTATCAACCCTCTCTCTCTAATCACCACGGTGATCACAAATTTAGTACTTTTCATTCAATTTATTGTTTTTCATTTTATTTGGAAATGCACTTTTGATTCAAAAAATGGTGTATCAGTACTAGCAAAGAAATTAAGCTGTCTATGAGAAATATTTTAACAAATTTACCTTATTATAATGTGAAGTATTGTCTTGATGCGTTCTTTGTGGCTTCACCATTACTATAATGTGAGTTTCACTAAATAATTGAATCTACACACAATTTAGAGCCATTATGCTTGGGAAACATGTGAAAGCTGCTTGCCATTGCTATTGACAATTTTATTAATTTATAAGATCCATAAACAATATTATCTAGAAGCTTGTCCTTCTCTTTTGGGAAACATTCAAGATGGTTTGTTATCCAATGTTCCATATGTTTTATTGTTTTAGATTTTCATTATTTAGAAGTATTATAGGTATCCTAGAGGTTAGAACTTATCATGAAGCACCTTCCACATGCTACAAGATTTATTACATATGGTATTAGAATAGTGTGATGGGAGTAAGTAGTATGCACATATTTTCCATTCCATGGTAATAGGACAGTGTTGTTTATTTATGGCTAAAGGTTTCAAATTTGGATGCCCTAAATAGTTTTGTGGCTTTGTTAAGGACCATCCCTTGTTAAATAGGACATTCAAGCTCTCATATCTTAATATATTTAAAAAAAAAATGCTATCTACAAGGTTTTATGGTTTCTAAATTTTCAACACAATATCTGTAACTAGTCTCTACTTTATTGTAAAAACATGCAATACCGAGTGACTGATATTTTTACTAGGTGTAACAAAACCATAGAGATGAAGATATGCAATATGAAAGAGTTTAATAGTGCTTGGGGACCTTGTTTTAAATAAGGAAAATTTCAGTAAATTATTTTCGCCTAGAGTTACTGATACGAGTCTTTATAAGCTCACTAGTTTCAACTTTGTTAGTTTTGTCTACTCTATTAAGTTTTGGTATTAGTGATCTCACATTGGGCAAAAATAGCCTTTTGATATTTCTTGTTGCTTACTGAAGTGATGCTATTCTTTCCAATTCTGACAATGTATTCAAGTTTATGTAATTATTATTTAATATATATTCCTTTTAATGAATATGAGAATGATGCCACTCTCATTTGTTGGATTTATATAATATCCAAGTGTGCACATGAAGCTACTCTACTCAAGTGTTAAGACCATAAAATATATATTTATTTTATTAGCCTTTTAATCTTTTGATGTTGCTTTCTAAATATGTGCCTCTCCTGAGTTAATTATATGGAGAAGGTTCATGAATTATGGGTATCATTTAGCTCATGATCATTTAATTCATTAAGAGTTGATTGTTTATAGAGGATTTGGGAAATACATGAACATCTTGTAAACTATATGCAAACAATGGGGTTATTATCTGGCGTGTTTATACCCTAAAGATTCCAGTTCTAGATAACTGTTATGTATGAAGCAAAATGATCCTCCGTAGTTGAGGAAATTATTAGTCTAAAATATGTAATGAAATTGTAAATGGTCAGGGAGACAATTTGATCATTGTTAGTGAGGCATCTTGTAACCAGTGAGGCATTTCATTAAGCCAGTGGGGCATTTTTACAAGTGGTTTTTCATCCCTATGGGGGTTTTCCACTCATGAAATTCTTTGTGTTATGGTTCTTTCATGGATGCATTGATGATCTTGCCGTTTTCTTAATTATATTACAATATTTGAATTTATGTGTATTGCGTCATCTATGATTAAGTCTACATGGCTAGATTATGTAAAGGCACGAATTTGTGTTGATATTCTTATTGAATCGTTAATGTATGAAATTCCTTTTGAAATGATAATGAAGTAATTTAATTATTCCTCTTTTTCCCCACCATTTTATAATTAATTTATTCTATTAAATTATTTTGGAAATTAAAGGATATAATTTGTAAGTGATTTTTCTAGACCTTACAAAAATGTGCACGATCGAACATCCACTTGGTGTGTGGCACAATGTCCAAAGTGGAGTGCCTTGCCACGTTATCAAAATACAATCGGCCACCCTTTTACTCCATTGGCTTGCATTAATCTCTTGCCGCCCCCGCCAATTCTTTTGTACATACATGTTTAATGGATGTCCCCTCCTATTACTTCCATGACATCCCACACAAAATATAATCCCTTATACATTTGATGCTCCTAGTGCCTCACACAACTCACCAACTTTAGAGCCTTTCAATCTACCATGACATCTCGTACAAAATACAAGCCCTTATGCATTTGATGCTCCCAGTGCCTCGCACAACTTGCCAAATTTAGAGCCTTTCAATCTACCATCTTCTCAAATTTTCTTCACATTGATGCCAGAACATGTTGGCTTAAGGTCTCTACAACTTCAATCTTGCCACCACTACATGTTACACTTGGAGTCCAATGTCCCTTTCAACTTCTTTATATATATACATATACATATATGTATATGTATATGCATATGTATAGACATAAACATTTACATTGACATATACATATACATATATATGTATATATATTATACCCGAAATTAATTTTTTTGCTTCATTAAGGCATTTTGAAAAGAGTAAAAAGTCTTGGAAAAAATGTCATCAAAAGTCAAAATTTCTAAAAATATTCCTGATTCAGGGTTTTCTGGGTTTCTTCTCAAATGGATACTAGCAAAACTTTCTAAAAATAGATTTTTTGTTTCCAGGGCTCAAACTAATTTTGATTGGTTGAAAATACTTCCCAATCAGTCTGGTCTAGTCAGAATCGTCAAAATATCAATATTTCTTTGGTGGGTCTATTCTACTTTTTCAGAAGGTAAAACAAGAGCTTCAAGGTCATCAATGGAGGATGGTCAACTACCAGGTGTCAGATTCAAGGTTTCAATGCTGCACAGATGACATAAAATGGAAAAAGATGCTTTAGAAATAGTGAACAGAGGAGGGGATTTCAAAAAATTTGAAAATTGTAAAACATATTCTAACACTGGAGATGTTGGGTGCCCCTATCTAGTCAAGGTGCCTAGCAATCAATGCCTTAGAATATTTTTCAGTTTCTATCATTCATTACACGCAAAACGATGAACATAGCTGGTGAATGAAAAGCAAAGAATAGAGAGCAAAGTGAAAATTGAAAATCATGAAAATAAAACTAACTCTGGTGATCTTGGGCACCCCTATCTAAGAAGGGCACCCAAGTGCTCTTGCCTTAGTTTAGATTTCATGTTTCTCAAAAAAAATGCAACCTTCTCAATTAGCCCAATTTAGATTCGGTCAAAAGTAGTTTTAGGGTTGGGAAAAGCTGGAGATCACCTCAGTTATGTTTAGGATCTTCAATGAATCCATCCATCCAGTGTCGAAAATTAGTCAAACAGTAGATATTGTAGATTGAACAAATGAAAAAAAATAAAAATGAAGAAATTCAAAAGAAATTTGAAAATATCAAAATGTTGGTTGTTTGGGAGACTTGGGAACCCTTGGCCAAGAGGGGCACCCAACTTCTCATGCCTTAGAATATTTTTTGCATTTCTTGGAAAACATTCAAAACCTCTTTGTCAACTCTCTTCCAACTTTCAAAAAATTGTTAGATGTAGTGATAAAGGCTGGAATATGATAAAGGCTGGAATATGGTATCATTCAACTCATATATGATTAGGCTTGCCAAGATGACTCATTTCCAGACTCTTTTATTCATCGGTTGTTTGAAAATGAAGATCAAACAGGGGTCATTGGCTTCACGCAAAGTAGAGAAAGTAAAATTTAAAAATCTTAGAAAAATAGTTAAGTCTGGAAAGGCTGGGCACCCCAACAAGCCAAGGGCACCCAAGGTTTCATGCCTTAGAAAAATTTTCAGGCTTCGACATGCTTTCTTTCATTTCGGCCTCCATCAACAATTTCAAGTGCATGCAATCATGATCAAATGACATCAGATGTCAGTACGGAGCTGGGGATCACTTCAACAATGGTCAAATATGAACTTGCCATGGTCAAACATAATTTATCAATTGAGAGTATCAAATTCCCAACCCGTTGAAGTCGAAGGCAAGTCTCGTCGGGAGCAAAAAGAAGAAAAGATTGAAAAACGTGAAAAAATGGCTCTTTGGAGAGCTAGGCACCCCTATCCAGTCAACACTCCCAACTCTTCATGACTTAGCCATTTTTCATTTTTTGTCGTTCGACATTCGAAAGGTGACTACATTCAACGTTTTTGATTCCGGATTGACTTCAAAGTTTTAAAGCTTGGAGAATAAAGCGCTTTTCATCCTCAACCTCTATTTAAGAAGGCTTTTGCATCCATTATTCACATATTTTGCAAGTTGGTGTCAAAGGAAGAGAGACATAATTTTCTTCTTATCAAGATTTGGAGCCCCAAACGCAATGTTTTTTTAGTGTTCTTCATGGATTCGGGATTAGGAAGCACAAAGGTACACTTTTTCATGCTTTAAATTTCTAAGGCATCTCATTTTAGAAAAAGGTGGTCGTCTTTTTCAATTTTCATCGATTTGGGTCCACTTGCTTTTTACTCCTCTTGAAGGTTGGAAAATTTCATATTTCTAAAAAATCTACTTTTTTCACGCTTTTTTAGGAAGCCCTCAACTTTTTCGAAATTTGATCAACTAGGTCTCTTTAGAACATGATTCTCTACAAAACCTAGGTCCCAACTTTTTTCAAGAATCCAATTTTTTTGGAGAAATTAGATCCAAATCAGTGTTGCACCACGATTATCTGAAAAATTTTGAAACTAATTTGCATCATGTAAGTCCAGTGCTTCATTTGTATGCTTTAGAAGATGTAGGAAATATTGCAGTAAAAAATCTTGGTCAATCTGGGTTGCTTGCAGCAACTTCAATCTCCATCTTAGTGCAAATCCTTGAATTCGTAATTGCTTGTATCAAGCATTACAATCTAGTATCATGAGAAATCCTATTAGCAAATGGGCGTACTATTTGCATCCTCAGGTCGAACAATGTTGAGAAATATTTTTTAATACCACCATGGATAGAAACTTCATCATCTCTATTGAAGAATGTGATCATCATCTCTATTGAAGAATGTGAAAAGGTGTGGTATATGCAAAAGGAGAAATACTGGAAATGAGTTGCACAAAAGTGACTAAAAGAGCAACATAATACCTTGCCAAAGAATGTTGGGTATGGTGAGTTCAAGGAGGAATTTGCAGTCATGATTACTTTTCTCAGCCAAGTCATAGGTCAAGCATAGGCAAATAAGTTTCAACCTTGGATGTTTTACATCATCTCCTAAATTATTGACAAAATAGAGCACTATGACTCACCGAATTTGATCATTGATAGTCTCCATAGTCAAATAACGAAGTTTTCAAAGGCCCATGAGTTTCACATGATGTCTTACCTCGTATATCTAATGGCCTTTCAAGGCAAGTTTAGAGGTTTGAATGTTATTGGAACTTTGGGTGTTCAACATATATATCATCATTACCCACAACTGGAATTTTTAGAATCAACACATCAATACAAGAGGGTGAATGATGCATTCTTGATACATATGGTGTGATACTTAGACAATGAGTTGCATGTACAAATTTCATCAGATGCCATATCAACAATGGCAGAGTGGGCTGATTGGTTTATCTAATTTCCCACATTCTCCTACATCAGGGTATACGACTTCTCAAGTTTTCTAGTCATGCTACCAAGATATCCAACAAATGAGGTAGTGTTCATGGAGTTTCTAAGGTAAGTGTATGAATTTCACACATTCTTACGTAACAAGTGCAAAGATACATTTAGTTTTCTAGTTGGGATGGGCATCTACATATGTAGATCATCAATTGATGCCAAGTTGATGGGCGATGATATGTCAAATTTAGGCCTTAAGCTATTTAATGGGAGGTGTTCATATGATCCTCATGGTGTTTTTACATCCCATGTTGGTCAAAATCATGCCCATGTGCCTTGAGTAGAAGACTTTTGGGATAATTGTGAGGATGATTTCAAGGTGTGTAGGCGTAGTTACAACAGATTTACCCTTCAACAAATAGTTGATTTCCTATTAGAGGATGTAGAGGGTTTGTCAGATAATGATGGGGAAGTCTTACTTCCCATGTATACTAGAGATTAGTTTGATCAATGACCACTTTCACAAGTTAATTGGTTCACCAAAGAAAGCACCTCAATTGAGGAAAGAACAAGTCGAATTGTCAAAAATTGCAGGATATTCCTAAGTAGTAAGAGGATGCGAAAGGTAGCTATTCTAGTTGTAGAGCCGCTAGTAGTACAATCATCCCTACCTTCCTCTTTTAAACCAAAATTGAGAGTGAAGGCTATGAGCATTCCTCCAAAAGGTATGAATATTGGTAGAATGTTTCAAGGAAAAAGGAGAATTATCTTAAGGGTATTCAATAAGAACAACTAGCATATGTATCAGAAGTTCTAGAAGAATTAGCGCCACAAGAAGAAGCAATGTTGTCATCACCAAAGTCTTCTCCTGTTCATATAGATTCAAAAGTTGAAGAGATCAATGAAACTGAAATTGAGCCTCTTAGAGAAATACCTTGTCTTGGCTTGAGAACATCCTGGGAAGGAAGAGGAGGAATCCTTCATATCAATTGAAATTTGTCGCACTTGATAGCATCTACCAAGACACACCAACAAAGAAACCTAAGAAGCAATTTCACATGGAGAAGAATTCAGATGGTGAGATTATCATTGAGACTGCTACACCTCTAGAGGATAAGAACATTGATAAGGTTGAGGTTGATGACTTCACGGTTGTCAAGGCCAATCTTGATAGAAGCACTCAACATACTGACATGAATCTCTTTGAGGTTTCAGTAGGTAATCTGAAGGAAAGAGTGCTCAAGAATGGAGAAGATAAGGCGTACCTCAAGGCTGAGATTCAAAAATTGTGGAAATATTTTTCCAGTCTCCTTCATGGCACTCTATAGGCCACTCTATTGCTTCCATAGATTCTAGAGTTACCGGTTGATCAACATCAGTTAATTTAGCTGGTCATATATGGGAAGCATACGTGAGATTGGATAGAATAATTCATCATCAGGGGAAAATTTGTACTTGCAAAGATGTACAGGTTGAGGTATAACACCCATGATCTTCGTCAAGGGATTCAGGGGTTTGAGGAGTGTATGGAAAAAGTGAAACCAATGCATGATATCATCATTTCAGATTTGAGAATGACTTATGATTTAGTCGTAACAAAAGAACATAAGAGGAAGATTTTTTCATGGAGAGAACACCACCTCTTCAAAGTAACAACCTATGATAGAATATCTGAAGAACTGGTTGAATATAGACAAAATTTTGTTGATGTCCTCAGGTTCATAAGCACATTTGTTTCACAGATCCCTTGTCGATATCATCATGATGATGTCACTTTTATTGATCTTGATGAGATGCAAATAGAGTTCCAGAATCTCGTCTGCAATAGTTTTAGTAGTGATCCTATTGCTAGAAAGATGAATCGTGTTGCCATGATGTCAAAAAAAATTGATAAAGTAGTTGAAGAGGTGAAAGATTCTCCGAGTTTGATTGTAGAAGGAGAGAAGATCCTAGAAAAGTGGAATATTGCTCTAGATAGTATCAGTTCTCCTGACAAATAGGCAGTTACAATATTTTTGGTGGATATAGTTTCCCAAATTATCAATGAATGAATCATCTTTTTGGGACAGTGAAGATTTCCAAAGATAGAATTAAAGCAACAGTTAACTTGGTGCCTTTTTCCAAGTTTTCATGCTATTCTTGTCTTATGCTTATCTATTCTTTGTGAAATAAGAAAAATCAAATGTAAAATTTGGAACTTTCCCTGCTTTTTGTTTTAGCAGGTTGTTAGTTAGTTCTCATGTTTTAATTTTAGAAATAAAGCTTGCAAGTTGGAAAGTCTAGTTGTAAAAGCAAGAATATTTTAGGGTTCCCAACTCCTTATTTGTGTATAAATAGGGCAGCCTTTCCCATTTCTTTTCAACTGTTATTGTGATAACAAATTGTTGAGCCTACTTTTTCCTGCAACTTTTTTATTCAGTGCCTGTTCACTTAGTGTAAGAGCAAGTTTGCATGCTTGCCTTTTGCTGCAAGTATTGTTCAGTTAATGTATAATTTGTGTCAAGTGTAATCTAGTTTGATCGCTAAACTATAAGCATGCTATTGATACAAATTTGTTTCCCCATAAGTGTAATTGTTATTAGAAATTTGAGAAAGGAAATCTTATGCCTACTTTGCTCTAATTTACTATCTCAGGTTTTGTTTTATGTGTTTCAATTATATAATATTTATCTCATCTTGCATCTAAAAACATAATGAATCTTCAGGTGTGTGTTGGAAGTGAGTTTATTTGAGTTTTTGTGTTGAATCATTCCTCATCTACTCCTAACTCTCAAGCTCTAAGTTTACTTGAGTTGCCAGAAGTGTCATTAGTTTAGGCTTAGTTGTAGTTGAAGTTATGGAAAAGAGAAAACCTCAGGTACGACACAAAGAGTCTTATAACCTTGTGCTCTTAGCTGAGAACAAAAATATTGGTAATAGTTTAGTATTCTTTCTTTTTAAGCAATATCAACAAAGAGGGAGCTTCCCCTCCTAATTTGAAGATAAGTTCAACTGTGCATAGCTATTTGTTTCTAATCCACATTCCAGAGGTGTGAATTGAAATACCAACAGTATACATATACATATATGTATATACATATACATATATGTATATACATATACATATATGTATATACATATACATATATGTATATACATATACATATGCATATATATGTATGTATACATATACATATATATGTATGTATACATATAAATATTCATATATGTACATATATCTATTTTGTTGTTCTTCAATTCATTCATGCAACTATTGTAACTTTTTTAGGTGTCATTGATAAATTTGGGGGTGTTCTCTTTTTCATAGGTTTTGTTTCATCTATTCAGTCATGTAAATATGTATACACATATATACATATACATATATATGAATATGTATATATATGTTTATACAATTCTATTTTACTGTTCTTCAATTCAAACATATAAATATTGTTGGTTTGTCCAATCTAAGCAAAAAAATGCAAGTAAGCAATTGTATATACATATACATATTTGTATACATATATGTAAATGTGTATATATATGTGTGTATACATATATGGATATGTATGCATGTATGTATAAGTATATACCTCTTTATAGATATCTATTTTGGTATTGTGATTTAATTCAGTCATGCAACTATTGTAAGTTTTTTTAGGTGCAATCTATATATAAGTTTATACAATTCTATTTTGTTGTTGTTCTTAAATCGAGACATATAAATATTCTTGGTTTGTTTAGTGTAAGAAAAATAATGCATGTAAGCAATTGTATATACATATATGTATATGTATATGTATACATATATACATATACATATTTTGTTGGAGTTATTCATTTCAATAATAAATAATATTGTCGGTTGCTTCGGTGCCATAGATAAATTTGGGGGTGTTCTTTTTTTCATAGGTTTTTCTTCATCATTTAATCAAGCAAAAAATCATTTTTTTTTACAGCATGGACTAATATATTTTTTTGTGAATGAGTTGGTCATGCACAATATAATTTATCAATTTTTCATAGGTTCCGCTTCATCAATTAAGTCAGGTAAATACATATACATATACATATACATATATGAATATATATATATGTTTATACAATTATATTTTGTTGTTCTTCAATGTAGTCATATAAATATTGTTGTTTTGTTCATGTGTCACTCCATGTGAACCATCCAATATAGGATGCACACGTTTAGGCTCCTCTCCCCAATGCAATAATTAGATAGTTCTTTGAAAACCACAATATTGTTAAACTATGTTGCAGCAGTCATCCAATTCTTTTTGAATGGTAGACTACAAAATAGTTGAACATAGATAGAATTTCAAAAACCACATCTGGCTATTGCTACCACCTTAAAGGAAGGTATAGTGTCATGTCAATGTAATGCCCCTCCACGCAACCCTAGAGGAAGTTTCAATTCACTATAAAAGCATACAATTTTTTTTTAATTAAAGTGAATTAAACATACATGTTCACCTACAATTGACAACATCCTCTAAGGCTACATAACTGAGATTACCTAAACCCACACATACATCAACATATAACCATAACATTTAATTACTTTATGAAAAAAGTATTAAAACAAAATAAAGATACAACATATCATAATGAGATAAACATCAAGATATAAATTCATTAACTTAATCAAATGGTTACATCTCTCATTCCCAGAATGAGGCAATAGTACAAATGTGTTACAATTACATAAATCCACCTCGTAAACATAAGAGGGGAAAAATAAGATGTTACAAATTGAAATATTATAATGCTTGAATTAAAACAAGAACTGTGAGCTGTCCAACTGGATGTCTCACCATCAAGTACTGAAGATAAAAGGGGGACCCAACGGTGTATGGTGCATGTTCCACCCAACCAAGTGGTACCCGAAGGCCCACCCCCCATGCTAGGAGATAGTAACAATGTAACATGGACAATCTCTACAACCTCTAACCACAGGCTGACTCATACTGACACATACTAACTCAACTAAATGTATGTACAATAAAAGTCCAACTCTAACATGGTCACATTGCTTCCAGACATAAAATTTGGTTGAGTATGATAAGAAATCCATACACATAAAACAAATACCAATGTTGTCCTAGACAAAGTGTCATCGCACAACTTGTCATGAGATCTCCTCTGGGAATCTTCATAGGCTCCGGTAATCCTGGTGACCTCAACCAAATCTCGGCCCTCATACTCACTCATGCGGAATTGACTACCTCTCGTAAGGACAAGATAGTTGACCTTGCCATTCCAGGCCTTCCCACTCATCCCAAGTCTAAACGAACTCTTATGTCTATGAGTGAGGCTAAATTATCTTGATTAGTGTGTAATACTTCCTAATCTTCTAAGTACATTAATTTAGTTATCACTTGATTAAATCACCTCTGAAGGTTACCCAGTTTACCTCTTTGGGCTCTGGCGCCTAACAAAAGCCACTCTTCTAATTGACAACATACTATACAAAACTAAACTCCAAGGGTGACTCAAGTGCATACAAACTAGACAATGCAATTGCTCCAACTCTAGGAGGCAACATATAATGAAACTCACTCCAAACACTTGGAGGCAACCAATCACATAAAGCACTACCCAAGGGAAATATAAATGGTTGACATAACAATCGACAACCCTCAATCTCTAGAACCCTCTGGAAGACTTACGTATTAAAGACTCAATTAACCCTTTTCCCCAATCATGAACACAAGGGAAATAATTACTACAAAGCAATTGCAAGGAAAAAATCTATTTTTGGATATATTAAATCCATTTCCCTTTCTAAAACATTTCACAGTAAATAAACCAATTGCCTTAACAAAATATTTAATTACCATAATTAAATTGCCTCTATAGTAAAATCATTTTTCAAATACTTTTAAAAGAAACATATTTCCTTCTACATCTAATTCCTTCCATTTTCCAATCTAATATAAGATATGATATTTTGAAATACAACTATATTATTTATCCACATAAATATTTAATATATATTCATAAAATATATGTCTATGAAGAACTATTGTTTACTCTAATCACAAAAACACATTAAAATAATATAAATATAAATATAAACATATACACATTATATATATATATATATATATACATAATGTATATATATTTAAATATTATTCCATTAAAAAATTTATGAAAGCCATGAAGTTCACGATTTTCGAAAACAAACATAAGTCAAACGAAATTTAATCTTGAAAATATTTATTTAAAAAAATAAACAAATATTTAAAAGACCGCCAGATTGTACATAGTACAACCGACTCTGATGCCTTGGGCGCCGAACTGTACATTGTACAATCGACCACCCATGGCATTACAGTAAAAAATGATTGAATTGTTGTTGGCACTGCAATTACATGTCTATATGATGCAATTCTTGTGCTTATGTTTGTGATGAGAGACACATGTGACATGGATGAATGGATTTTGGTAATTGTTGCATTTAGTAATGATTTAGGGAGACTTGATTTTATGAACGCCTTTCTAATGGTAATCTGTGTTGCACTTGTGCACAATTCAATTTGATTTGTGAAGTTCTACATAGGAAAGCATGAAAGGCCTTCACAAAACCAAGTCTCCTAAATACATGTAAAATTTAGTAGATTGATGATTATTGTTCTATGGTAATACATGTCGATATATGCAATGAATTATTGGCAGTGTAGTGCCAATGCTTAGACAATGTGACATGGATGAATGGATTTTGGTAATTGTTACATTCATTAATGGTTTAGGGAGACTTGATTTTCCCAATGATTTTTTAATGATAATCTATGTTGCACTTGTCCATAATTCCCTTTTAATTGTGAAGTGCTACATGGGCAACCATGAAAGGCCTTCAAAAAACTAAGTCCCCTAAATACATGTTGTAACAGAGTACAACCATTGATTATTGTTCTACAATAATACATGTCGATATATGCAATAAATTTTGGTAGTGTAGTGCCAATGCCTAGATAATGTGAAAGTGATTCATATAGTTGCAAACTCAAAGGGATGAAAAATAGTAAGTCGGAGTTAAAAAATTCTCCTATCTAATAGGCAAAAGAGTTTAACAAATCTCACCTTTGATAGGCATGTACAGTATACACATAATCATGCACAACAAACTGGGAACTACACTTAGAATTGTATATAAGGGAACCACAACTGTTAACTAGGAATTTGTGCGGCATGTCATGGAGATAATAGGAAGGGATATACATTAAACATGATTGTACAAAAGAATTGGCAAGGGTGAAGAGAGATTAACGCGAGCTAGTGGAGTGAAAGGGTGGAAAACTATTACTCTTTAATGGTTCCATAGATAAATTTGGGGATGGTTGAATTATAGACCTTAATCTTGGAATCGTCAAAACAATTTTAACTTCCATCCAATACTCATATAGCCAATAGATAATTCTTGTTATAGGTCAAAATAGAAAAGTGTTCAAACAACCAACATTAGATGTAGCAAAACCTATTCAAAAGAGAACACCCCCAAATTTATCTAATGCACCAAAAAAAAGATACTTATATTACAGGACTCAATTGATGAAGCATAACCTATGCAAAAGAGAACACTGCCAAATTAATCAATGAAACCTAAGAAAGATACAATAGTTGCATGAGTGAATTGATGTAGCAGAACCTATGCAAAAGAGAACACCTCCAAATTAATCAATGGCACCAAAAAAACATACACTTTCAAAACACTTACACTTGTTTGGTTGCCAACCTATACTTATTTTATTGACAAATATATACAATAAACTGTGCATTTAATATATGATTTGTGTTTGGGCTTAAATTTTTTTTTTATGCAATTTTTTTTCCTAACTTTTGGAGGACCGACGTACCACTGTGGAAAATTAAGCAATGACACCAAAAAAAAGATACAATAGTTGCATGGGTTAATTAATGTAGAAAAACATATGCAAAAGAGAACACCCCCAAATTTATCAATGGCACCAAAAGAAGATACAATAGTTGCATAATTGAATTGATAAAACAGAACCTGTGGAAAGGAGAACACCCCCAAATTAATCAATGGAACCTAAAAGATATACAATAGTTGCAAGACTGAATTGATGAAGCAAAACCTATGCAAAAGAGAAAACCCCCAACTTAATCAATGGCACCTAAGGAAACTAAAATAGTTGCATGAGTGATGTAGTAGAACCTATGCAAAAGAGAACACCCCCAAATTTATCAATGGCACCAAAAAAAGCTACAATAGTTGCATGACTGAATTGATGAAGCAAAACCTATGAAAAAGAGAACACCCCCAATTTATCTAAGGCACCTAAAAAAGCTACAATAGTTGCATGAATTAATTGATGAAGCAAAACCTATGCAAAAGAGAACACCCCAAAATTTATCCAAGGCACTAAAAAAATCTATAATAGTTGCATGATTGAATTGACAAAGCAGAACCTATGAAAAAGAGAACACCCCCAAATTTATCTAAGGTACCAAAAAAATATACGATAGTTGCATGACTGAATTGATGAAGCAAAACCTATGAAAATGAAAACACCCCCAAATTTATCTAAGGCACCTTAAAAAGCTATCTATGTTGCATTACTGAATTAATGAAGTAGAACCTATGAAAAACCTAACATCCCCAAATTTATAAATGGCACCCAAGAAAGCTACAATAGTTGCATGGTTGAATAACATGAAGTGGAAACTATGAAAAAGATGACACCTCCAAATTAATCAATGGCACCTAAAAAGCTTCAATAGTTGCATTACTAAATTGATGAAGCAAAACCTATAAAAAATCTAACACCCACAAATTTATCAATGGCACCTAGAAAAGGTAGAATAGTTGATGACTGAATTGATGAAGAAAAACCTATGAAAAACCTAACACCCTCCAATTTATAAATGGCACCTAAAAATGGAAGAATAGATGATGACTGAATTGATGAAGTGGAACTTACGAATAAGATAACACCCCCGAAATTATCTATGTTACCTAAAAAAGCTATAATAATTGCATGATTGAATTGATGAAGCAAAACCTATGCAAAAGAGAACACCCCCAAATTTTTCTAAGGCACCAAAAAATGCTACAATAATTGCATGACTAAATTGATGAATTGTAACCTATACAAAAGACAACACCCCCAAATTTATCTAAAACATCAAAAAAACCAACAATAATTGCATTATTGAATTGATGTAATAGAACCTATGAAAAACCTAACACCCCCAAATTTATCAATGGCACCTAAAAATGCTACAATAGTTGCACTAATGAATAAAATTAATCTAAACCAAAGATTCCTTATGATGTATTATAATCCACATTAATCAATGGCACCTAACAAAGATAACGCCTTGAAATTAATCAATGACACCTAAAAAAGATAATGCGAAAGAGAACACTTCCAAAGTTATCTAAGGTACCAAATTAACCAACAATAGTTGCATGACTAAATTTATCAATGGCGTATGAAAAAGCTAGAATAGTTTCATGTATGAATTGATGAAGAAAAACCAATGAAAAAGAAATACCCCCAAATTTATCCAAGGCACCAAAAAAGGTTACACCCCCAAATTTATCAATGACACCTAAAAAAATCTACTACAATTACATGATTGAATAGATGAATCAGAACCAATGAAAAAGAGAACATCTCATATCTTAAAAGACATGTACAACATAAACATACTTGCGCACAACAAACTAGGAACCACACTTACATTTTATAATAGGGAAACACAATGGTTTAACTATGACTATAATGATTGCAATATAAATCATAGGGAAACACAACTGCTAACCTATGACCGTAATAGTTGTAATGAAGAATAATTTAAAGCTTACAAATGAAAAACAACAAGAGTTTAACAAATCTCACATCTATTTTGCATGACTAAATTGATGAAGCAAAACCCATGAAAAAGATAACAACCCAAAATTTATCTATGGCACCAAAAACACCTACAGTATTTAACTCACTAAATAGATTAAGCAAAACCTAATAAAAAGAGAAAACCACAAAGAGAAACCCATACATTTATAGCATAATCAAAGAAAACCTAACTGAATGATAATACAAAACCAGTGAGAATACAATAACCAGAGTGAATGATAATGCAAAACATATGAAAAAAAGAACACCCTCAAATTTGTGTATGGTTCTAAGCAACATGACTGAATATTCAACGTAAAACCAAAATCGTAAACCCATGAAATATATAAATAACACAAATTTTATTTTGCAAATGTTATAAACAACAACATATATCTAGCTGAATTGATGAAGCTAAACCTAGGAAAGAGAGAACAACCCCAGATTTATCAATGGCACCAAAACAACCAACAATATTATTTGTTACTGTAATGAAAAAATTAACCCCATTTTTGAAGAGAGCGATGCTTGAAGAGAAGATTAATTTCCACATTTTTGTGTGTTTATGAGCATAGATTTCAGAGTGTTGATAAACACAAAAGCTTCTTACCGACAATGAATTTTGTAAAAAATGAAAGACAAAAAACAAACACAAACAAATTAAAAATGAAAACTGAATAATGGTGAGGCCTTAGTGAGCTTGCTCACTTGGGTCGAATGGATTTTGAGGTCTGTTACACCCCAATTGTGTACTTACTATTACTATGTAGGGTAAATGTGAATGTAATTTGAATTCTGAAGATGAATAAAATTGTGCTTGCACTTTTTTATCCATGAATTTATGAATGAATGTTATCTCATTTAATGATATGTGAAGAAATGCATATATATGGAATGGATGGTTATTGAATTGATATTATAACTATGGAGATGTATTATGTGTAATGCATATTTTTTTGAACAACTAACTATTGTGGGCATGTGTTAGTGAATGTGGGTATATGTTCAATTCCTCTAGGCGGAGGGGAAGTATCACTCGGGAGAAAATCTTGGTCGGATAAATAGTAACATAACCTATTTGAGCTTACACACATTCACAATAGAGTCAAGTTATTATTTGGGAAGTTGGCGAGTCATCCTTAGTTGATGTGTCTGCATCAGTAAGGGGCTTGATTAATATTGAGTGTATTATTGGGTGATGTTTATCTGTTTGAGCTTGTGATTTCTTTCCTATATTACTATGCTTGTATTGATGAGTAGAACATACGTGGAATGTATGTATATGTACACACATGCATGTCGATGATAGACCATATGCATGAAGGAGCATGTACATGAGGGTACATAGGTAGACATACCTATGCATGCTTATGAAAGGGTTGCTTATATGCATGGAACTATCAAATGGACCTTACGACATGTATACATATATGTATAGATATATCACATGTAGGCGCTTATCAATACAATAGTAATTATGTATGGCTATGGTGTGTAATCGAATGTGTATATATATACATATATACATATATCCATATGTATATATGTATCAATACAGATGCATGATTGGCAAACGGACATTGCCCATTCAAATGTGTCGATATATGTATACATGTACATAGAGGAATATATATAAATATATATAAATATATATATATATATATGTGTACACAATCGTTATAATTGTTATTACTATGTGAATGACATCTTGTTTGTATTCATTTGTATGTTGAATGTGTACATAATTTATTTGCATAAGATATATATAGATATATATTAACATATATATACATATGCATATACATATACATATATATGTAAATATATGAATATAAATTTAAATACGATTAAATTCTTTGGAATCGATTAACTTATACAATGCTTTGAGTTGGAATATCTTTGACTTAGTAAACTACAATTACTTGAGATGCCTTATCATAGATTAAATATCAACAAAAAGTAAATGCAAATACATAATGAAAGGATAAGTTACAACAAGGCAGAGAATTAGTCAAAGCTGATTTATGAGATAAAGCAACTCCTAATAGACTTAGTCGACTTTATGCAAGTGTTTCCTTTTGAGAACACTGATTCAATGAGAAAGGTCATGCCAAATTTATAGGATGAATGTTTGGTTGCTTGGCACCATATTAAGAAGTTTTGATTGTTGTAGAAGTTTATTTTGAGAGAAATTTGAATGTCACCTTTTGATCATGTGTTGTTTGAAATAGTCATATATTGTTGTCAACTAAAGAGGCCAATTTGTGGCATTCTATGCTGAGTGTACTCTTTTTTTATGCTCCAACTTTTAGCTGAGTTGAGTGAGTTGATTTGCATGGATGCTTCTGTCAAATTACATGCCTTTTTTGTAGGTTAGGGAGTCTCCTTACTGCTATATAAATAGAGAATCAATCTCTCTAGATGGGGATAAATTTTTGCTCTGCATTATATATGAATTCATTCTATTCCATAGTTCTGATTGCCTTATTATGCAAGTTTATTTTGAGTATTATGAGTGAGCTTTGAGTATTTAGAGTGAAGTATATTATCAACTTGAGGGAAGGATTTATAGAGGCATTGCTTGTGAAGTCAAAGTGAAGCTAGTGGTTGAAATTGGGAAGTTGTGCATCATTCAGTCAATTGGATAAGTGATTTACATGCATGGGAAATAATCTTCCTTTAATTGTCTTAGTTTATAAAATATTGTTTCTTGAATTCTTTATTTACTCTATTAAGATTTCTTGCGTTAGGGAAAACTAGTATTTTCTTTGAAAGGAAAATAGAAGTTGTTTGTGTTTTTTTGTGAAGTGCTTGTAATTACTCCATAATAGGAGGAATTGTTTGTCATAAGTATTCATATACTAGATATGATTAAACAAGGGTAGCTTAAGGGTTACTCATAGCTAAGTTATTTGATTATAATAGATAGCTAGTGGGTTACTCCTGGAATTGCTAGTCCAATGAAAGGAGGGAAATTTTGCATTTGGTTTATGAGTAGAAATACCCTAGATTATGTAAGATTATTGATAGGTTAATTTTGGGGTTAAAGATTACCCATGGGAGGGATTACCTATGCATAGAATATAATGGTCTTAAGTCAAAACGAGCTTAATTAGTGTAAGTGAATAAATGACTATCACTTGAAGTAGTAAGTGAGAACACTTTGGCCAAAGTAGTGTGATTTCCTTTCGTTCCACTATTAGTTCACCATGTCCATGTAGTGCATGCTAGTTCCAGATTGTAGGGTTACAACTTCTAGTCATGTAGGGCACAACACTAAGCTCAATGTGGTTTTCATACAAGGTTACTCAACCAATCTCTTCATTGAAGGGTAGGGCCATCTATCATATGATAGATGTATGGGGGGCTGCATATGAGTTTGTGGTTGGTGGAAAAGTGCTTGAGTGATGATTCTCCTCCTCAACAAGCGACAAAAGACCAAGGTTTTAAAAGATAGATCCTGGACCATCTATATCTATTGCTCTGAAGCTTGGTTGAGCTATGTATGTAATTGTGTACATTCTTGGAATATTGTAGCTTGTGAAATTATTATATTGAAATAGAATCCTTGCTGTATATTGTTATGGCATCTTTATGCATTTGTTTAATAAAGATTTTTTATTTATTTATTGTAATGGCTTGTTACATAGTTTATTTACTCACAAAGTGAAAACTTAGGAAAAATTAATTTAGTGAATGGTTGGAATGTTACATGTGGTATCAGATCCAGGTTTAACTCTAGAACCTATGAGATCATCATTCTTTCCATCTGACATTATCTAATGTTTGGAAATTCTTCTGCCAGGATGGTGCATCTTAGATTAACAACTTGAAAGTCAGTAATCGGAAATGAGTGCTACCTCAAGGCTAAGAAGGAAAGAGAATCCATTGCTAGAAAAATTGAGGGTACTAACTACGACAGTGCCATCTGGTTAAGTAACACTCAAACCTTCAGTCATTCACTTTATCGAATCAGTGATGTGAAGAGAAAGATGAAGATGGAGGCCATGTACAACTACCTACCTTCCATCTCACCAGAGAAGTCTAAGTCAATATCACTTTCTAGGGATATTCCCTTAGAAGGAAGTGGCAGTCTGACATTTATCTTTAGGGACCCTAGAGTTCTTCCAATGGTGGAAGTAATTGTAATCTCCTCAAGTAATGAGTTTGAGGGTTATGTACCTCACAACTATGTATCGGATGACAAATACGAAGGCTACTATCCATTTTGGGATTGGTATGAACAAATGAGAGATGAGCACAATCTCAATCTATAGGATATGCTCCATTAAGTTATGTGTCAGTGAGTGAATCTGAGGGATACTCTCCACTCGACTATCTGAATAGTCACTCCATGTAATAAAAAAGGATATTGAGATCCTTAAGAAATGGATAAAATCATGTGTTTATTGAAAGCTTATGCTTAATCTTATGTGGCATTCTTTATGTGTGTTGAATTCCATTTTAATGTTTTCCATAAGATAGTTGATAACATGATTAAATCTAACATGGATAAATATTAAGGTAAAATCCATTCTTGTCAAGATGGTAAGGACATGAAACAATCCTGGTGGAAGCCAAGAAGTTGGGCAAGGACCAGTAGGAGTTGAAGCTAGATTGGACCAAATCTTAGCTAGGTTGGTAAACCTAGAATAGGAAAGGGCAAAGGATAGGGTTGAGAAATAATTTCCCAATAATTAGAATGAGGGAGAAAACTCTTCTCATGGACATGATGAAACTCATGATCGAGAGAGAGAGATAAATCACATTCTCTATCCCAGGAAACAAATAAGAAACGTATGGATTCTAAAATTTCCAGAGATATGAAGAAAATTACCCCACCCAAGTTTGAGAGAAGCGCCAACAGAGACAAAGCTTGTTGAACAAAACAACTGAGAGGGGGGGGGGTGAATTACTTGTCACCAATTTAATTTCCTTAACTATTTATCGGAACTAAATCATAAGTTATTTATCTATAAATGCAGAAACTGAAAGTTATCACATAAACATAGTAACACTAGATTTACGTGGAAAACCCAACGAGGGAAAAACCATGGTGATGATTAACTCACACTATAGAGAATATGAAAATCGATTACAAAAAGGCTCACTGCTTGTAATAAGGCTCACTTCCTGGAATAAAGACTCACTATCCACATGGCTACAACTCGGATGGTTCACTGCCATAGAGATACAAAAGTGATGGCTTACCACCAAAAGTGAACTAATGAATTACACCTTTCTTGTTCCAGATTCAGTTCTAGATGAAGCTCGGTACATGTAGTAGTGTATATCAGCAATCACTTTATAGTTATACTTTGATCACACACTTATTGTCTTTGCTTGCTTCACTTATTTTATTCTGCTATATCCATAGCCTTTTCTGCCTCTATATCCTTCTTGCATAACCTCACATCCATTCATATCTTCTTATATATTTCGAAGAGACATATATGCATATATATGTATGTGTATCATACTCATCAATTAGACTGGCCAAACATCCATAGAGTATTGCACTTGCTAAGTCGACCAATATCTTCAAATATTTGAATCATAGTTTGTCACACGGTAGGAACTAGACCTAAACACCAACATACTGGACCACATTTAATGGTCATATTCAATGGGAAATAACTTTTAGTAAATGAGTCATACATACAGTACTGTGTTGACATCAATGACAACCTGTTGACATTAATGACAACCATTTGATGCAATCTTCAATCTCCAACAATCTCCTCCTTTGTCATTGATGACAACACAAGATGTGAAGATCCAACAACAACAACCTTTGTAAATATTTTGATAAAATGATTTTTATTTGTTTCACGTGCTTCCTTTCCTCCCCTTTGACATCAATGAAAACCTGCTAGCCGAGGCTTGGTTAGTCCAAATGGAGAAGTATTTTAAGATTTGAAATTACATTGAGGTCACCAAAGCTGCATGGGGCGCATACCAATTAGCAGGAGAAGCCTTTAATCGATGGATGAATAAAAAGATGGAGCTCAATATTAACTCATGAAAATTGACATGGGGTGAATTTTTTGAGATTTTATGTAAGAGATGGTTGCCCCAACTCTACTTTTACCAGAAACTCATGAAATTTCAGAGTTTGAGACAAGGTAATATGACAGTCAATGAGTATTGGGAGAATTTTACCTAACTTCTACATTATGTTCCTATGTACCAAAAAGATGAATGCTTTCACATAAGAAAGTTTAAATGGGACTTAACAATCAAATTGGAGGAGAGGTGGATGTGCATGGTTCAAAAAATATGGATCTTGTGTATGAGAAAGCGGTTAAACAAGAGCAGAAGCTCAAGGCTATCTCCAACCGTCAGGAAAACAAAGATCATAAGAAGGTTGGGGAAGTTCAAGATAAGCCAACTCCAAAGAAGGTGGAAGTTATGCAAAGTGTACCGAAGCAAGGGGAAAAAGGATCCCGTAATGGTGGAAAAGAATAAAAAAGAGAATAGAAGAGGAATGGTTCTAGAGGTGGGAATACCAACAATGCTGGTGGAAACACTAGTAAATATGGAGAACCTGCAAGGAAGAGAGGACCGATTACTGGATGCTTTACATGTGGAGGAGACCACTTTGCTAGAGAATGTCCCAATAGGTCATTCAGGTCATGATCTTATGGTAATCCACTACCTACCCAGCAAGCAATGTTCCAACAAAAGATACATGCAGCTGTGGACGATCACCAAGTGGAGTATCAAGTGACTCCAATTGAAACTCCAAGTACTTTGTTTGGCTTACCCATTTCTATAATTATAGATACTGGTGTAATTGAGAATTTAATTTCACCTAGAGTAGCTAATAAATTATCTAGAAATTTTTGATATGGCAATGTCTTGGGATGTAGAGTATGCAAACTAGACAAGAGAAAATGTAGAACAATGTTTGTTTGAGGCTAGTATAGAGCTACCTTGTTTATATATAGAAGTGAACTTGTATGTCACACCTTTAGGATCCTATGATGTTATCTTACAGAAGAATTGGCTATGGAGACATAGGGCTAAGGTAGATTTCCATGCTAAAACTATAGAATGCCTAGATGATCTTGGTAACCAAGTGAAGTTTCAAGGGATACCTAGAGAGGTCAAGATTCGTCAAATCTCTGCAATGCAACTATTAAGGGCTAAGAAGAAAGGGTGCAAAATCTTTGCAGTCAAGATAGAAGAACTTGAAGAGAGCCTTAATAACTTTGGATCACAAAAATTCCAAGATATGGAAGATGGTGAAATGGATGAAACTAGAATGTCGGATATAGAGAGATATCCTATACTGAGAAGGTTTTCACATGTGTTTCTAGATGAGTTACCTAGATTGCCACTGAAAAGGATATTTGACTTCTCTATAGATATAGTACCAAGGTCTAAACCTATTTACAAGGTGACATTATAGGATGACAACAACCAAGCTAATGGAGCTTAAGGCACAGATGGATGAATTGTTTTCTAAGGGGTTGATAAGACCTAGTGTGTCACCTTGGGAAGCTCCGATCATCTTTGTGAAAAATAAGGATGGTACTTTGTGTTTGTGCATTGATTATCACATGCTTAAAAAAGCTACGGTAAAGAACAAGTAAATGTTACCATGCATAGAAAATCTTTTTTGATCAAATGAGGGGAGCTGTCATATTCTCTAAAATAGATCTGAGATTTGGATATCACCAGTTGAAAATTAAGGATGAAGATATCTTTAAAACTATATTCAAAACCAGATATGGACATTATGAGTTCAAATTTTTACCCTTTGGATTAACGAATGCACTTGCAACATTTATGAACCGAATGACATTGTATTTAGGGATTAGCTAGATAAGTTTGTCTTGGTTTTCTAGATGACATCATGATTTATTCTAAGGATGAGGAAGATCATTGCAGACATTTAGAGATAGTCCTACAATTTTTAAGAGAGAATAAGTTTTATGGTAAGCTCTCTAAGTGTACTTTCTTTCAAAGGAGAGTGCATTATCTTGGGCATGTGATCTTGGTGGATGAAATATTTGTTGATCCAACTAAGATCAGGGTGATTCTTGAATGGACAGTACCCAAGAATGTGTCTGAGGTAAGGAGTTTCATGGGTCTAGCAAGGTATTATAGAAAGTTTGTCACAAACTTCTCCAAGATCACCTTTTTGATTACTTGTTTGTAGAAGAAAGGGAATAAATTTGAGTGGACTGAGAAATGTCAAGAAGCCTTTGACCTACTCAAAGAGAAGTTGACTACTGCACATATCTTGAAAGTACTAGATCCTGAAGGTAACTTTACTGTCATAATAGATGCATCCAAGGAGGGATTAGGGGGTTCGGTAATGCAAGATGGGCAAGTAACTACTTCTGAATCAAGAAAGTTGAAACATTTTGAGCAGAATTAGGCATTGCATGATTTAAAGTTAGCAACCGTGGTTCACGCATTGTAAATATGGAGGCATTACTTGTTAGGGAAACCCTTTGAGATGAAAATTGATCATCATGGGTTGAAGTATCTATCCATTCAAGCTAATCTGAATGCTAGATAGAGAAGATGGTTGAAAATAATAGTGGATTATGACTTCAACATCAGTTATATCAAGGGAAAGGAAAATAGGGTTGTCGATGCCTTGAGTTGAATATGTCATATTGCTTCAATAGTGATGATTCAAATCGACTTTAAAGGACAAGTGTTGCAGAAATGCAAAGAGGATGAGTACTACTTGCAAGTCAAGCAAGCACTCACAAGCAATCTAGAAGATACTAGGTATGAAGGTTCTCAATTTGAACCTAATGGATTACTTGGATATAAGGGGAGAATATATGTACCTAACATGGAAGAGTTAAGAAAGCTAGTATGGAAACAAGTACATGAAGCACCGTACTCTGGACACCTTGGAGTGACCAAAATGATGGCAAATGTGAAGCCGTTATATTTTTGGAAGGGGATGAAAGGATATGCTGCTAGATTTATGGCTAGGTGTCTTGAATGCCAAAGGGTGAAAGCGGGGCATCATCATCTTGTGGGCATGTTATAACCACATGATATACCAGAGAGGAAGTGGCAAGTCATAAGTATGAACTTTGTGCAAGGATTGCCTATGTCAAGGAATAAGCATAATGCCATTCTTGTGGTTGTAGATAAGCTTACCAAAGTAGCACATTTCATACCCAGAAACTACCATAGCAAGGAAATTTTTTCAAGAAGTGTTTAGGTTTGCATGGGATTCTTGAGAAAATTATCTTCGATAGGGATGCACGAGTCACTTCTAGGTTTTGGCAAACCTTATTTTCTGCACTAGGGACTCAATTGAATATTAGCTTAGCATATCATCCAGAAATAGATGGACAAACTAAAAGGGTGAATCAAGTGTTGAAATACCTACTTAGAATGTATTGCATAGATCAACAATACAAGTGGGAAGACTACTTACCCTTAGTAGAATTTGCTTACAATAATTCACCATTTTGTGATAAAGATGGATCCTTTCGAAGCATTATATGGTTGAAAGTGTCGAACTCCTATAAGTTGGGATAAACTTGAGGATAGAGTGAGTCTTGGGCCAGAGATGTTGGTTGAAATGGAAGAGCAAGTGAAAATTGTTAAGAAAAGGTTAGTTGAAGCTAACGACTGACAAAAACGCTATGTTGATACTAAGAGAGTGCCCCAAAATTTCATCATAGGTGACAAGGTGTTTTTGAGAGTGAAACCTCACAAGAGCTCCATTAAATTTGGGAAGTCTTCCAAGTTAGCCCCGCATTATGTAGGACCTTTTGAGATTTTAGAGGAAGTGAAGCTGGTAGCTTATCGAATTGCATTGCCACCAGCTCTTACCAGGATGCATAATGTCTTCCATGTTTCCTCCCTAAAGAATTATATATACGAGGTGATAATCATGTGATTTATTGGACTACTTTACAAGTATAAGACCCAAGAGTGGTAACTCTCAAGCCCGTCAAGGTGCTCAGAACATGTAAGGTTCACTTGCGTAACAAGGAAGTTCTGGAGTGCAAAGTCTAATGGGACCAATATGCAGAGGAATCTGCCACTTGGGAGGACTATGCTAAGATTCAACAAAATTTTCCTCATGTTTTATATGCATTTGAGAATACTTAAAAATAATATGTTATTTATTTGTATTGTTTTATGTTGCTACATAATATCATCGAGGATGATGATTCACAAGGGGGGACTATGTTACACCCCAATTGTGTACTTACTATTTACTATTACTATGTAGGGTAAATGTGAATGTAATTTGAATTCTAAAATTGTGCTTGCACTTTGTTATCCATGAATTTTTGAATGAATGTTATCTCATTTAATGATATGTGAAGAAATACATATATATGAAATGGATGGTTATTGAATTGATATTAACTATCGAGATGTATTATGTGTAATGCATATTTTTTTGAACAACTGACTACCATGGGCATGTGTTAGTGAATGCAAGTATATGTTCAATTCCTCTAGGAATAGGAGAAGTATCACTCAAGAGAATATCTTGGTCGGGTAACTAGTAATGTAACCTATTTGAGCTTACACACACTCACAGTAGAGTCATGTTATTATGTGGGAAGTTAGTAAGCCATCCTTAGTTGATTTTTCTGCATTAGTAAGGGGCTTGATTACTATTGAGTGTATTATTGGGTGATGTTTATCTATTTGAGCTTGTGAGTTCTTTCTTAGATTACTACGCTTGTATTGATGAGTAGAACATACATGGAATGTATGTATATGTACACACATGCATGTCGATGATAGACCATACACATGAAGGAAAATGTAAATGAGGGTACATAGGTAGATGTACGTATGCACATTTATGAATGGGTTGCTTATATGCATGGAACTATCAAATGGACCTTACAATATGTATATGTATATGTATAGATATAGCACATGTAGGCGCTTATCAATACAATAGTAATTATGTATGACTATGGTGTGTAATCGAATGTGTATATATATATATATATATATAATATAAACATATATCCATATATATATATGTATCAATACACACATATGATTGGAAAATAAACATGCCCATACGAATGTGTCGATTATGTATACATATGTATACATGTACACATATATATATATATATATATATAAATATATATTTGTACACAATCGATATAATTGTTATTACTATGTGAATGACATCTTGTTTGTATTCATTTGTATCTCAAATATATACATACTTTATTGGCATAATATATATATAAATGTATATTAACATATACATATATATGTATATGTAAATATATGAATATATATTTAAATATGATTAAATGTTTGGGAATTGATTAACTTATATAATGCTTTGAGTTGGAATATCTTTGACTTAGTAAAATTTAATTACTTGAGAAGCCTTATCATAGATAAAATATCAACATCAAGTAAATGCAAATGCATAATGAAAGGATAAGTTACAACAAGGCGGTGAATTAGTCAAAGTTGATTTATGAGATAAAGCGATTCATCATAGACTTAGTCGACTTTATGCAAGTGTTTCCTTTTGAGAATAGACCGATTCAAAGAGAAAGGTTGCACTGAATTTATAGGACGAATGGTTGCTTGATTAACACCATATTAATAAGTTATGATTGCTATAGAAGTTTATTTTGAGAGCAATTCGAATGTCACCTTTTGATCATGTGTTGTTTGAAATAGTCATATATTGCTGTCAACTAAAGAGGTTGATTTGTGTCATTCTATGCTGAGTGTACTCTTTGTTTATGCACCACCTTTTAGCTGAGTTGAGTGAGTTTATTTGCATGGATGCTATTGTCAAATTACATGCCTTTTTTTGTAAGATAGGGAGTCTCCTTGCTGCTATATAAATAGAGAAGCAATCTCTCTAGATGGGGACATATTTTTTCTTTGCATTATATACACATTCTATTGCATTCTATTCCATAGTTTTGATTACCTTATTATGCAAGTTTACTTTGAGTATTTAGAGTGAAGTATATTATAAACTTGAGGGAAAGCATTATAGAGGCATTTCTTGTGAATTCAAAGTGAAGCTAGTGGCTGAAATTGGGAAGTTGTGAATCATTCAATCAATTGGATAAGTGAGTTACAGGCATGGGGACAAATATCCCTTTAATTTTTCTTAGTTTATGAAATATTATTTCTTGAATGCTTTATTTAGTCTATTGAAATTACTTGCATTAGGGAAAATAGTATTTCTTTGAAAGGAAAATAGAAGTTGTTTATGTTGTTTTGTGAAATGCTTGTAATTACTCCATAATAGGAGGAATATTTTGTCATAAGTATTAATATACTAGATATGATTAAACAAGGGTAGCTTAAGGGTTACTCGTAGCTAAGTTATTTGATTATAATAGATAACTAGTGGGTTACTCTCGAGATTGCTAGTCCAATGAAGGGAGGGAAATTTTACATATGCTTTAAGAGTAGAAATACCCTTGAGTATGTAAGATTATTGATAGGTTAATTTTGGGGTTAAATATTACCCATGGGAGGGATTACCTATACATAGAATATAGTGGCCTTAAGTCATAATGAGCTTAAGTAGTGTAAGGGAATAAATGACCATCACTCAAAGTACTAAGTGAGAACACTTTGGCCAAAGTAGTGTGATTTCCTTTGGCTCCACTGCCAGTTCACCATGTTCATGTAATGCATGCTAGTTCCAGATTGTAGGGTTACAAGTTCTAGTCATGCAGGGCACAACACTAAGCTCAGTGTGGTTGTCATACAAGGTTACTCAACCATCTCTTCGTCAAAGGGTAGGGCCATCTATCATAAGATAGATGTGTGGGGGACCGCATATGAGTCCATGGTTGGAAGAAAAGTGCTTGAGTGATGATTCTCCTCCTGAGCAAGTGACAAAAGACCAAGGTTTTGAAATGTGGGTCCTAGACCATCTATACTATTTCTTTGAAGCTCGGTTAAGCTATGTATGTAATTGTGTACATTCTTGGAAATTGTAATTTGTGAAATTATTATATTGAAATGGAATCCTTGTTGTATATTGTTACAAAATCTTTGTGAATTTGTTCTAAACAAAGATTTTTTTTATTGCAATGGCTTGTTACATAGTTTATTTACTCGCAAAGTGAAAACTTAAGAAAAATTACTTCAGTGAATGGTTGGCATGTTACAAGGTTGGACCTTCAAAACTTTATGGAGCATGCAACCGCTTTCATGAAAATTAACCTGCATGCAAACACATTAAAATATATATTTTGAGCAACAATAAAAAGAAAACCAACAAATGACATGCACATGGGTTTACCAGCATGGCATCGACGAATGTGGGATCTTGCATGGTAGAGCTCGAGCTATTGAATAAGTCTTCTAACAGGTGACTAGTTGAAGCATCATCAGATTCTGAGCGTAGAATGTTATGGTGGTAGGCTGGAAGTTGCAGAGACCTCAAGCGAACAAGTTCTAGCATCAATGTGAAGAAAAATTGAGAACATGGTAGATTGAAAGGCTCTAAAGTTGGAAAGTTGTGCGAGGCACTAGGAGCATTAAATGCAGGTTGGTTGAAATTTTACGCGGGAAGTCATGGAAGTAGTTGGAGGGGATGCACATTAAACACGACTGTACAAAAGAATTGCAAGGGGCGATGAGAGATTAATGTGAGCCATTGGAGTGAAAGGGTGACAGACTATTTTTTGGTAATGTGGCAAGGCACTCCACTTTGGATGTCGTGCCACGCACCAAGTGGATGTTCGACTAGGAGCACATTTTGGTCGAATGGAAAAAAAAACATTTTTTTGATAGCATGGACTAATCGTGTCAAATTCAATTAATATATAAAAAAATAATTTAAAAATATTTGTTCATGTTTTATTTATCTCCTTGAGTTGCAAAAATATATACTGGTCCATGTGGCACTCCACATGGACCGTTGAAAATTGGGTGCGCACGTTCCAACTCCTCTCCCCTAGTATTCTCTTTTGATTTCAAGTTGTATTGTCCATATGCTTTATTTGAATTTTTTTGCACATATTTTTTATTGCTTCATTATTTTTTGGGCACTTTTTATTTTGATATCCCACTTGTTCATCCACTTTCCATTTTGTTTTATCCACACACTCTTCTTTCTATCTAATTTATCTTATATGAGCATTTTGGACCACAAGGCAAATTCATGTTCTCTAGTCTCTTTAAATAGCTTAGAAACCAAATCATAGCCAATGTCTCCATGAAAAATGTGTCAACTTTAACTTAGGCAATCACGTAAGAAACAAACGATTTTATTTTGAATATACTTGTGATTATATGCTTTTATAATCTTTCTATCTATCTCCACTTCATTGTTGATGTGTTGCCCACCCAAACTTCACACTCATATATCACCACCAACACCACTAACAAATCAAAGAGTTTTCTTAGTTTTCTAGTCCCACAATTCAACCCTTCTACATCTATTTTTCAATGAGTATAAGGTTTTCCATCCTTGTGTCTTTTTTTGTCTACATGTATCCGAACAAAGATTATTGTGCAATCAAGGTTGAGATATTCATAATCATTAATCACTTGGAAGGGGCTACCTTCGAAGACATATTCCATATGAACCTTCTTTCTCTTCAAGGTAAAAATTATGACCTTAGTTTTGCTTCACTTGCATCCCAACCTCTTGGAAAAATAATTCTAGAGCTTTCAAGTGTTCCTTCAAATTGTGCACTTATTTTTCCATTAAAATAAGATAATTTTCATATAAAAGCAACATATTACATAACTCCAGTTAAGTGAACACCCCCACCACAAAAATTGTCTATCTATTCCTCTAGTTTAGCAATTTACACCCCAAATAGTATAAGAGATAGTAGACACCCCTATTTGACCCCAATGTCAGTCCTAAAACATCATAATAATCATTGTTTGGTTCTAATTTTGGCCCGAACTTGATCTTACAACCTATGAACAACAACCGTATACTTTTCTATAATTTAAAACTCTTCCATTCTACTCCATAATTTGCTTCTAGGGAGAGTGTCAATTTTTTTCGTGAAGTCAATGAAGAAACATAAGACCTCTCTTCCCTATTTATCCAAAAGCTTTTGAATCAAGTGTTTGAGGGTAATGTAATTATCAATGGTAGAGTGTTTTGGCCTAAATCCCCCTTGTCCTTTCACCCTCTTTCCCTCTTTTTTTATCCAAATAATGACTTGATTCTCTATCATTCTCTTGAAGGGTTTTTCAAAGATAGTATTGATCATTATAGTGTAGTAGTTTGAAGGGTTGTTGACATCACCAATTTTGAGAAAGGGAGTGACAACACTAGTTGTCAAATTTGCTAATTTTTTTTTTTAAATGACTCCATTAAATATTTTTTGATGTGTGGTGTGAGGGCTGTCATACCCCATTATACATATTCTACTTGTAAGCCATCTATGTCACATGCTTTGCCCACTACAATATTTTTAATTCCTTCTTTGGTATATTTCATGGAGATGAGTTTAGCCATTAAATTGATCACTAGAGGGACATCTAACTATCTTGAAATCTCATACAATAGTTTTTCATATTCCAATCATTGTAAATTTGTGAAATTGTTCTCTTTAGTTATATTTTTTGTTACAATTCTTATCAAAAGCCTCTTGGGTTGTGTCTCTCAAGAAAATTCAATTCTTTCTATCTTGTTTGCATGTAATCCTCTTTTTAAGTCTTACTAGCTTTTCATATTCCTTTTTATTTCCCTCTAGATGTTGACCATTCTCTTTGTTGCCTTGTAGTCTTCATCATACCATAGATTCATCAGAAAAGCTATTAATTACCTCTCTTAGGCTTAGACCTTTTGTACACATTGTGAACCTTATGGATTATTAAATTCAATGTGTCATTGCCTATTGTTCTTTTGTTTATATTGGTCATCCCAAATCTCCCATTTCTTGCAATTATTTTTCAAGCGTTGATAAAAAAAATCTTGGTTTTCCTATGTCAAGAGGATTGTGTCTTGAGTAGCCTCTTTCTTTTAATTTTTCTACAACCTATCTTAGTGTTGAGTGCCTTTTTGAATACTGATATTTACATTTATGAAATTGTGATCTAATTTCATTTGTATGGGACAATCCCTCACCTTAACTTCTATTAACCTTATCATAATATTCTATGATCAAATAACATAATCCACCACACTTTTTCCATTATATGTGTGACATGTAATGTTCCCTAAGCTTGGACATGCTTTTATCCTCTTTTATATAATCAAATCACACAGGTTTCATATCTCCAAAAAAATATATGTACTACATGATACCTCCTTTTTTGTCTTGAGAGTCTATTTCTTGCTTTTAATTATCTTCCTCTTCTAGCCATAAAGGTTTGTCTCTTATTCCCTCCTCATTTCTAAGACATAGATCTTGGCTATTTGTTCTTCTTGGATTAAATTATCCTACTAAAATCATTTCTCCTACGATGCTATATGATGATGTGTCATTTTTCAAAGATGCAATATGGGTCCTCTTTGTCTATTTTCTTCTTCTTATAGTATTTTGAGCCATGCGGATCAAAGTAGCACATTGCAAGATAAATTGTGAATTCTTTAACCTTTATTTTCATCCATATGTATTGGTTATTTGGATCTTCATTTTCTACTTGTATGATTCTTTCCTAATACTCTCTTACTATAATTATCACAACCCCATGACCCCTACCACTTTCATTTAACTCATTCCAAATTGAAATATATGTGTAACCCTCAAAACTCATAACCTTATATTTCTGATTCTTGTTGGGAAATTATGCCTCAATGTTTTGCCTTGTTCCTTTTAGACTTAGCATTTTACTTCTTGTTCTAGCCTTCACCGTGATGGTCTGGCTTGGTCTTGGTGGTTTCTGTCTGGTGGTTACTGCCTTACCGTGTGCATTGAGTTCTCTCACCGTGGTGGCACGGTAAGGCCTCCTGTAGCCTGCGTTGGTGATTAACGCCTTACCGCGCGCGGTGAGTTATCTCACCGTGGTGGCACGGTAAGGCCGCCAACGGCTTGGCTCAATGGTTATCACCATACCGCTGATGGTGGTTGCTCTCACCGTGGTGGGCTCAGTGGTTACCGCCATACCACAGGCGATGGGTCCTCTCACCGTGGTGGCTACAGTGAGACCACTAGTGGTTGGCCTTGGCGGTTACCACCACACTGCAGGGAGGCTTGGGAAGGTCAACGGTAGCGTGGTGGAGATGGTGGTCAGCACAAGTTGTTACTGCCATACTGCAGGGAGGCCAATTGACCTCGATGATAGCGCGGTGTAGTTAGAGTTTGGGCTCGATGATGACTTGGGTGAGCTCGGTTGAGCTCACCGCCATACCGTGAGGCGAGACAGACAGGGCAGCGGTAGCGAGGTAGATGGCTGGGTGAGCTTGGGTGATCTCACTGCCATACCATGAGGCGAATCAAATAGGGTTGAAGTAGTGCGGTGGAGTCAGGGTGCGAGCCCGGATGGCTTATTGCCATATCGTGAGGTGAGTCCGACAGGGTAGCAGTAGTGAGGTAGAAGGTAGGGTGAGCTCGAGTGAGCTCATCGCTGTACTGCGACTAGGTCGTGTGGGCTCAATGGTAACGCGGTAGGAGCTCAGATGATCTTGGTACTTGGTTGACCGAGTTGGACTGGTTTGACTGACTATCAGTACAATGATAGATGAATGAGATGGCGACACATCGAAGATCCTTATGTTCTGGTTGGCCGAATGGTTAATGTTCTGATGTGTGACTGAGCTGCATTATTATAGCAAGGTTGACGGACATGTTTGGGACCGGATTTAATGCTGCACGACTCAATGCTTGCGGATTAAGTGGTGCACGTTATCAAAAATGGAAAGCTTGCAGGTGGATAATTTATTATCCTGATGATCGTTGCTGGTAGGGATGGGCTGAACATGTAAGCACACGGTATAAGTTATTATGAGTGTAGATTGATGAAGATGATGAGCTATAATAGAGAGAGGCTGAGAGTGTTCAAGCAGTTCAACCGTGAAAACTTAGACTCTCAAATATGTTAAGATGTGAACCTGATTTGCCTTTAGGTTGGGCTGGCCAAGAGGCTGGTTGAGACAGTCATTTGTGAGGAGCTGAAGGGAATCTACACAGTATGTCATGAGGACATTGTAACTGCATGAATACTCTATTTTTTTGTGTTGCTTGTACTATTCTCTAGATGGACAAGATGTATTCTCCTGAATAGCATAACTCTAGTTTTGTATTGTAACCGTTTTAGTTACTAAATAATACATGTGAGCTAAATGTTTTGGAGGTGGGGTTTTTTACCTAAAAATGTTTTCCCCACGTATATCTGTGTGTTCATTGTTTTGTCTTTCATGGTTGTCTGATTCAATTTCTTGAATCTGTGCTTGTGTTGAATCTGTTTTAAGTTAAGCATTTACTTCTTTTAGAGGATCAATGGGGGATCAAATATGCCCGCTTCCGCTTTATGCTATAGTTCTTTTGTGTCTTTGAATTGAAAAATGAAAATCACTAAGGCACTACTATCTTAGACGTGTTCTATGATGACAAAACCAAACTCCATATCCCCCAAAAGTGGTATTAGAGTTGGTTGAAGGAGGTCAAGGCTTGATGATACCAACAAGTGGTGTCAAAGCCTTCTCTTGGTTACTAGAGTTCTGGGTATTTCTCCTGTGTTGATTTCTTAGCCTGGCAAGCTTGAGGAAATATGGAGAAATCGGTTGGTGATTGATCCTTCGATGAGTGGAAGTTGTTGCTTCTTTGATTCAACACACAGTTTTGAAAGACGTTGGAGATGATTGGAGTTGATCATATTGTTGCAATATGGTCTGAGGCTCTTGGATTGCAACAGATGTTCCTAATGCAAAGGGTGTGAGATGTGCTTGTGGTTGTGTTGCAACAAAGCGTGGTTTCATACTGGGTGTCTGTGTGAGAGACTCCTTGGCGGTATGGAGTTTCCTGTATTTTTGTTCAACCATAGAGTATTTAGCTTATGCTGGGTGTTCTGACTTAGCACTGAAGGCGGTTTCTTTGTTGCTCTGATTGCATGGAGGCTATGAAGTTGATCCTGGTGGTCTGCAACTTTTGAATAGCCTGGCTCTCTCGTATGCTTGTGCATGACTATGGTTTTTGGAACTGGTCTGAAATGGACCTGCTATTATGTTCTTACCCGTGTCTTGCACTCGCATGGTTCATATTCATGTCTTTGGCTCTTGAGGTTTTCTGTAGATTTTCCTAAAAAAGTCTATCATGCATTTTCATGTTTCTTTTCATTGTCCTGGTTAACCATGATGGTTGTGTGTAGACTCTTGAGTCATCCAGATGAGTAGTGAATATGGAGATGTGTGGGTGTTTTGGAAACACTGTGGTTTTGTAGGTTTTACATGGTCAAGAAAAAAACTTGGTGGTGTGTGGAGCTGCTGTTCAACTATTTTGTAGACCCTGGCTTCTGGGGTGTGACTAGATGAGATAGCTACAGTTCAACATGGTTTGAGGAGGTTTGATGTCTTCTTTACATGGGAGTGTTGGTATGAGTTTCTCTTTCAACATTCTTGTGGTGTGCTTGTTGGTTTCCTAGACTATGGTGCTTGAGTTTTGGATGTTATTGGTGAATCAGATCTGTTGCTGGTCAGTTGTTTGAGTCAAGTTGTCTATGTGGGTTGTTCCTTTTGTTTATCTCAGTTTTGTAGTTTCCAGTGTGATGATAGATTTGCAAGGATTTTCATTGAAGTGGATCTATGAGTTGTGCATCTTTTTGGGCTATCTTTACCTACATGTTTTCCGTGAGTCAACTCGAAATTGGACTGTCATTATCCACGAGATTTATTTTGTGTTGGTGTAGATCTGTTAGCTGACCTTGTCTGTGGTCACTTGTGCATTAGTGCGGCTGTTTTGAGATAAGAGGATGGAAAACGTTTGAGTACCTGAATATTCAGTGATGGGGACCTATAGCATGTGAATCATGATGTCATGGAGAGTTGGATACACTAGCTTGTGTAAGATTTTGACAGTGATGGTGTGGTCTATGTGATCTAGTGATCTTGGTGTAGTTCGTCATTGTTGTCTAATGGACATGTTGTTTTATATTTGGAGGTTTTCAGATCAGAAAATGTTTGGTCATGATTCTTGGAGAGGTTGGTGTCATAGTTCAGTGTGAGCTTTAGCAGTGACTGTGATTTCATCACTTAGTGGTGATTAATCTTCTTTGGTGTTGCAGATGCTCCTGGTGGGATTCTTAGATCTCATTGCTATAGAAGGGTTTTCTTTTGCATCTCCATGGTCACTATTTGAAGATGTGCAACATCTTGGAGCCATGAAGGACTTTGGTAGTCTTTGGCTAAGATGCTGGTGGTGCTTGATAGGTGTTGTTGGTTTAGAGTTTGTTTTCTTTATGTCATGGTATACTCTTGCTTGTGCATTAGAGTTTTGGCATGTTTCTTTGCTCTTGAGACCATGGACAGTTCACCTGAAGCATGGTATCTCCTAAGGGGGATGTGTAAGATCATGGTGTCATGATAAGTTTCTATTCCATGGTTTGGAGCTTTGACAGTGGTCTGGGGTTTCTCTTTGTTTTGAGTACATTGGTCATATGCTGGAGGAATTCATGTTTAGTGCAGTGATGCAGTTTGGAGTTAGCATGAGATGACAGGTTGCTAGTGCTCATGGATGCATGGAGAATAAGGTGAGGCTGGAATTCTTTTGAGAATGTTGTTGTTATAGCTGAAAGTTCAAGTAGCCCGCACCTTGGTTGAATGCGAGTTCAACAGAGACCATGAAGGAGAATGCTCTTGGGTAAGTCACAGTGGCTTGTATATCTTGCAGGAGCATCTTTTCTCCTCTTCTTCGTCTGCTCGGTAGTGAAGTTTATTTGAAAGGTATTCACCCATTATATCTTTCAGATGTCTATTATGCTTGCTTTCATGATATGAATCTTGAGTTGTTTTGAGATTCTGAAGGATTCATAATGAAAGGTGGACAACATTGTGTATCTCCTTGTGCTTTTGAGGACTGATAGGAGATGGTTATATGAGTTAGTCTGATCTTCTTTGAGGTACTTACATCTGTTGGATTTTGTTAAGGCTTTTCCCTTGGGATGTGAAGAAGATCATTCTTGACACAATTGGCATTTAGAATTGATTGTAGGAGGATGCTACATGTTTTGATTTGTAGTTTCTCTCTAATCTGGTGTTTTCTTCTTGTATGTTTGTTTTCATATGACTTTGGATGTGAGATGATTTTGTGGAGCCGAGTTGGTCACAATTTATGGTCATGTGTTGTCACTTGGGTGATGACATGGAGGTTCCTGTGCTTCTTTCTTCAGTTAGATATGGAGGATCTTGGAAGAACTGTGGAAGACAGTTGAGAGAAAATTTTCTTGCAACAAGTGGTTGCAGGTGGTGCAGATCACTTGGCTATTCCTTGGAACTACATGGTTATTCATTTCTATGTGCAGGGATTGGTGGAATTAGTATGCCTGGATCATGTGTGATGGTGCTTTGTTTGCATTCATCTGAACAATACCTTTGCAGTGGGAGTACCTGGACGTGTGTAGTCTTTTGGTTGGTTGACACATGGTGTTTGTGTTTGCTATTGTTGGGTTGGCTGTGTGATGGCATGAATTTACTGATGTTCATACCTCTGAGGTATGGGTGGTTGGATGATTTAGCATGAGCTGTGGGTGTTGGTTTTCAATCATGTGGATTTGATCAGTTGGATGGAGGGCAAACAGTTTTATGGTTACTGTTCTAGCTGGTTTGTTTCTTGTTCTGGAGAATGGTTTTCTGTGTTCGTGTTGTGCTTCATTTGTTGTTGTTGTTTTGGTGCCTTTACCACCTGAAGGATCAAATGTTTGCGTTACTGAGACTGGTGCTTTTTCACCTTGGTGTGTTCCTGTGTTTGGAGCTGTTGCCTGAGATGGTGGACATTTTTGATGTTGTTGCAGGGGTCTTGGTTGGAGCATGGAAGCATGGTTTTGGTCCTTGTTCGGGTGTTTAAAGGAAGCTTGAAATTCTTCGAAAAGTGGGAGATTGTTGGGAAATTATGCCTCAACATTCTGGCTTGTTCCTTTTGGACTTGGTATTTTCCTTCTTATTTTGGCCTTTACCGCAGCGGTCTGGCTTGGTCTTTGCGGTTTTGTTTGGCGGTTACCGCCTTATCGCACGTGGTAAGGCCGCTTGCAGCCTGCGTTGGTGGTTACCACCTTACCACGTGCAGTGAGTTCTCTCACCGCGGTTGCGCGGTAAGGCCACTAGTAGCCTGGATCAATGGTTATTGCCATACCACTGACGGTGGTTCCTCTCACCGCGGTGTCCACGGTGAGACCGCCAACGGTTACTGCCATATCGCAGGCGGTGGGTCCTCTCACCATGGTGGTCACGGTGAGACCACCAGCGGTTGACCTTGGCAGTTACTGCCACACCGTAGGGAGGCTTGGGAAGGTTAGTGGTAGCGCGGTGGAGATGGTGGTCAACACAGGTTGTTATCGCCATCCGCGGGGTGGCCAGTTGAGCTCAGCAGTAGCGCGGTGTAGTCAGAGTTTGGGCTTGATGATGACTTGGGTGAGCTCGATTGAGCTCACCACCATACCGTGAGGTGAGATGAATAGGGCAATGGTAGTGAGGTAGATGGATGGGTGAGCTCGGGCGAGCTCATCGCCATACCGCGAGGTGAATTAGACAGGGGCACAGTAGTGCAGTGGAGTTAGGGTGTGAGCCCGGATGACTTACCGCCATATCAAGAGGTGAGTCCGATAGGGCAGTGGTAGTGAGGTAGAAGGCAGGGTGAGCTCATTGTTGTACCGTGGCTAGGTTGTGTGGGCTCAGCGGTAACACGATAGGAGCTTGGTACTCGGTTGATCGAGTTGGGCCAGTTTGACCGACTGTCATTACAGTGATAGACGAATGAGATGGCGACACATGGAAGATCCTTATGTTCTGGTTGGCTGAATGGTTAATGTTTTGATGTGCGACTGAGCTGCATTATTATAGGAAGGTTGAAAGACATGTCTGAGACCAGATTTAATGCTGCGTGGATCGATGCTTGCGGATTAAGCGGTGCACATTATCATAAATGGAAAGCTTGTAGGTGGATAATTTATTATCCTGACGACTGTTGCTGGTAGGGATGGGCTGAACAGGTAAGCACACGGTATAAGTTATTGTGGGTATAGTTTGATGAAGATGATGAGCTATAATAGAGAGAGGTTGAGAGTGTTTGAGCGGTTCAACCATGAACACTTAGACTCTTAGATCTATTAAGATGTGAACCTGATTTGCCTTGAGGCTGGGCTGGCCGAGAGGCTGGCTAAGACAATCATTTGTGAGGAGATGAAGGGAATCTACATAGTATGTCATGAGGATATTGTAACTGTTTGAAGATTCTATTTTTTTGTGTTGCCTGTACTATTCTCGAGATAGACAAGATGTATTCTCCTGAAGAGCATAGCTCTGGTTTTGTATTGTAACTATTTTAGTTATTGAATAATGCATGTGATCTGAATGTTTTGGAGGTGGGGTTTTTTACCTGAAAAGGTTTTCCCCACATATATCTGTGTGTTCATTGTTTTGTCTTTCATGGTTGTTTGATTCAGTTTCTTAAATATGTGCTTGTGTTGAATCTATTTTAAGTTAAGCATTTACTTCTCTCAGAGGATCAATGGGGGATCAACTGTGCCTACTTCTGCTTTATGGCATAGTTGTTTTGTGTCTTTGAAGTGAAAAAGGAAAATCACTAAGGTACTGCTATCTTAGATGTGTTCTATGATGATAGAACCAAACTTCGTATCCCCAAAAATTCTCATGTATTTTAGTGAGAAAATTATGTCCTTCCCCTCTATTATGGGCCCTAAACCAGGACTTCTCCTCCAAGGGTAACTTCTATAATTCCAACTTACCATTGAGAGGTGCTCCTAGGGGGCCTCGCCTTCCTATTTACCATGTGTTATTTTATTGTTGATATGGGTTTTCCCTCTATATGACCATGCTTCATTACCTGCATTTCTTGTCACTACCACTTTTTCCCATTCCTTCCTTATTTCATTTAATTGCGATGAAATGAAATCTTCATCTATGTATAAATGTGTACCTTTAATAGACCCGTTCTGCCTTAAAATTATGCTCTTTCGCTCCATGTTTTTCAATGTTACCCTCACATTCCTATTTTTGACATCTTGCATCATTCTACCAATTCTTCTTGCTTGATAGATATGCCATGTTCACTCCAACTTATTTGTTAGAAAGTATTTTTAACTTGTTAGTGTACTCACCATCCCCATGGTATTTCAACCCTTCTATTATTATAGTTGTTTATCTATTATGTCAAATTCATTCCTCCAACATTTGCAGTTTGACTTGCTTCTTTATGAGTTATCTTTGGTTATCTACTAGCACTTTCACCACTTTTTCCCACAATTTTCCTCTTTCATTTTGTTCCTTTATAGCTTCTTTGATCTCCATGATTTATATTGCTAATTGAAATTCTTTTAAATGTGAATTGTGTGTCTCCTTAGTTGCCTTAGAATTATTTCCATTGTTGATTCGCTTTAGTTCTTACAATATGGATGAGATTTCTTGTTGAAATATTTTGATATTGGTTGCAGTTTGGCTATTTCATCTTTTAGTAGCTTGTTTTCCTAAATAAGTTTTTTCTTGATAACCATGATCTCTTTTCATATGTCATCCTTCATCTAACCTAATATCTCTAAGCCTTTAAGTTTCCTATTTAGACCTATTATCCATGTATACAAATATGAGGACGAAATTAACTGAGTTGAAATAGGACTATATTGGTCATGTCTATATTTTCCTTAGCTTCTAATTATACCTCTACTTCTTGTTAGTTCACCCCCTTGATACACTTGAAATGGTGATTCCCTAAGCATTCTCTTTCATTATAATTTTCATAGTTTTATTGTCCTTTTGTATGTGTCTTTACTTACCCTTGTGCTATCTTAGAGCTAGTTGCTACTCGGCTAAAGCACATTAGCATTGGTAGGATTGTGAAAAATTTATTGTTCCCTAGAAATTTTAACTTTCTTGCTATTTTGGCCTACATTTTCTATAAAATCATCCTATATTGCTTGACATTTATAAATTTTAGTCTTTCTCATGTGCCTAATTCTTTGACTTTCATGCATCGTTATTTTAAGGGTGCAAGAGTGCCTCTAAAATATCTATTGTTATGAATGCATGCGGATCTTGATTCCTTATGGGGTAAAGTGGAACATATGGTACTAGAATTCCTATCAAGGGTTCTTTTCCATATTACTTCATGATCCATACTCCCCTTTTATCTCCAAATTTCTTTGATGAAACAATTTCTATGCCTTCTTTAAATTTTGAATGGTTTATTGTTTGACCCACTTCTTGAAATGTAGAGTTATTTGTCATAATATTCAAGCCCAATTTTAGAGCAACAATAATTGATTTTATTTTTTGGAAATGAAACTAAAACCTAAGCTCAATTTTATGGTTACTAAATTTTAAGGAGAGTTTTCTTTTTCAAATGAGACAAAAATAGAAACCCATGAAATGATGGAAGAGGAACCAACCAATAATTAAAAAACCTACTCAAAATATTGAATGGTTAGATGTGAAAAAATCACACTGCAATTTTCCCAAACACTATCTCACAGCCCACCCTCACTGAACCCACACATAATGCTCTTGAGACATGGACCATCTATCTATCAAGCCAACTTACAATCTTCTTGTTCATTGTTACACTACTTATTGAATTTTTTTAGTCTTTTCCTTTAGTTTTTGTGAATTGTTGATATAAATATTTTTGTTTTAAAAAAATTGTAAGGAGGTTGTTTCTATAATATTTGTATAATTTATTCAAATTTTATTGTAGGTTTCACCTTCTAAAATAAAATGTTTTTAATTTAACTATTTGGACTATACAAAAGATACAAGTTTTCTTCTCCCAATCTTCTTTTGCACTCTTCCATATATATTCTCTCATTCATCTTTTGATTTCTTCCATCTACTTGCTTCGCAATGTCAAACCATTTAAAATAGACTCTTCTTACCGTTAAGTCATATAGCAATAATAAATTGTTTGTATTATCATGTTAAATTAATTTAATTATGTAGATAAGGAAAAACTTCAAATGGAATAAATTAAAAAGGGTTATCAATTATGAGGAAAATCCTTAATTTTCAAGGTCACAAATTGGTAATAAAATTTTGAGTTAGCTATAGTCTAGTAATGTGTAATCAATTTTTTATATTACAAATAAAAAATTTACGTATAGAATATATATGTGTAATGGTGAATCGTGTATGCCTATGTCAATTCTCGTAAGTTTTGGATCTATTTTGGGACAACATATTAATACAATTATATACTTACAAATGGTATAATCCTATATGAAGTTGGGCTCATTATTTTAGCCTTCACATATTCTCATTACACACATTATTATTGTTAGAACATAAAGTTATGAGGGGTCATACCCTTATAAAATTTATATAATGTTCTAATATAAGGTTATTAAACTTTATATATTATATGCTTATTAATCATATCCCATTTGAAATAATTATAGTCTAATAATTATATTATTGATTATTTATGAATGGGGGTTGTTGAATAGGTGTGACTAATACCCTTTCAGGTATTATGCCACCCTTCCTCCTATATTTAAGGAGGTTCTCTCTCATTTGAGAGAAGTAGAATTTGGAGATTGATAGTGAGTTCTATCACTATGCACATGAGGTCTTATTGGCCATGTGGAAGTATGAATAAGTGTTCCCTTGGTTTGGTCTATGTTATATAATAGATCATTATTGTAAGCTGTATAAGGGGAAAATTAAGAGATACATAAGATAATCAATGTAAATGAATTAAACAATATTTAACTCAAACAAAGATTTAGATTCATACCCATTACTCATGAAATGAATGATATGAGATTACTGAATTCAATGAACTAAAGAAATACAATGAAAGAACATACAAATAATTCAATTAACTAATGTCGTTACCCATCTCATGTCAAAGTGTATTCGCAATGATGTTGGATCATTGTATCAATGTGAAGCCCCCATTTATGCATTGTAAAAGCTTCAATGTGTGTGATGTTGATCAAAGATATGTGTAAAAGTTGTCAAGAAATCAATTGTAATTTTACCATTACTCCATTGTATAAAAGATGTCAATTCTTCAATCATTTTTGAGGATGAAGAGGATTGTTATATAGATTTTGCATTTTGAGATGAACGATCGGGATCATGTAGTAGAAAATCCCAATCAACGGTTGAAAGATGTTGAGAGGAATTAGATTACTCAGTTAGCTTCTATGATCAAATCAATTAAGGATGCTAATTGATCAATCAGAGGAAATAGATTGCCTAATCTATGAAATTGAGGAAATCATGTTGAACCTTTAGTAGGATTGAAGAATAGATGGATTAGTCAAGAAATAGATGGATCAGTCAGCCAATCAGAGTGAGCAATTGGTGGTCATAATTTGCTCAATCATGAAAGTGGGTGAGGATAATTAATTAATTAATCTTTTTGAGTTGAATGTGCAAGTCATGTTTGACTTTTAAAAACAAAGTTGTATTTGTTTGTTTTGACCTTTTTGAATGATGTTTGAATAATTTATTTAATTATTCAAGTTTAGGGGAAAGTGATTTAATTAAACTATTAAGTATTAATAATTTAATTGGCTTAGGGAAATAAGGTAAATTAGCGACATAATTGAATAATTGATGTTATTTAATTATTCAAGAGGAATAAAGTTAGATTGGGAATTTATTAAATAAATGAAATTTATTTAATTAGTAAAAAATGATGAAATTTTGAATTAATTAAATAATGTAATATTGTTCAATTAATAGAGGAAATTAGGATTTTTGATGTAATTGATGCGAAATGTAGTGATATTAGGTGATAATGATGCTGATGATGAGAAAATGTCATTTAGGATGTGTGATATACGTTAGGTCATTTTTACATGTCTACATTTTGCCCTTCCTTGAGACAAAGTAATGATTGCTTTGTTTCAAATAATTTGATGTTAAGATCAAGGTTTGAATTTTTTTATATGCTCCATTGTGCCCCGATGGTCAACAAAATGATGGTAGGATGTTGGACTACCCCCTCAAGAGGTTGGTTGAAAAAAACATTTTTCAGGTCGAGCTCGCGACATTGTTTCATTTCAGTTCAGATGCATAGAGGACAACAAATTAATCCTATAGGATTTTCATTGATAGTTCAAATGTTCCCAGGAGCTCCTAAAATCAACCTAGGAGTGTTTCCTAGGTAAAAGGGTTTGGGGGGTTAAAATAGGTAATTAGGGTTTAATTTACCTCATTTGCATTTTGAGCCTTTAGTAATTTCTTGCCTCTAGATTTCTTGATTTTGCAATTGTTGAGGAGTTATGACGAGTATTCGAGGAGCTACACATCGCACATAGGTGGTTCATGAGTTCAGGTGACCTGCTAGCGTCGGTGCACCAGTATGTACCATTTCCTTTCCTGTTTTCATCCTTTCATTTTTGAGTAATTAATGCATGAAAACATTTTAGGCGAAAGTGGTAGGTTCATGATTTTATTGCCTTTGTATCATTTTTTCCACTTTTACTATTCTTGAATGGACTGCTCTTGCATTTCTTGTATGCACTTGATTAAAATGTTCACTTTTGAGAAATTATTTCCCTTTTGAATTTCTTCATGTAAAATAACTGCCTTTGTGAAAATTGTTCGCTCTTGTAATTTTTTTTCGCTTTTTCTATTTGTGTAGCTTTTGAATTTCTTTACTGCTTTTCGCAAAAATAGGTCCACTTTTGATTGTTTTGACCTCTTTTGAAAAAAAATTGACCACTTTTGACAAAAAACTGATCGCTTTTTCTAGTTTTGGAAGGTTGAGTCAGTTTGTTTGCAATCTTAGTTTCATTTCATGTTTTCATAGCAAATTCTTAATGTCGTGGGTTGAATGGTTGCAGGCGGTTCTCAAACTGCTTTACTCAAAAGAGCGATGGTTGCACGATTTGTTTGATTTGATCACTGGTTTCCTTGAGCTTGAGCGAGATATCCTAGATTGTGTTGGACTTTGACATATTTTCTATATAAAAATAATTAGATGCCACAAAGTGATGATGATCGCTCTTGTTGAGAGGTGGCACTCTGAGTCATCATCCTTTCATTTACTGACCGATGAGGCCACCATCACCTTAGAGGATGTATAGAGGATTCACCATGTTCTGATCCATGGAGATCTCATGACCTATTTTGTATGATAGGGTACACATGCTATATGACGAGTCCTTTGTGTTAGGCATGTTTGGGTTCGAGAGTCAGAGATAGACTTGTCTCCCTTTGTTGGTAGTGCAGATCTTGTTTCACTGGTTTAATGTGATTTGGTCTTTGGGCTCGTCGTTCTTGATTGACGAGGAAGATAGTTCCCAGTTGGTTGGGGTGTGTGCATTGAGCAGATGTTTGAGCATGGTATGAGGTATGCATGGGGCCTGTGTCTCTTTGCTCATCTTTACAGAGACATGTACGAGGTTGCCTATTAAGGAGGTAGTTCCATTTCTATTGGGATTACCTTGCTTCATGTATGGGCTTGGGAGCACATCCCAGTTACTAGGCTTGATGGTATCTTGGATCAGGATCTAGAGGATCCTTACTCTTACAGATACAGTGACTTTCTATATTACACTTGGCTTGGTCAGCTACATTATTGGCGTCGCGTGATTGATGATATGCTTGGTTTTATTTGGAGGTCATGGTTAGACTATGATGTGTGGCATGACAACCAAGAGAAACTTCCATTTTGTAGAAAGACACGATGGTTGATCGGTCGTGTGCATTATATGCTTGAGAGATATCTTCCTGATAGAGTTCTTTGCCAGTTTGACGAGTGACAAAGCCATTTTGCTAATGATTACCAAAATCATTTTGGGAGGACCACCTGAGAGGTTTGGGTGTGGGGATTGCAGGTTGATCGTGATGCGACAGTTGTAGAGTTTAAAGCTCTTGCCCCATTTGGATGGGGGTGGCTTGTTGGATTGGCTAATACAGGTACCACACCAGATTATGATCATTGATGGTATCAACAAATTTCATTTTGGTTTATAGATCCTGCTTGCGTTGTGCCAGCTATGGGTAGAGCAGGTATTACCAACCGGTAGGGTGAGAGATAATGAGTCATGTTCGCTATGGAGCAACTTGACAAAGCCAAATAGGATGGGTAGCAAGATGGACATGATGATCCCATGCAATAGGATCAAGCACAAGGTCCTCCTCCTCCACCTGGGGATGTAGTGGCAGTGGCACAAATTATACACTTGACAATTAATAGAGATGCAAAGGTTGTGTGGCGATAGGCCATTGAGGCACAGGTTTCCATTTTGACTATCGCGCGTGACATTATGAGGTAGGAGAGATATGGCTTTAGGCAATAGTGGGATAGTGAGATAGGGTGACATATTGTTGCTGAGGCGCATGTGCAAGTTACTATTGTTGAGAGGGATACCCCCAGGATAGAGTGTGATGCCCTCAGGACAAAGCGTGATGCCCTCAAAGTAGAGTGAGATTAGTTTATGAGGGAGGCCACCTACTACTAGGCTCTGTATGAGGTTGTCATTCATAAAGCGCAAAGACACCCTTGCTTTGGTGAGCCTAGAACAACTATTGGTGTAGCCAAGTCAGGCGATCAGTCTATTAGATAGCCTAATCAGCCCGCAGTTATGCCACAACCTTCTCCTCACCAGAGCCATGATCATCAGAGGTCCCCACCTCTGACCAAGTAGTAGGATTTTTTATTTCTTGATCTTTTGTGATGTTCATTGTATTCAAAGACTTATGTTGTAGACATGATTTTTTTGTATACACATTCATTAGTCCAGTTGAGGCATCGTATATATGATTTTATATGATATCACATATGTTACTTAATGATGTATATGAGATTGTTAGTTTTTATGATATATATATATATATATATATATATATATATATATATATATATACCATGTTTTGAATTAGCTTTATTATGTGTAATGAGATGATTATGGATGATGATGTATATATATGCTTATGTTTTGTTGTACTTTTTAGATGTATGCATATGGTGTGGATGGATGAATGATTTATATATCTATGATGGATGATGTTTTATTATGATGAATTATGATATACTATATATGTGATGTATGATTATACATGATGCATGATGTTTTTATTGCTTTACTATGGTCATGATATGTACTGATGAAATTGTGGATGTAGGATGCATGTGGTACTAATGATATTTTGATGCAGGATGGTGTTGTTAGTTAGAAGAAATATCGAATAACCGATAGAAATTTGATGTTTGCTAGTTACTGATGAGTTCCTTTTGCTTTGCATAGAGGCTTTGTATCTTTAACAATCCTTTTTGATGTAGCAAAAAAAAATGATGCACCAAGGTGTTAATAACCAAGGTGGATTTGTATCCATTGCGTGGACTTTGACTCGACACACAAAAAATATTCTTACAAACAAAACTAACATAAACCGATACTTAATACCACCATTCCTTCTTCTCTAAATCCTTATGGACATCCTCGAGAGATCTTGGGAATGTGGTATTATGATAAATAAAAAAGATAAGACTAAAAAGATAAACAACATAGCAGTATCACTTGCCATAGTTGTTGTTGATGTTACACGATGAAATCCATTGATGATGTCTATTGTAGGAAAAAATTATCCATTAAGACTCATGTTTATGATTGTTTCATGATGAAATATGTTGATAAAGTCTATTTGTTGGCATTTCAATTAGCACCTCTAGAGTGCTTATTGGAAATGGACAACTATGCACAGTGCGTGATGACTACTCTTCAAATTATGGAGGGGAAGCTCCCTTTTTTTCACTGATGTTTACGTAAAAGTATAATGGACTAAATGTTCCTATATTTTTTACTCAACAGGAAGGACACATGGGTGGATAAACATAATGCGTTGTAGCTAAGGTTTTCTCTGGTTTCTGAAGATCCTAACTGCAACTAGGCTAAATTTTAATCCATGCTATCTCCTCAAGACAAATAGAGCATGAGGGCATATGAGCGGGAATGGATTGGTTGGATCACTTGGATCAACCGTCTCTTCAGATTGCGTCTGAGGCTTTGAACTCTTAGTTCTATGCTGGGATAAGGTATTATGCTTGAGTAATCACTCTTTATGGTAAGATGAATATCATGATTTCCAATGAGGAGGAACCCCTATCTGAGGTGTAGGCTGGGAAGAAACTTACTAGAAACAACAAATACCGATGAAATGGATAACATGATTCCTGAGGAGGTGATGACACCTATCCAAAGTGTAGGTTGAAATACAAATAATTACACAACATCAAACAACAATCATTAACATCAAAATACCCAAGGAGGTGACATCACATGTCCAAGGGGGAGATTAAAACAATAGATTGTAAGAACAAGATGTTGATAGAACTTGAAAATTTTGATCAAATTGCATGTGCCTTTTGATTTATTTCTTCAAACCTTATCAATGAATTATAAAAATTTGGGATAGAAAAGGTATGAAATCATACACAATTGCGATCAAACCAAATAACTATCATCCAAGAGTGAACAAATATAGACTTGCAAGCTTGTTGGTACAATGGTGCAATAATTTTTTGTAGTAAATAAAGGTTACAAAATAATGAGCAAAGACTCTTATTTATAGAAGCTCAAAGGAGTAGGCAACCCTAAAATCTCCTTGAGTTAACAATGATTTCTTTCCAATATGCAAGATTTATCCCTATGTCTAAAAGTAGGTGACCTAGTAGTTAATTGGAAATTCTACTTCAGTTAACTGACTCTAAACTAAAAGTGAACTCCAATATACAAAGTGCCTCCAAAATAGAGATCCACAATTAGTGGAGATAGACATGCATGATCAGTGGGACAGTGAGTTAACTTGGAAAGAGGCATCAAGTTAACTATTTGTCATCAATACTATTTTGGAGGGGTAGGATGTCCTTAACTGAGTGTTCACACCTCATCAATTCTAGTCAACAATCCTTCTAACCAGTTGTTGACTTCATACAAAGACTGTCACATGCCTCAACTATCAGCTTACTGCTTGTCAACAACTTGATGTATGTATCTCCTTCATTCTGCTTCCCTTAGGAGGGTTACTCCTTGTCTTTCTGTCTATGTTTCCATTTTGATGTGGAAGGTAGTGTAGTATTAACTGATGGTGGCTCTATGTTGGGAATGACTACCTTCCACGTTCTTTTGTAGTTTTATGTTTCTGATGTTTTCCTTGATATTTCTCAATGGAAGATGGTTATATGATGAAACCGCAAAGTTTGATGATGAAACCACAAAGTTTGATGATGAAACCACGAAGTTTGACTACGAACACTCCAGCTGTGAGAAATGCACATGAACTTGTTGCACACACATAATTCCAATGGTATCAACCCTCTAAACTGGCATTGGAAGGCTATCAGATATAAGAGGTGAAACCATTATGGAAACTATGGACTTGAGTGTCTATGCTTGTCAATCTATCCAAATTGACCTTTGGGTGTGCTTAACACAGATCGGTGTCTTTCATTTTCAAGAAGTCATGGAATAATATTGTCTTGGCCTTGTTTTCGACTTGGGAGAACTCCATTCTAAAAAAAATAAAGATTGGCTGTGCACACGATGTTGTTCAGGCAACTTTTTTTGTGACTGCTAAAAATAGCCTTGTCGGGGCAACTTTTATGAATTTTTTTGAGACGTGGGTTTTGTTGAGAATAATTTTCTAAACAAACCCAGATTGTCAAAAATTCAAAAAAATAATTTTTTCTATGACATGCAAGAGCCCTTCGGTGGCAGAGGCAGTGAGGCACCAAAAAATTATTTTTCCCGGAAAAATCTAACACATGGATTTTTTTCGTGCTTCAAAGCTGATCAAACCCAGTTTGTCTATTTTTCAAAATTGTGACTTTTTTTGGAAACCCTAAAAAATAGTGGCAGCAGGGCTACTTTTTCTGGAAAATCTATCACATGGGTTTTGTTGAAAAATTTGTGTTAATCATACCCATAAGGTCAAATATGTGAATATCCACTATTTTCTTAGATATGCAAGAAGATCTAAGATAAGAAAATAGGAAAACGACAAGAAGAATTTTGGAGGTTATCAACTACCTCGCTGGATCTGTTGGAAAATTATGCCTATAGATGCAACCTCTGATAAACTGTCCCTCTGTGTAACTGATCTTCAAAAAATAAGAAGAGCAATGAAAACCACTCCGTTAGATCTTGAAAAGCCATTTTGGAGAAGAAAATGTTGTTCTTGGCTTCAACCTACAAAGAAATATGTTTGATTATCATGCCTTGGCTTGATATATAATGATTTATGTTGAAGAAATCAAGCTTGGGTGTCAAATCATGATGGAGGAGTCTTTCTGCTTGATCTAGAGTTCACAACATCGATTTCCTCCAATTTGGGGACGTTTTAGCCATAGAAAGGCTTTCAAAAAAGTCAACTTCACTCAACTGAGCCTAATTTTGACTTTAGGTGTCCCTTTGAAGAGTTGAACACTTTCATTATTTTCTATGTTGACATGCCTCCATTCGATCCTTGGTATAGGTTGCTTAGTTGATATCAAAATTTTGCTGATAGATCCATTGCTGAGATGAAACAGCATTGATGAAGTGTGCTTGGGAGCTGCAAAGCTTAAAACCTGAGTCTGGTGCTTCTAATTCTTGGGTGCATTTTCCCAACAAGGTGCTTTTTCCACTAGACTTAGTCAATTTTCTTGGGTGTTCTTCAATTCCTCCAATTTGAACCTCCATGTTTTGATATGCAATGACTGTCGACTAGTGAGTGTGATGATCTTACTGAAACATGGGATGGATAACCAGTTCAATCCCAAAAAGGATGACTGGCTTCATGAGTTATGAAAGTTGGTTTAAGTGCCTAAAAAGCATGGGATCCCCTGGTTTGTAGGGGTGACATAATCTTACTTTGAAATCTTCCACGAACTGCCCCAGTTTGATCTCTATCGTGAGGTGTTTGATTTATCTTTTTCCTTCATTGACGATGTCATTATTGAGATTGATCAAGATAGAGAAGGTCATCTTGGAGGTTGCTAACCTTGCAGACTGCATCTAACTACCCAAAAAGTTGGGCTCCTATTTCTAGGAAGATGTATTTTCCTTAACACTTAGTTAATTTTTTATGTCTTTCATCTAGCCTTCACCTTTGGTGTTTTCCACTTGATGCTTGTTTGTGAATGCTTGACAGGTCCTGTGAACATGCAGCTGGGTCGATCATGAAGCTGAGAGAGTGCTAAACATATGCCTTATAGAAATTAGTTGTTGAAAACCTCATCAAGTGACTCAAAATGAATGGTGCCCCTGGCCAACAAGGGCACTTTTGTCTTGATATACACTGATTTACCCTCCATTTTGCATGCTCTATCGATCATCAGTTTTTGTTGTTTGATGTGTCTCATAGGCAGATGAACAAGTTCATTGCCAAGATGAGCTGATGTTGGAGAGATCACCTAAAGGAAAGTTCATTCAAAAGTGACATCTGTATCATCTTATTCTTGGGTGCCCCTGGTTAGTAGGGATTGATTTTTCTCATGTTTGACTACCATTTTTTATAGTGCTTGCTTGCAACATCTCTTGACTATGCTTACATTTTTTGGTGATCGATGAATCAGGTGACTTTGCTTGATGATGCATTGAAAAGATAGCAGAAACATGAAGGAGATGATTGCCTTGGTGAAAGTTGATGACTGTCTTTGACCCTTTGAATTCATGGGCGCCCCTGGTTAGTAGGGGCCCTTTTAACTGCAACTTCATCATTTCCTTTAATATCTTCACCTCTCCGTGCTTCACATTTACTATTGTAGATTGACTGACTCGATCATGGTAGTCGACGATGTGGATGCGTTCACTGTATCAATTGCTTTCACCATGTTGTGTGTACGGGTGCTTGAAAATTTCACCATGACATTGATTGCATAGCAAATTTCTAGTAGCAAGGCGTGCATCTTCCAGACTTAGAAAATTTTAGCATTTTTGACCTTTGAAAATCACCTCCATCATGAAGCATCTTTTTGAACATTTTTTTCATGGATTCTTCATTGAATATTTTGAGGCTTAGATTTCACCACCTAGTACTAGCCATTCTGCCATTAATGGCTATGGAGGTCCTAACTTTCTTCCTGAAAAATAAAAATAGACCCACCAGAGTAAAAAAACTTTTTGGTGATTTTGACTTGACTAGTGTGATCATGAAGTCAAATTATCCTATCAAAATAATTTTCAATCATTTCTGGAAAGGTCCTATTTTTTAGGGTTTTCCTAAAAACAGGGGTTTGAAACCTTAATTTTCAAATTTTCAAAAATTTACAAGTATTTTCCTTGAAATAAACCCACAAAATCCTATGTTTTATTTGGCCTAAAACATACTTTTGACAACTATTTTGCATGATTTGGATCATTTTAAGCAAAATGCCTTATTGAAGCAAAAAAATATTTTGGGTACAACATAAGGCTCCTTCTGGTGACCATGTCGGATACTTACGGCATATGAAAACCAATAATCTCTAGTTTTCATAGACCAGTACTCTTATTAGTTGGGAAATGGAGTCAAGACTTATTTCCTAATTCACCGAACAATTGGAGTTATCCTAAAAACCTAATAACAATACCACCTAAGAATTCACCTAAAACAAGACAATACTTTACAGAACGGGGAAATACATAACTACATAACGTTAAAGCAAAATAAATTTATTTTCAAAGAACTCACCCCATCCCTGAAGAGATGAAATGTTTTAAGTATTGCTTGCTTCATGGCAGCACAAAGAGCGCCCCATCGATGTTGCTTCTACCTGAAAGGATTTACTTCTCTTCTGATGGGAATTACAGGAGATAATCCCTCTAGGATGAAGATTCTCAGGTATTCATTTATCCAAGCAAAGGTACTCTGAAAAAAACCAAAATATGATGCAAATGGGAAAGCTAATACCCCTGAGGCATTAGTTCTGTTGTAGTCCATCCTCGGGATGTTGAATTCTTCGAACCAATCGATGTAGTTCCAAACTCAATTTCTATAATTCCATAGGTGATCTTTGCTGACCTGAAAACATCCTTTGACTGACTCATGGATCAACTCTAGATCATATTTAACACATAGGGGTTTTATTCCCATGTCTTCGACATCTTTTAGGCCTAAGAAAAGCACCTCTTTCTCAGCTTCAATGAATTCTAATTGCATAGATGGGTGCAACTGTCCTTTAGGAGAGATGATCACTTCCCTTACTTCTAAAAATATATTTGAACAACCTCCATTGAATTGCATTGTCCATGACCTTGTTGCCTTTCTCAGTCTCTTTTCAGAACATGCAATATCTTGATCGTTAGTCTCTATCTCTGGTAGAGTCACATAATTACCAAGACCTATTTTAGGCTTTACTCTTGTTGGAACAAATGACTTGAGCACAACCTTCTTCTTTACAACATTGAGAATCTGATCTATTTGTTCTGGATGATCTTGAAGATATTCCTGTTGAGAGATCTTTACCTTGGTCTTCATCATGGAAGTCACGATGTCAAAATTTTCTCAGGATGGATCTCCAGAAACTAGCATAGCATCCTTTTGTGAAGACTTGGGGTTGGAAGTGGAAGGCACCTCTTCACCCTTTTCGTTTGATTTCCACTTTTCATCCTCTTCTTTATGTTCCTTAAGGTACTGAGAACGTCTAGACATAGGCGTTGAATTTTTTTATGATTCACCACAAGAGAAAACTGATAGTGTGCTTCTTCTTTTTCTGTAATTTCAGGTTCAAAGTATCCCATTGCAGAGTTGCCATCAAAGTTGTTCGTCTGTGGTAATACAAAGTTAAAATTTGCTGGTACAAAACTAGAACTGGGAGTAGCTTCAACATATTCCATGATTTGAGTCATTCTCAAATTCTCAGGACATGTGAATCCGGTATGTGCATCAGTGTCATGGAAACAACAAAATACTACACTGCGTGCAACTTCAATCATTGGTCTTGATGGAGGTGTTGGAAACCATGGATGAATATTGTCTCTCTTTGGCTAGTACGGTTGTTGAACTGGAGGTCTGATAGATTTTGATTTCATCAAGCTAGAAGTGATCATATTATCCTCCAACTCAATGGCGTGTTCTTGCGCACTCTTCAACTTTGTTTCTTTTACCGTCTTGAGGAAGAAAGCTATCTCTTATGGAAGAGCATTTATGAAATAGCTCATCAAAATATTTGGTGATGGATAGAGTGTAGAAGAAATTTGTGTAACAAGATGATCAAATCTTTCCACAAACTCCCTCATGTGTTCATTGTGCTCCTTTGAATTTGCAAGCTGGGCAAACAACAAATGACTGTCTTTAGTGGGATTTAATCTCACCAAAAACTTATTGCTCATAGTTTTCCAGCTTGTAATAACGGTTGGCTTCAGGTGATTGAAATAGTTTGGAACATTCCCAACAAGAGTCTCCATAAAGATATACAATGCGATGTCTTCATGTGGAATATGTAAGACGGCGCAAACCGTTGTGAATGCAACAAAATGTTCATCTGGGTGTCGACTTCCATCACTGTGAAATCAAGGAAAGTGCTTCCTTGACCCTTTAGGTAACTCATGATTTACCTAAAAAGACAAAGGTCCAATGATATTACCTTCCTTGACCCTTTAGGTAACTCATGATTTACCTAAAAAGACAAAGGTCCAATGATATTACCCCAAGGTAATGAAGGTGGACGTCTCTCGCCAACATTATTGTTGTTACCATCCATTGCTTCTTGTATGGATCATGCAATTAGATGCTAGAGGATCATTCTCGTGGCATAAAAGCGTTAGCTTTTCTTGAATTTTTATGCCTTGTTTCCCCACAGTGGGTGCTAGAAAACTGTTGGCATTTCAATTAGCACCTATGGAGTGCTTATTGGAAACGAACAATTATGCATAATGTGTGATAAATTCTCTTCAAATTATGGAGGGGAATCTCCCTCTTTTTTGTTGATGTTTGCATAAAAGTAAAATGGACTAAATGTTCCTATCTTTTTTACTCAACTGGCAGAACACAAGGGTGCATAAACACAATACACTGTAGCTAAGGTTTTCTTTGGTTTATGCAGATCCTAATTAAAACTAGGCTAAATTTTAATCTATCCTATCTCCTCAAGATAAATAGAGCATGAGGGAATAAGAGAAGGAATGGATTGGTTGGATCACTTGGATCAACTGTCTCGTCATAATGCATCTGAGGTTCTGAACTCTCAAATCTATGTTGGGATAAGGTATTTTGCAAGCAATCACTCTTTACGATAAGTTGAATATCAAGATTTCCAAGGAGGAGGAACCCCTATCTGAGGTGTAGGTTGGGAAGCAACTTACTAGAAACAATAAATAACGATGAAATGACTAACATGATTCCTAAGGAGGTGACGACACTTGTCCAAAGTGTAGGCTGAAATACAAATCTACACAACATGAAATGAAAATCATTAATATCAAAATACCTAAGGAGGTGATGACACCTGTTCAAGGGGGAGATTTAAACAATAGATTGTAAGAACAAGACGATAAAACTTGAAAATTTTGATCAAATTGCATGTGCCTTTTGATTTATTTTTTCAAACCTTCTCAATGAATTATAAATATTTGGGAAAAGAAAGGTACAAAATCATACACAATTGTGATCAAACCAAATAAATCTCATCCAAGAGTGAACAAATATAGACTTACAAGCTTGTTGGCACAATGGCACAATTTTTTTTTAGTAAATAAAGGTTACAAAATAATGAGCAAAGTCTCTTATTTATAGAAGCTTGAAGGAGTAGGCAACCCTAAAATCTCCTTGAGTTAACAATGATTTCTTTCCAGTCTGCAAGATTTATTCCTATGTCTAAAAGTAGGTGACATATCAGTTAACTTGAAATTCTACTTCAGTTAACTAACTCTAAACTAAAAGTGAAATCCAATATTCAAAGTGCCTCCAAAATAAAGATCCACTATTAGTGGAGATAGACATGCATGTTCAGTGGGACAATGAATTAACTTGGAAAGAAGCATCAAGCTAATTGTTTGTCATAAATGCTATCTTGGAGGGGTAGGACATCCTTAACTGAGTGTTCACACCTCATCAATTCTAGTCAACAATCTTTCTAACCAATTGTCGACTTCATATGGAGACCACCACATGCCTTAGTTGTCAACTTACTTCTTGTTAGCAACTTGATGTATGCATCTCTTTCATTCTACTTCCCTTAGGAGGGTTACTCCTTGTCTTTCTTTCCGTGTTTCCATTTTGACGTGGAAGGTAGTGTAGTATTAACTGATGGTGGCTCTGTGTTGGGAATGAATACCCTCCACATTCTTTTGTAGATTTACGTTTCTGACATTTTTCTTGATCTTTCTCAATGGAAGAGTGTTGTATGATGAAACAGTGAAGTTTGATGATGAAACCATGAAGTTTGATTGTGAACACTCCAATCATGAGAAATGCACACGAACTTGCTACACGTGCAAAATTCCAATGATATCAACCCTCTAAACTGGCCTTGGAAGGCTATCAGATATGTGAGGTGAAACCATTATGGACCCTGTGGACTTGAGTGTCTATGCTTGTCAATCTGTCCAAATTGACCTCTGGGTGTGCCCGACGTAGATTGGTGTCAGTCATTTTCAAGAAGTCATGGAATAAGACCATCTCGGCCTTGTATTGAACTTGGGAGAACTCCATTATGAAAAATTTAAAGATTGACTATGCACACGATGCTGTTTGGGCAACTTTTTATGTGATTGGTAAAAATAGCCTTGTCAGGGCAACTTTTTACGAATAATTCTAAGACGTGGGTTTCGTTGAGAATAATTTTCTAAACAAACCCAGGTCGCTATAAATTCAAAAAAATGAATTTTTCTATGATATGTAAGAGCCCTTTGGTGGCTGAGGCAGCGAGGCACCATAAAAATATTTTTCCCTGAAAAATATAACACATGGGTTTTGTTCGTGCTTCAAATATGAACAAACCTAGTTGGTTTGTTTTTCAAAATTATAATTTTTTTTCGAAAACCCTAAAAAATAGGGGCAACGAGGCAAATTTTTTTAGAAAAATTTATCACATGGGTTTTGTTGAAAAAGCTGTGCTTATCATACCCAGAAGGTTAGATATGTCAATATTCGTTGTTTTCTTGGACATGCAAGAAGACCTAAGACAAGAAAAGAGGAAAAAGACAAGAAGAATTTTGGAAGTTATCAATTGCCTCTCTGGATCTATTGGAAAATTATGCCTGTAGATGCAACCTCTGATGAACTATCCCTCTATGCAAATGATCTTCAAAAAATATGAAGAACAGTGAAAACCCCTTTGTTAGATCTTGAAAAGACGTTTTGGAGAAGTAAATATTGTTCTTGGCTTCAACCTGCAAAGAAAGATGTTTGATTATGACACCTTGGCTTGATATATAATGATTGATGTTGAAGCAATCAAGATTGGGTGTCAACTCATGATGGAGGAGTCTTTCTGCCTGATTTGGAGTTCACAACACTGATTTCCTCCAATTTGGGGACATTTTAGCCATAAAAAAGCTTTCAAAACAATCAACTTTAGTCAATTGAGCCTAATGGCATCCCTTTGAAGAGTTGAAAACCTTTTTCATTATTTTTTTTGTTGACATGATTCCATTCGATCCTTGGTATAGGTTGCTCAGTTGATCTTGAAGTGTTGTTGATAGATCCATTGCTCAGATGAAACAAAATTGATGAAGTGTGCTTGGGAGCTGCAAAGCTCAAAACCTGAGTCTGGTGCTTTTGATTCTTGGGTGCTGTTATGCCTTGCATAACCACCCCATCTTTTGCCTTGGTCAAAATGGGTCCCCCTTTGTGTTTTTATCTTTGGTTGATTTCAAACAAAGTTTGGAGTCTTTTGCTTCCAACACTTTGTTTTATTTTGGTTTAGTCTGTCGGAGTCGGAGCTAGAACCAAATCAGGTTCTGAAACTTCTTTCAAAACTCGATTCGATCCCCATCCCAACAGTCTTTCTTTTTACCTTTTTGTTTTTACATTTATCAGAGCCGGAACTAGAGTGGGTGTTGAGTTGGTGTTTATTGAAAATTGTTAATCAAAATCCATCTCGTCTCTGCCTCCGCTTTTCAAACTTTTTCTTTTTGATTAAGTCCTTGTCTTAAATTTTACTATGTCGGTCTTTTATTTTACTTTTCATGTTTGGTTTCATTTTGTCCTTTGTTGGTGGACTCGAACCCAGAATGGGAATGAGGTTGGGAAATTCCTTAAGTTTCTAAATTAGTTTCCAGTCTGATTCTGCTCCCGTCGTGTCTGGGTCGTTGAATTTTTTTTGACTGAAGTCGGCTGATAGAGAATAGAATTGGCTTACCTAATACTAGGAGATAGAATTTTGTAGTGATTATTGAGATACATTGTTATTGGATACTTTATAGTTAAATAAAATTACAGGTTTTTACACAATATGGTGTTAGAATTGAATTTTAATTGATAAGGCTAATAAGTTATAATCTATCTGGATGCGAGTGATTGTGCTGAAGCATGATTATTTCTTATGTGATGAAAGTCATTAGAAGAAACCAGATTTAAATATTATCTTGTTATATTGTCATTGGATTAAATTTGTTGAAGTCTTTTGATCTATGATCTTGGCAATGAATGAATGTGTGTTCTTTTGAAATCTTTGAAGTAGTTGTGATAGGCGAATTAAAATAAGCACCTTAGATGCATACAATGGTATAGATTATTCTGTGAATTGTATCATGCTTTGGTTTTCTTGATCTGATTGGAAAACATTCATTGTTGAAGATATATGTCTGGATGTTAGATGATTTTTGTTCATGTTTTATTGTTTTCCCTTTGATCTATCTTTTTCTTTTGTTTGAAACCCCTTTGATTTACTAAAACAGTTCGGTAAGAATGAGTTATTGCTTGTATTCTTTGTTACCAGTATAGGCCCCTTGAACATTACAGTTTCATGAACCGATTGAGTGACATCGGACAGTTGAGAACCAACTACCAGGACCTTGGGAGTTAGGCTACTATATATTGTCTTTCTTTTTCAGGAGAAATAGAGTAGAAATATTCTGTTTTAACGTTGTTTGTGTCATTTTCACCATCAACAAAAATTGGTGCTAGAAGGAGGGCCTGAAAGAACAAGCTGGATCACATTGTGTCTTTCTCACCAAAGAAATACGGGAGGATCCTCATATCCTCCACTAATCCTGAACTATTTGAAGAACTTCAAACCTCGGTTAGACCTGGACCCCATGCTCGTAGGATCTTGATACCTACCTTACCACCACCACTTACTCCACCTAGATTCCCACCAAATCCACCTACTCCACCACCTGTTCCACCTACATCACCACCGCCAAGTAGGCCTGAGTCTTCACCAATTCAGCCTATATCACCACCTGCTCAACCAATCCCACCCATGGCTTACTTTGTCAATAACCCATGTCCATTAGGGACTATTCCAGGAGGAATCCATGATTTACCAAAGAACCCATAAAAGTTTTGTCCTAAATACATACATGGTGAATCAAGAAGTGCTGAGGAGCACATACAAGCATTCAAAGATGCTTTCACAAGAGCTCAAGTTGCTCATCAGGATGTGGTATGTAAACTGTTTCCTTATTGTTTAGGACATATGGCATATAATTGGTATTTAAATTTGCCCCAAGGATCTATCCTAGGTTGGACAGATTTAGAAAATGCATTCATTAATCAATTTTGGGTTTATGTAGACCCTGCCATTTTATACCACCAGTTTGCCACAATAAGAAAGGAACATCATGAGCCACTACCGTTGTTCAATACTAGATTCCAAAGAATGTTTCATAGGTTGCAAGATCCTTATCTAGTAGTCGAGGATATTGCCATACATGCATATTTAAAAACTATTGATCCTTTAATTGGCCTATTCTTGTAGAGAATGCATCAGCCTAATGAAATAGACTCTTTGTATAAAGTTTATCATCTGGCCATCAAGTTGCAACAATAGATAAGTCTGCAACCAAGAGGTTTAGGAGTAGCTCTTCCTCCCATGAATTACCCGATGCCTAATCCACCATTATACAACACTGTCCCAGGGATGTCCTACTCCCAATATGGACCTGTGTCGGAGTTGCAAGCTCCACCTACCATGCCCTTTTTCGATAATGGCATGCAAGATCCTTCCCAACAACCTCAAAATCCACAACAAAAAATAGGAGGATCAACCCATGTTCATTCCCCAGCCATAGTACAAAATGTGCAAAATGAGCAAACTGTCCAATTGACTAGTGAGTTAGAGACTCTTAAGAAGACTCTATCTCAAATGTCTAATGACATGGCACAACTAAGGAAAAACCCTCCCCACAACCAAAATCAGAATTAAAACAACCAGGGAGGTTATAACAATCAGGGTAATTATTCTAATCAGAGTGGGAACTAGAACGCCAATCGAAACTTTCAAGGTCAAAATTCCTCTAACCAGAATTACCAGAATCAGAATAGAGGGTATAACTAGAGGTACAACAACAACAACAATAACAATAGGCAGTGGAATACTAGGCCAAACAATGGGGGAGTTCCCCATAACTATCAGTCAGCTGAGGAGAGACCACATACTGCTAATGTTGCTGACCTCAGCTTTATGAATAATTGGTGCAGGCTACATGATACTGCAACACATTCTGAGGTTAACTGCCCTGAAATGGAAAATATTGTGAAGATTGCACAAGATGATGCTCATCCTCCAAAAAGAAATTCCAATCAGGATAATGGGCTAGTCAGCACTGCCATGACTTATGAAACCATTGAAGAAAAATATCAGTTCCCTATGCAAGGAGATAATGAGCCAGAGGAAGATGTATATGATGCTCAAGCTTTTTAGTCCAAAGGAGGTCACTTTATGAGAAATCAGAATAAGGGCCCATTTACTACATCTGTACCCCCTAATAACATGGTCCACCTAACCAAAATGCAGATAACAATCCACCATCACCAAAGGGACCGTCTGATTCTTAGAATAGAGGTAATCCGCCTCCTTTTCCTAAATATCAAGTTAGGAATGATTCAGAGTTTGATTTCATTGTAGAATTACAGAGGCAGAAGACATCACTATCATTCTTTGACATCATGAAGTGGTGCCCAGCTCAATGAGAGGTGGTATTAAAATCTTTGGAAGAGGCAGATCACCTAAAAGGGAAAGCTAAAGTGACTCCAGCAAAGGAGACAAATGCAACCATTTATAAAGGTAAGACTAGTATCCCACCTTTCGTATTAAGTTTGAGAATCTTTGGGAAGAATCTGCACAATTGTTTCTTAGATTCTGGAGCATCGAGAAATGTCATGCCTTTTTCGATCTGTAAGAAGTTAGGATTGAGTCCTATTCCAACCAATAAATAGGTGATTCAATTGGATAAAACCAAAGTCAATATTGTGGGTGACTTAAAAAACATGCATGTGCAGGTTGGATCAGACCCAAGGATCTAGACCTATATAGATATGCAAGTAGCTGATATCCCAGAAAAATATGGTATGCTTCTAAGTCGAGAGCTAATGAAAAGCATAGGGGGATATCTCTCCTTGGATTTCTCACACATGTGGTTACCATGGAAAGGAGTTGCAACATAGATAAGAATTGAAAGTGAACCTAGGCTCAAGCACATGATCACAAAATATGATGCTTCAAATGAAGTAGCATACTTTGAGATTGAGATAGGTGTTTACAAACAAGAGGAAGTTCTTACTTTCTCTGTAGCTAGTCCTTATGATACATTATCCTTAGAACACAATAACACAATGATTTGCATCAACTAGCAGGTTTTGATAAGAAAATTACAACAAGATAAGCTGGTTTTAGGAGTAGAAACTAATTTGAGTAGTTTGTTGCTTCCTAATTGGTGTAGGATACATTATCATAACCATTCAGAATTAACATGTCAATCATGCTTAGATATTCTAAGTCATGTAGATCAACATCAACAATATGTCAAGAGGAACAAGCCCAGACCCCCATCAATGAGTTTTCTTTTCAAGTTAAGGATGCAACTATTCTTACACGGGCTAGTATTTCTCAACAGGAAGGTCCTTCACCAGAAGAGCAGACTCAGGTTCTTTGTTCTGAAGTTCAAAAAGAAGTTGAGATGTCCCAGTTCTTATTTGATACACCTGCCCCACATACTTTTCCAATACCCAAGGCATTGATAAGAAGTGAGTTGGATTGTAATTTGACCCAAGAGGGTGTTTAAGAAGTAATTCCTGGACAGGCCGAAAACATAGAAAAACCTTCAACTGAACTTTGTCCCAAGTCAAATTTTGGTAAACAGCAAAAGTCCAAGCCGCCACACGTCTCAAGTAAGTCATCCCCAATTATTCCTAAGAAGAAGGAGCTCCTAGCCAAGGGTCAATTATGGACTCTTAAATTTGATGGTTCCAAATCTAAAGTAGGAAGTGGAGCTGGGATTGAGTTAACTAACCCGAAAGGGAAGACTTAGTTTGCTTCTTATAGATTACAGTTTGGTTGCACAAACAATGTGGTTGAATATGAAGCACTTGCACGAGGTCTTATGTTTGCTCATAAGAAGATGGTTACTGCTCTCACAGTTATGGGAGATTCTGAGGTGATTGTAAAGTAGGTAGGTAGCCAATATACATGTCACAACAAAATATTGGTTTCATACAGAAACAAGGTTTGGAATTTAATCAAAGATTTTGATGTTTTTCGGATTAGTCTGATCCCTAGGGAGGCTAATCAGATTGCAGATGCTCTGGCTGTGGATGCTAGTACATTAGAACCTATGCAAGATTTTGATTTGAAGAGGTTTTCAGTTGAGTTGGTTTCAGTACCAACTATTCTTGATAATGTTAGACACTTTCAGGTATTTGATGATGATCAACACATTTTAGCCTTTTTGGAAAGTTCTGATGTATTTCAAGGATAAATAATTGATGAATCTGAACGAGATCAGGGAGATTGGGACCCTGAGAAAGAGAGTCTAGAAGGGATATTGGATTTAAAGAGTAATAGAATTCCGAAGGGAATGGTTGCTTTAGAGAGGATATTTGATTCAGATTCAAGGGCTCGTCAAAGGATGCCTACCGAGAGCGAGGGAGGTAGGTATGAATCTGTTAATTTGACTCACTCAGGTCCAGAAAGGAATGTTCTTATAGGAAAAACTTGTCCTCAGGAAATTAAGGACAAGATAGTTAAGGTTTTGGAGCAAAACATTGAAGCTATAGCTTGGAGTTATGATGATTTAAAAACTTTTGACACATCAGTCATTACTCATACCATCCCTCTCAATCTAGATGCCAAGCCTTTTCGCCAAAAGTAACGCCCTGTCAATGCTTTAATTGAGCCCTTGATTCAAAAGGAGGTGCAAAAAATTTTATCTTCCAAAATAATCTTTCTGGTTAGACATTCTAACTGGGTGGCTAATTTAGTTCATGTCCGCAAGAAGAATGGTGAGATCAGGTTATGTGTGGAATTAAGGAATCTAAACAAGGCCTCTGAGAAAGACAATTATCCATTACCTTCTCTTGATGAAGTATTACAAAAGGTAAATGGGTCTCAGATGATGTCATTCTTGGATGGGTATTCTGGATACAATCAGGTACTTGTTATTCATCAGGATAGGATGAAAACTGCTTTCACCACTAAATGGAGAACATTTTCTTACAGAAAGATGCCATGTGGTCTCATCAATGCTGGAGCTAATTTTCAAAGGGCGTTGGATGTAGCTTTCAAAGATCTAATAGGAAAATGTATAATCATTTATGTAGATGATTTAACCATCTTCTGTAGGAATAAAGAAGATCATACTACAGACCTGGAAAAAGTTCTAAAGAAATGTATAAGTTATGGTGTCTCTCTTAACCCAAAGAAATGTGTATTTGGAGTTTCTGAAGGAAAGCTCTTAGGTCACATTATATCAAAGGAGGGGATTTCCATAGATCCTAAATGAGTGGAGGCCATCTTGAAATTGACAAAGCCAGGAAGTAAGAAGGAAATGAGGTCTTTCTTTGGGAGGATCAATTTTGTTAGGAAATTTATAACAGGGTTTGCAGAGATTGTCAAACCCCTCAATGAAATGATGAAGAAGGATTCAAAGATTGAGTGGAGTGAAGAGGCTAAGTTTGCTTTCATGCAGATTAAACAATCTATATTTGAGGCACCTATTTTGACAAGCCCAAATTATCTAAAACCCTTCTACATTTATTCTTTTGCTTTTGAACATTCATGTGCAACAGTTTTAACATAGAGAAGAGAAGAGAGTGAGGAGAGACCGATTGCTTTTATGAGCTCTCCATTTGAGAATGCAGAAGTAAGGTATTCACCACTAGAACAACAAGCCTTTGCATTGGTATGAGCAGTGAAGAAGTTCAGACATTACATAATTCAAAGTCAAGTTATGGCCATAGTTCCAGATTCAGCTCTGAAGTCTCTCCTGATGCAAAGTGAATTAGGGGAACGAAGAGGGAAATGGATGGAAATCTTACAGGAGTTTGACTTAGAAATTCACCCGATGAAACTCTTTCGAGGACAAGGATTGTCAAAAGCAATGGCTGAAGTAGACAGAAGTATAACTTGTCGATAGTACATTGTCCAATCATTCACAAAGGATCCCTGGTATACAGATTTAGTCTTCTTCCTCCTCAATAAATTTTTTTTAGAAGGAATGAATGCTACTCAGAGGAGAGCATTGAGGATGAAGTGTGCTTATTACATGCTCAAAGGGGGATCCATTTATAGAAAAAAATTTCATGAAATTTGCCTACGCTATTTGGACCAGCAAGAAGCAAAGCATGCTTTTTCTGAGTTTCATGGAAGGCATGGAATAGGGCATGGATCGACTAATGATTTGGCTCATCATATTTTAAGATCAGGCTATTATTGGCCTTATGCGTTTAGAGATGCACATCAACATTGCAAGACTTGTCATGTATGCCAAACTTCTGCAACTAGAGAAAGAAATCCTGCAATGCCCTTGCAATCGGTATATGAGGTAAGGCCATTTGCCCAATGGGCACTTGATTTTGTAGGTGTAATTAATCCAAATTCTTCTGCAGGTCATAAATTCATCTTGACTGCAACTGACTATTGCACACATTGGACTGAGGCACAACCTTGCAAGAATAGTACCACAGAGGTGGTCATCAAGTTTCTGATTGAGAACATCACAACCAAGTTTGGAGTTCCATTTGCTCTGGTATGTGATAATGGCCCTGCTTTTTCTTCTGCTGAGTTCATTTGATGGGCCTATGAACATAAGATTATTTTGAAGTATTCTTCCAATTACTACCCTCAGGGAAATAGAGTGGCTGAGTCCACAAATAAAAACTTGTTGGAAGTTATAAGAAAGTTCTTAGAGAATAATCCTAGGGACTGGCATACCCAACTGAGATTTGCCTTATGGGCAGATTGAACCAGAATTAAAGCAGCTCTAGGAAACTCACCTTTTAAGTTAGTTTATGGCCAAGATCCAATCTTCCCGATTCATTTACAAATACCTTTCCTTAAGTTCATGCAAGAATTTTATAACAAGGATGATAGGATTGAGGTTAGAATACTTAATTTATTGAATATGGAAGAGCAAAGAGATGCTGCTTTGTAACAATTCTCTAAGCATCAGGCTGTTGTCAAACGCTGGTTTGACAAGAGAGCCAAAATAAAAGCCTTTAGAATATTAGATCTTGTGTTGTTATGGGATAAGGCCAGGGAAAATAAAGGAGATCATCAGAAGTTTGATAGACTTTGGTTAGGTCCTTATCAAGTGGCTGAAATACTAGGTGAGAATGCTTTTTGTTTGAGTACCTTAACAGGGGTGCCTATTCCATTACCAGTTAATGGTCAGTTTCTCAAGCATTACTTTGGTGCATAGAAGGTCTGATGTTTTGAAAGAAATTGTATTATACTGTATCATATGTAATTAAGTTTATGTTTTTGTTAGTTTGTTTTTGTTTGATTCCTTTATTTTTGTTTGTTTTTGTTTTGTTTCGTCTTGTTTCGTTGTGGGTCTTCATTTTGTTCATTTCAAATTAAGGGGTTGTTATTTGAAGTATACTATTGGTACTAGGAGAGAAGTTGGTTTAGGTGTTTTCATTATCACTATCGAAAATGATTTTGTTCTAAAACTTATGTTTTACGACTATTCTAGTTTGGGTTGGAAAAGTTATTTAGGATAGAAGATATACTATGAATATCTCATGAATTGTGATCAAAGATCTGTCACCAAATTAGAAAAACATCTGCATGAGTAGGTACCTATTTTTTTTAGAATGGCTCTACCCTTTGATTCAAGTGAAAAATACGATTCCAAAACTATCACGAAATCCATAGTAGTTCTCAACCCATGTTTTAGATTCATTATGTTTGAAGTATTGAGGAGTGCACAAAAGATTTCCACAAGCAAGGTTCTAAAAAAAAATGATGAAAGAAAAGAAAGAAAGAAGAGGCAAACTCAATATCAAATGGGTAATCAAGTATCTTTATTGGGGCTATGGATTCCTGGCTGGCAGTAGAGCAATGCTTTGGGAGAACTAGAGGTATCTCCGTCGGGGCTATGGACACCTGTTTGGCAGTAGAGCAATTCCCAATATTTTACTGCACAATAGTTAACGGACTCAACCTATGTAGCTTGAATCTTAAGGTATAGTTGTTCACAAACAAAGAAAGTATCTATAAAGAATGATGCACAAAATAGGCACACACTCAGATTCAAAAATAACTCATGGGCACATACATCTGAGATTCTAGCTCAAACTTATCCTACATATCTGATCTTATTCAGGTTAGTATGCTTCATAAATCAAGTAGTTTTAGGGTGACTGAAATTTTCTTTGGGTATCTTGAAAATGGGTAAACCATTTTCCCAGCCGAGTCACCATTTGTTATGCCTTGCATAACCACCCCATCTTTTGCCTTGGTCAAAATGGGTCCCCCTTTGTGTTTTTATCTTTGGTTGATTCCAAACAAAGTTTGGAGTCTTTTGCTTCCAACACTTTGTTTTATTTTGGTTTAGTCTGTCGGAGTCGGAGCCGGAACCAAATTGGGTTCTAAAACTTCTTTCAAAACTTGATCCGATCCCCATCTTGTCAGTCTTTCTTTTTACCTTTATCAGAGCTAAAACCGGAGTGGGTGTTGAGTTGGTGTTTATTGAAAATTGTTAATCAAAATCCATCTCATCTTTGCCTCCACTTTTCAAACTTTTTCTTTTTGATTAAGTCCTTATCTTAAATTTTACTATGTCGCTCTTTTATTTTACTTTTCGTGTTTGGTATCGTTTTGTCCTTTTTTGGCGGACCCGGACCTGGAATGGGAATGAGGTTGGGAAATTCCTTAAGTTTCCGAATCAGTTTCCATTCCGAGTCCGCTCCCACCGTGTCTAGGTCGTTGAATTTTTTTTGACTGAAGCTGGTTGATAGAGAATATAATTGGCTTACCTAATACTAGGAGATAGAATTTGGTAGTGATTATTGAGATACATTTTTACTGGATACTTTACAGTTAAATAAAATTACAGGTTTTTACACAATATGGTGTTAGAATTGAATTTTACTTGATAAGGCTGATAAGTTATAATCTATCTAGATGCCAGTGATTGTGCTAAAGCATGATTGTTTCTTATGTGATGAAAGTCATTAGAAGAAACCGGATTTAAAGATTATCTTGTTAGATTGTCATTGGATTAAATTTGTTGAAGTCTGTTGATCTATGATCTTGGCAATGAATGAATGTGTGTTCTTTTGAAATTTTTGAAGTAGTTGTGATAGGTGAATTAAAATAAGCACCTTCGATGCATACAATGGTATAGATTATTCTATGAATTGTATCATGCTTTGGTTTTCTTAATTTGATTAAAAAACATTCATTGTTGAAGATATATGTCCGGATGTTAGATGAGTTTTTTTCATGTTTTACTAGTTTTCCCTTTGATCTATCTTTTTCTTTTGTTTGAAACCCCTTTGATTTACTAAAATAGTTCGGTAAGAATGAGTTATTGCTTGTATTCTTTGTTACCAACATAGGTCCCTTGAACATTATAGTTGCATGAACCGATTGAGTGACACTGACAGTTGAGAACCAACTACCAGGACCTTGGGAGTTAGGCTACTATATGTTGTCTTTCTTTTTCAAGAGAAATAGAGTAGAAATATTCTGTTTTAACGTTGTTTGTGTCATTTTCACCATCAACAGGTGCCTTTTCCCAAGAAGGTGCTTTTTCCACCAAACTTAGTCAATTTTCTTGAGTGTTCTTTAATTCCTCCAGTTTGAACCTTCGTGTTCTGATCTGAGATCATTGTTGATTGGTGAGTCTGATGATCTTGCTGAAAAATGGGATGGATAACCAGTTCAGTCCCGATGATTGGATTCACGAGTTATGAAAGTTGGTTTAAGTGCCTAAAAAGCATGGGAACCCTTGGCCTGCAAGGGTACCTTTTCCTTTTTGTGACATAATTTTACTTTTCAATCTTCCATGAACTGCCCTAGTTTGATCTTTGTTGTGAGATGTTTGATTTGTTTGTTGCCTTCACTGACGGTGTCATTATTGAGATTGATCAAGATAGAGAAGGTCATCCTGGAGGTTGTTGAGCTTGCAGACTACATCTGACTGCCCAAAAATTTGGGTGCCTATTTCTAGCAAGATGCATTTTCCTTAACACTTAGTCAAATTTTTATTTATTTTATCCAGCCTTCACCTTTGGTGTTTTCTGCTTGATCCTCATTTGCGAATGCTTGACAGGTCCTGTGAACATGCAACTGGGTCGATTGTGAAGCTGAGAGAGTGCTAAATAGATGCCTTATAGAAAGTAGTTGTTGAAAACCTCATCAGGTGCCTCAAAATAAAGGGCACCCCTGTCTAATAGGGGCACTTTTGTCTTGATATGCATTGATTTACCCTCCATTTTGCATGCTCTATTGATCATCAGTTGTTGTCATTTGATGTGTCTCGCAAGCTAGCGAACAAGTTCATTGCCAAGCTGAGTTGATGTTGGAGAGATCACCTGAAGACAAGTTCATTCAAAAGTTACATTTGGATCATCTTGTTCTTGGGCGCCTTTGGTTAGCAGGGGTGTTTTTTCTCATGTTTGACTGCCATTTTTTAGAGTGCTTTCTTGCAACATCTCTTGACTTTGCTTATGTTTTCTAGTGATTGATGAATCAGGTCACCTTGCTTGAAAATGCATCGGAAAGCCAACAAAAACATGAAGGAGATGACTGCCTTGGTGAAATTTGATGACCGTCTTTGACCCTTTGAATTCATGGGTGGCCCTGGTGAGCAGGGGCTCTTTTGACTATAACTTCATCATTTCCTTTAAGACTTCACCTCTCTGTGCTTCGTGTTTACCATTGTATCTCAACTGACTTGATCACCGTAGTCGATGATGTGGACGCGTTCATTGTAGAAATTTCTTTCACCATGCTGTGTGTACGGGTGCTTGAAAATTTCACCAAGGCATTGACTGCGTAGCAAATTTCTGGTAGTAAGGCGTGCATCTTCCAGACTTAGAAAATTTTAGCATTTTTGAACTTTGAAAATCTCCTCCATCATGAAGCATCTTTTAAAACATTTTTTTCCATGGATTCTTCATTGAAGCTTTCGAGGCTTAGATTTCACCACCTGGTATTGGCCATTCTGCCATTAATGGTTGCGAAGGTCCTAACTTTCTTCTTGAAAAATGGAAATAGACTCACTAGAGTAAAACAAAAATTTTGGTGATTTTTACTTGACTAGTGTGATCGTGAAGTCAAATTATCCTATCAAAATCATTTTCAATCATTTATGGGAAGGTCCTATTTTTTAGGGTTTTCCTAAAAACAGGGGTTTGAAACCCTAATTTTCAAATTTTTAGAAATTTGCAAGTATCTTCCTTGACATAAACCCACAAAAAGCCTATGTTTTGTTTGACCTAAAACATAATTTGACAACTATTTTACATGACTTGGAACATTTTAAGAAAAATGCCTTATTGAAGCAAAAATTTATTTTGTGTGCAACATTATTATAGGAACGTTTTATCCATTAAGACTCATGTTTAGGATTATTGTTAGATGGGTATGGTAGTCTATACTTAGAATTTTTTTTGCTTTGATATTTTCCAATCACGTCAATCCTCGCTTATTATGGATGAAAAGTTTATTGCAGATTGTTGACAATGGAGTTAGGACCATTTTGATTTTTTGGGTTTATTTGATGTTATTTTTTTGTTGTTGTTTTCAGGGGACTAACCTAGGGCCTTAGGGGCTCATCAAAGATGGAATTTCCTATGTTGTACATGTAGAGACCACGTAGTTCGCTTGGTTTGATAAGAACATGTTTTTGATCATTTTTTTTTTGAATGTTTTTGGATTTTTATTTTTTTGACTAAGTTAAAAGAAAGCATGATAGATACCTAAGGGGACTGACCTAAGGCATCAGGGGCTGATAAGACTTGCCTATGTTATACATAAAAATACGACATAGTTCAACCTATGTTGACTCAAAAGCATAACATGTTTTTGGGATTTTGATTGTTTTTACTTTGTTTTGATTTTGTTTGTTTTCTGAATGGTTTTTATTTTGATAGTTTTTGACTGTGATGAGATTTACAAGGATCCAATCTACTACCAGTTTCAATAAGTTTCCCCCAGTTCAAGATAAGACTACCTTCATTAAGGGAGACATATGTTGATGGTGTAAAAAGGTTCAACACTGAATCAGTCATTGAGCTATGGTTGGCAACATGCTTTATTATGGGACAAATGGGCAGATGCTCCAGATAGTGTAGATAGATAAGGATGTATGTCTTATTTAAACGTAGTGCTTGTTTGCCAGGTTTTCACTACTATATCTATTCTAGAAGTGCCACAAATTAGTTTTCACTTAAAGAACGTTTTATTTCTCTTTATTGTTTTTATTCTTTTTTTTGATTTTTTTTTTCTTTTTAATCTTTTTGATTTTTCTGGATTTCAACCCTTTTGCCTAGGGGTATTCTGATGTGTTCAAGTGTAGAATTTTTTAAGATGGCTACTGTTCAATAGTTTGGCTAAAGGTTCTCCTTCAGGAGTAGCCAATTGATAAGCTCTAGAGTCATAGCTTGTCGTGATGATGAATGGACCTAACCAATTGGGTTCAAACTTACCTTTGCCATCTTGATTCAATTGTATATTTTGATTCTCTTTTAGTACCATGTCACCAACCTAAAAGTTTTTGTTCTTGATATTTTTATTGTAGGTTCATTTGAGCTGATTATGATGAACCTGGAGATGGTTTAACACACTCAAACACCTTTCATCTAATAGTTCCAACTCATTTAATCTGGACACCCGATACTCTTCATTGCTGACCATGCCTTTCAGGGATACTCATAATGAGGGGATTTCAACTTTGATAGGTAAGACAAATTCAGATCCGTAGACCAAGGAAAATGGTGTGGCACTTGTAGGTGTACGAATGCTGGTTTGGTAAGTCCATAGGGCTGGGTTTAGTTGTAGATTCCAATCACGGTCGATGTCATTAACAATATTTTTCATTTTTTTTAGGATGGTTTTATTAGATGCTTCAACTTGACCATTTCCTTGGGGGTAGTAGGGCATGGAGAATCTATGTTGGATAGAAAACTTAGAGAAAAGTTCACATAAATCTTGGTTCTTGAATGGGGTTCCATATTCCATTATGATGGTTTGGGGAATTCCATATTAATAGATCTGATAATTCAAGATGAACTTGGATATCTATTTCCGTGTGATGTATGTTAATGAAATTGCTTCTATCAACTTTGTGAAGTATTTCATTGCGGTAATAATGAAATTATGCCCATTTGATGAAGCAGCAGAGATATTACCTACCAAGTCTAATCCCCACTGTGAGAAAGACCAAGGTGTTGTAACGGGTCTCAACTCCTATGCTGGTGTGTGAACAAGGTCACTGTGTTGTTGGAATTAAGGACATATTCTTGAGTACTGAATGCATTCTTGTTCCATGGAGGTTCAATAGTACCCAATTCTTAGCAAATTTTGTACTAGGTTAGGTCCACTAGAGTGGGACCCATAAACACCTTCATGTACCTCTTGTAAGGTAGTTTGTGCTTCTTCTACGTTGAGACATTGAAGTAAAGTACCATCTAAAATTCGATGATATAAAGTGTATCCTAGGATTATGAATCAGGAAGTTCAACACAAAAAGGTCTTCTTTTGGGTCATTGTCAAGTCAGGAGGTATGATACCATGTTAGATGTAGTCGAATGTATCTTGGTACCATGGTGAGTTAGGACCGACAACATCACAAACCCGTTCTGATTTTGGGATATCAAATGCCGGTATGAGCAATTTCTCCACAAGGAATTCATACTTATGGATGTTCTATGGAATGTTGAGGAGCGCACCTATTGTTTCCATAGCGTCAACTACTTTGTTGTTGAACCGGGGAACCTGTTCAAAGGTGATGATGATGAAATATTGTTTGAAAATATCCACCATTCTTTTATATGGCATCAACTTGTCATCCTTTGTTTGATACTCATCATTTAATTGCCTGATTACCAATTGAGAGTCTCCATAAACCTACAGTTCTTTTATCCTCCATTCTATAGCTATTTTGAGTCCTGTGATTAGTGCTTCATATTCCAAGATGTTATTTGTATATGGGAAAGCAATTTCGTATGCCTTAGGTATACTATAGCCCTATGGTGTGAGAAATAAAATACCTACTCCTGAGCCGTGTTGAGTGTGGGACCCGTCAAGGTACAAGGTCCAATGAATTGTTCATTCTATTAGTAGTATGCTTTCATCTGGGAACTCTATTGTGAGAGGCTGGTGATCTTCCATTGGTGCTTTTGCTAGTTGATCTGTCCCTTTATGGCCTTTCTATCCACATATTCTATGTAAAACTCACTTAGTATCATCACCCATTTAGCAATCCTGCCTATTAGAGCTTCTTTTTCCAATAGGTATTCTAGGGGATCTACTTTTGAGATCAAATTTACTTGTCTGTTCAAGATATGGTGTCTCAAATTTTGTGTCATAAAGATGATAGAGAGACACACTTTTTCTATGGGTGAATAGTTCAACTCGTAGCCCACCAGTGTTTGACTAATATAATAGACCGCTCTTTTTCTGTTATTTTCATCTTGTTGTGCTACAAGAGCTCCTAATGCTACTTATGTTGTAGACACATAGAGTATAATTTATTTATCCAAAATAGGTGGCATTAATATTGAAGGAGTGAGTAAATACTCTTTGACTTGTTGGAATGCTTGATCACATCTACCATTCCATTTGAATGTGATGTCTTTGTGTAGTAGATGGGTGAACGGATGCCACTTGTCTTCCAACTGCATGATGAATTTCCTAATGGATTGTAGTTTCTCTTGTCGAATTCTCAACTGCTTCAATGTCTTTGGAGGAGGAATTTCTAATATGGATTTTACCTTTGCAGGATCTACTTCAATACCTCTTCTTAATACTATGTACCGTAGCAATTTTGCAAATGTTACTTTGGATACACACCTTTTTGAATTAAGCCTCAAGTTGCACTATTTGATCCAACAAAATTTTTTTTCTAGGCTGGTCAAATGGTTTTCCATTTTGATGGACTTCGCTAGTATTTGATCCACATAATCTTCCATAGTTTTATGTAACATATCATGAAAGATTGTAGTCATTGATTGCTGATAAGTCGCCCCTACATTCTTTAGACCAAATGGAATGACATTCCAGTAGAAGGTCCCCCATGCACAAGTGAATGTTATTTTATGTTGATCATTAGGAGATATCTTTATTTGATTATATCTAGAGAATCCATCCATTAGTGACAACATTTCATGCCTTGTAGAACTAGAACTACAATCATATCGATGCTCGGATGAGGGAAGTCATCTTTTGGGAAAGATTTGTTTAAATCTCAGAAGTCTATGATTCTTATGCCCCTAGTGGGATTTGATATTGGTACTAGATTTGAAATCCATTCAGGGTAATCAATTGGTCTAATGAAGCCCACATCTAGCAATTTTTTCAGTTCTACTTTTACCATAAGTGTTATCTGTGGATGCATCTTTCGTAGCTTTTTCTTGATGGGTTTAGCTCTAGGAAATAGAGCTAAGTGGTGTATGACCAATATTGGGGCTATCCCTAGCATGTTAGCATATGTCCATGCAAAGTTGATTTTTCTTTCATTGATGAATGATGAGAAGTTCAACTTTTCTTCAGGATCAAGCAACATTGCATGGTATGTGATTTTTGGGTTCTCTATCATGTCAACATTGATGGATTCAACTTATTCAACTAGGAGTGTCAAATTATCTTCATATTTAGAAATAGGGAGATTGAATCCTCCATCTTCAGGTGCCTTAGAGAGGTTTTCACCCTTAGATTTGTCCTTTATTTTTCTCTTTTTAGGATATCGATAGAGCCACATCATGGTTTTCCCTAGGAGATCTCATTTTGATTTTTACATTGTCTTTTTCAATTTTGTGAGTAGAGGACACAATCTCCCCTTCAAAATATGCTCCTTGTTTGTGTTCCATGAAAAACACTACCTTATGATCTCATGATGGTATATCGGTTCGAAGTCCTATAAACTCTATGTGAATGTTTATTCATGTACCACTCTTTTCCTTCGCTGTTTTTCTTCTTTCGTGGCTTCGCCTTTGGTTCCAATTCCGCTCGCAGCTTTGTCGATAGCTTTCCACATGGCATCCTATCAAGAAATTTCTCTTCCCTTTTGTTGAGCTCCGGTTGCTTTCCATGTGGCATCCTATCAGAGTTTCTCTTCGAGATGCCTCACTCTTCTTTTTTCGGGCTTCGATTGCTTGCCACATCGTACACCGCATCAAATTTCTTTCTGTTCGAGTGGGGGTCACATCTCAATTAGTTTTGATAGGAGATTTCCACGTGGCATTTGTTTGGGCGTCTGTTATTTTTTGCTTGAGGGTTGTTACAACTATTTTCGTTTTGCTGCCATGTGACCACTCTCTCTATAGTGTTCCCTTTCTATTTTGTTGTTGCATGGCCCATCTTTGGAGTACCCTTGTTGGCGTGCGACCATTCCTTCTTTCAAGTGGGTGGCTTCATTGGAGCATCTTTTTTGTTGGAGTTTTCAAGTGGTGGGCTGGCTAATTTAAGCAACCCTTTCTTCATTTTGTGGTGGTTGTTAGATGGACGAAATTTCTTGAGCATTGAGAATTAGCCTCTACAGTGTTCGATTTAAATATGAACTTGCAGACTGTGCCATTCTTTTTGGCATGTCTATTTTCAAGCATTTGATAGGACATTAAACCATGCTCGCATTTTCTAAAGCATTCAAACATCTATTCCAAGCTTTTATAATCTTATGTAGCCTAGCATAATACAAATCATGTTGTTACTCTTTTGTGTTAGCTTATGCTGTATGGGTTATATTATGCAAATGGTTTGAGGTTCTAATGTTTGTAGTGCTGAGAATTGTCTATTTGATATACGCTAATTACTACCCTAGCCTTTGTTTCAGCATTGTGCTTACTTATCTCATTACAGGTCTAGCGTATCGCCTTAGTTTAGGTCTATTTATTTTATGTTTATCCTCCTTACCTTTTCTCTCCCCCATTAAGAAAAATGAAGACTTGGCTTCGATAAAATCCCATAGGTCACTTAGCTATGCACACAAGTCCCCTAATAGCTAAGTTTCCCATAAGGTTGCTGCCTGCAAAATTTTGCATCAACAGTTCTTTTTCTAGCACGCTTGGTGGGACCAACTAAAATGATCACAAACCAAAGGAGTATATGGGCTAGAGGCCCATCACTAGGTCTCAAACTACAAGAATTCCTAGCCTGCTTATACCACCACTAGTTTTAATCAAGGCGAGAGGTCAACAGGCTAACACATCAGCTCCAACTCCTCCTCCACCCCTTGCACTGATGGCTAGAAATTTTATAGCCTTGGATGCTGGTAGTCCTTTGATATCCCTTGTACCACTTGCAGTGTGGGCTCCAATCCCAACTTTTGCTTTAAAGGCTATCTCAAAGTTCACTGGGATGATTCAAAAACTCCAGCGGAACACTTGCAAGATGTGGTTGATGTATGTTTGGTCCATGGCATTACTAACCAAAACATGGCTTTGTAGCTTCTTGTAGCCTCTTTCAAAGGGAAGGCGTTGGACTAGTATCGTACTCTTTTAGCTAATACAATTGGCACTTGGGAGCAACTCAAAAATCCTTTCTATGAGCGCTTCTCAAATAATGGCGACATATCTTCACTATATCACTAGCTGGCTCATATAAAGTGGGCTCCTCATGAAGCTTTGGCCGATTTCAATGCTCGGTTTCAATCAACTTGGAAAAGGGTCTCTATCGGCATTTGGCCACCTTCAGATCTGGCATTCATGTTCTATCTAAAGTCTATAAATGCTGATATTTTTGTGATGGTGCAATCTCTCAGTAGGAATACCTTACCCAATGCATATAGCCTTGTCGTCACCGCAAAGAACAATCTTATTTTGGCCAAAAAGTTGGCATCGCGACCTATCATGCCATTATTCCTAGAATTGACCACAACAGAACCAAAGGTAGCTTCAAATAACACTCCAGTGCCCCCACAGTCTGTGTATGTGTACCCGAGAATGACGCCAAGCTTAGCTCCAGTACCTAACCCCCTAGCGACTGAGGTGAATGACATGAGGGAGCAGTTGCAAGCTGTGGAAAATGAGTTAACTAGTATGAAGTGGCAATAGTATGCCTACCAGAAGCCTGCTTACCAAAACTACCAAAGCGAGAAACCTCCTTTTTCAGCAGAATCAATGGTAGGATAGATCACACAGTATTACCCAAGCTCAATAGAGCTAGTAGATCATGCCGATGACTATGTTGATGCAGACTATCCATCCTAGTTCGAGTAAAGAGCTAGGAGTGAGACAAAATAATCTTGCCGAGGAGATTAATCCATGGTGCTTCCCTTACAATGATGCACACATGCCCCAAAATTTCCTATGAGGGAATTTACAACAGAAGATAACAGAGCAACGTAGTCAAGGCATCATGCCCGATTCTGGAGGTCATGCATTTTCCTCTCAGCAAATGGAGAACACAGTTCTTACTGCTCAAATGCAAGGAATGTCTATACAACAAGAGCTAGAGATAGCTTTGGATCAAACACTCTTTTCTTGGATGGAAGGAGAGGAGTCGACATACCTGAATGACATTCCAGTGACCCAAGTACTGCAAGTACAGTTGGATTACAGTACTCATTCCAAGCGGAGGCTCATTGGAGAATTCACGTCCTTGCAAACTGAAGGGTCAACTAATCCAACATCCAATTCGTCAGCAACTGTATCATCAGTTCCAAAATAGTCTGGGGCCGCTTTTCCAAGTCCCAAGAATCCACCTCCTCTAAAAATGAAAGCTTCCATGACCACCCTGGTAGTTGCCAAATAGGTAGATGCACTAGCTACGAGGCAGAAGGAGCCAACTACCATAGCTCATCAGTCGTGAATGCCATTCAACATGGTGGAACAACTAAAGAAATCCTCTGCTAATGTTTCTTGGTGGGATATCCTGGCCATCCTGAAGCAAAAGCTACTATTACAAAAGGAATTATCGAGAGAAGGGGACATGAAGATGCTCGAGCAACCCTCAGAAGATAAGACAACCAATCCAGGCCCGAAAAGAGTTCTAGAAAATCAATATTCGAAAAAGAAGGTCTGAAAAGAGGGTAAGCCTAAACCCAAGCCTTTCTTTCTAACACTTACCATTGGTAAAAAACTATTGCATAATTGTATGGTTGACTCTGGTGCTAGCACCACCGTCATGCCAAAGCAAGTAGCCGAAGCTCTGGGACTCGAATATGAGCCTCTTAAGAAGGGAGTCATGCAACTTGATGGGAACAAGGTTGAAACCGTCAGAGTAATCAAAGGATTGCCTATGACATTGTTTTCCTGCCCCAACATTACTGTGAACCAAGACACTGTGCTCATTGACGTCCCTCCTATGTTCGAGATATGTCTGTCCTGAGAATTCAGTATAAATATTGGACGTTACCTTTCTTTGGATTGGTCACACTTGATCCTAAGAACCAAACATGGAGCTAAGATGAAGATATTATTGGAAAATTTACATTCTGAGCATGTGGTTAATGAAGCCATGATCAATTTTGAGGCAACACATACCTCAATTACCCCAGAAGAGATGCTTAATGCTGAGCTTCTTGAGGATGAAGAAGCAAGTATCCCAGACTAAAAATGAAGAATCTCTCCTGAATGAATTTATAAGCACATACCCTTTTGGAAAATATCATTCAATTGGGCTGGGAACATACGTCATACATGAGGAGGATCAAATTATGCCCAGAGTGACTAAAGTGTCCAGGAGTGAAGGGACCTCAGAGTTATGGACCTTGCACTTTGACGGAGCAAGATGTAGAGTAGCAACCAATGTCAGAATATGTTTGGTATCTCCATCCAAAGAAAAGACCTTAAGGACATACCATTTCCAGTTCACGTGTTTGAACAAGGAGGTAGAGTACGAGGGCCTTGTCCATGACTTGAGTTTAGCGAAATGAATGGGAGCAAAGAAAATACAGGTGTTCAGAGATTCAGAACTAGTGGTTAACCAAATCCGAGGGCTATCAGCCACCAAGAATGTCCAGATGTGATCATACCTACATAGGGTTTGGGACCTGATTGAAGGCTTTGAGGCATTCAACATCCAAGCCGTACCTAGAGGGCAAAACTCCAAAGCAGACCATATGGCAATAGTCGAATCTTAGTTTGAGCCAGCTTATGAGTTAATTGATAACAAACATTCAGTGTGCATGATTATGTGACTTGCAATCCCAAATAATGATCAAAATTGGCAAGTGTTTGATAGTGATGCTCTTATCACATCATTTCTCTAGTTATTTGGAGAATTTGCTAAGTAGTAACAACCAAAGATTGCTGATTCCTATGAAGATCAAGTGGTATAGCTTAAGTCAAACAAGCTTCCTAGAGGTTTGGTTACTCTCAAGTGTTTGATTTTGATGATGTGAGAAATGACAAGAGAAGGTTTGTAGCTGATAAAGGCGATTACGCCGATTTGCACATCGAAGGAGATAAAAAACTTAAGGTCGGAAAAGGAGTCTTGTAGAAGAATAAAGAAAGGTTCAAATATTTTTGTGAGAAGTATCCAAGTGTGGTAGCATGGTCATATGATGATCTTAAGGGATATGATCCTGATATTATCGAACACACCATTAAGCTACTAGAAGGAGCAAAACCCGTGCATCAAAAGTAGAGGCCGGTAAATCCAAAGATCGAGTCATTAATGGCTTAGGAATTTTTGAAGTTGATTGAATCCTGGATAGTGTTCCCGATCAAACATAGTACTTGGATGTCTAGCTTGGTGCCAATCCAGAAGAAGAATGGTGATATATGACTATGCATTGACTTTCGAGACCTAAATAGAGCATCTTTAAAGGACCACTACCCTCTGCCTTCCATGGAGGCAATTTTCCAAATAGTTGTTGGTTTCGAGATGTTTTCAATGTTAGATGTGTTGTTTGGTGTTTCTGCACAGTGACAACTCAGACAAAATTAAATTTATCCTATCTCTCTTGAAAGGTTGATCTCTATGAACAAAGAGATAACTCCAAGGTCTCTCGGGTGTCAGGTAATGACAATGCAGTAGAAAAAAATCAGTGATAAATGTGAAAATGCTCGTAATCATAAGGGGTCTTAGGAAAAAATGCTGGAAGCTCTAAACTCATCAGATTTTAAGATATGGTGATGCTTAAATTTCTAGTTACAACCAAATAGTAAAAGAAACAGAAAAAGATGAGCGTTTCAGAAGTCCTAACGTTAACACTGCTTCTAATATTAACCATGCAAATGATGAAATATTTGGAATGGACCAATCCCCTAAACTAATTTTTGTTTGACCCAAGCTATACCTGCAATCTTGCAGAAAACAATGCAATCTTCGAAGGTGCTAAAGATTTTCAGACTGGATAATATCTACAGTTGAACTAAGCACATACATATGAGATACATGTTGACCTTGCACAACATCCCCACAATCAAGAAGCTACCCAAAGTATGAACTAGGGATTGCTACAACACTCCAAGCATTAAATCACAAGCATTACTAACGAAACCTAAGATATATTCAAACATTTCCAAGCCATTTAAAAGATAGAACAAGAACCATGCAAGATTATTCAATGCAAAGAAGGCACCAACCATAGCACAATGTTTGCACTTTGTATTAAATCATCATATTAGCAACAATTCTAGTCTGTTACAACACTTTCTTGAAATGGAAAACTAACTTTCAATCTTCTAACATGATACTCTACTGTTAAATCTACTATTTACAAGTCTTCTGACTTAGTTTGCTTAATCAACCAGTGAGAGAACCTAGTCCAAGCCAATCCAAACCCTTACAAATGAGGCATAATTCCATACTTATAAAAAAATTGCTCGCGTGAACCAGAGCTAGGGTTATGAAGAAGGTTGGCCATCAACCACAGCCCCGACAGCCAGCAATAACTCATCGTCCAGCAATGAATGCAGCAAGAGCCCCGTCAGATCGATTTGGGATTGCACAAAGCCAGGTACATCACCTTGAGCCACACCCACCATTAATACTCCATGTGCACAAACAACATGCACGAAACACCAGCATGAACATGAGCCACTGATCAGATCCAAGCTGGGCAAACGAACGACTCAGATTGAGTCATACTAGGTTGAGTCCCTCATGCCATGTTTGTCCACCATTAATGGCCACCAAATGCACCGACCTTGTGTGCGGGGATGGGTTTCATCCGATAGCAGCCACAATGCACTTGAGTGCACCTGCAGAACTCACCAAATCTTGAAAGTACATCCATTCTTCCCTCAGCCCTAACAACAACCCTCAGCTCGATCCAACCTGCATTAAAATGGGCCACCATTAATGCTCAATACATCATCAAAATACAAGATGATCCATTAGAGTTCCCAAGGCAAGAAAGACACACACAAACCCAGGTAGAAGCAGAACCAAAGATAGATGAAGGCAGAGCCACAAGAAAAACATGAACAAAGACACAAAACAGGCGGAGGCAGAGGCAGAGACGGATCCAAGAAGGGAAAGGAGGGGAAATAGGTGGAGGCAGAAATGAAACCAACCCTGGGGGAGGCAAAGACATAACCAAGATGAGAAAGGAATGGAAAAAGGTAGAGGCGAAAACATAACCAACCCCGACGGAGGCAGAGATGAAACCAAGATGGGAAAGGAAGGAAAACAGGCGGAGCTGGAAACAAAACCAACCCCGACAGAGGCAAAGATGAAACCAAGACTGGAAAGGAAGGGAAACAGGCAGAGGCGAAAACAGAACCAACCCCGACGGAGGTGGAGACAGAACCAAGATGGGACTGGAAGAATAACAGGTAGAGCCAGAAACATAACCAACCTTGGCAGAGATGGAGACAAAAGGTAAACAAGCGAAAGCGAGGGTGGAATGGGAACGGGAACCGAATCGTGAACTTTGTGAAAGTTCAGAGGTAACTTCCATCTCGGTCCTGCCTCCAACAAAACAAAAGAAAAGGAAAATCGAGGAAAAACTAAGGGAGGAAACCAACCCTTAGGCTGAAAATGAGAAAAGCAACGAAGAAAACAAGAAGGCGGGAAGTAGAGCCGGAACGAGAATGGGAACAAAACCGTGAACTTTCACAAAGTTTAGAGTTCTGTTCCATCTCGGTTCTGCCTTTGACAAATGAAGTAAAAATCAAAACAAAGAAAACCTAAGGGAGGAAATCAACCCTTAGGCCGAAGACAAACAAAATGACGAAGGAAGCAAGAGAGCGGGAAGCGGAGCCGAAATCGGAATCGAAACCGAACCAAGAACTTTGTCAAAGTTCATAGTTCAGTCCCATCTCAGTTCCGCCTCTAACAGAACAAAAGGAACAATAAAAAAAAGGAAAACCTAAGGGAGGAAACCAACCCTTAGGACCCAAACAAAAACACCAAGGGAAAACAAAAGGCAAAAGAAGACCAACCTAGAGAGGACATCCGTAAGACTCCAAAACCACCAAAAACTCAACACAAAGGAACCCATAACCAAGGTAAGCACCAAAGAATAGAACCCCAATATTTTTAAAGATAAGCACAAAGAGGGGGCAAGCCACAGAAACGAGCCAAAAGGGCAGGCCAAGAGAGGGTCCCGACTTTCAATGGGGCATGTGTGCAAAACTGCACAACAAGATGGTTTCTCTAGCTACAATCAGATTTGGGTGAAGGAGGAGGACCAACACAAAATGACATTTACCACCAAGTGGGGAACATATGCTTATGCTAAAATTCCCTTTAGACTTTCAAATGCCAGAGCCACTTTCCAACAAGCTATGGATATTTCTTTCAGGGATTTGATCAATAAGATCATTCTTATTTATCTAGATGACCTGATGATTTTCTCAAAATCTACTGAGGATCATTTTTATCATCTCGAGCTTGTCTTCTAGAAGTGCCAGGAGTTTGAGATTTCTGTAAACCTGAACAAATGTGTGTTTGGAGTCCCACAAGGGAAGCTTTTGGGCTATTTCGTCTCGAAGGAAGGTATTACCATTGACCCATAAAGGTTTAAAGAAATCAAAGAACTCCCTTTTCCCGTCAACTAAAAAAGAGTTCAATATTTTTTGGGCAAGGTTAACTTCATCAGTCGGTTCATACCGGACTTTGCAGGGATTGTTCGACCCATCGCATTGATGTTGAAAAAGGACCAAGCTTTCAAATGGAGAACGAAAGCCAGAAAAGCTTTCGAACAGATCAAAGAATTCATCTCTTCTGCTCCTGTGTTGGTTAATCTGGATTTTTTGAAAGAATTCCTCATGTACGTCTTTGGTGGTAGCACGAGTATTGCTATTGTCTTGATGCAAAAATATGATGAAGATAAAAGAGAATCTCCCAGCACCTTCTATTCGTGCACTCTAAAATATTATGAGGTGAAGTACAACTTTGTGGAGAAGCAAGCTTTTTCTATTGTAAAGGGGCTGAAGAAGTTCTGGCACCTCATATTGTGCAACAAGGTAATTGTTTGTGTGCCATACCCTAGAATGCATGAATATATTATGGAAGGTGAGATCACTGAGAAGTGGGTTAACTGGAAAACCAAGATTGTAGAGTACGACATCGAGATCAAGCTAGTCAAGACTGTGAAAGGAAAGGGACTGTGCAAATATTTGACTGGAAACAATGAAGCAATGACTGAGGTTGAAATTCCAGAACTTGTGCTACTAAATGAAGAGACTTCTAGAGACGATTGGTTGGATGACAAAATTATTTTCATGCAAACAAGAAGGTACCCAACTGAGCTCCCCTCATTTAAAAGGCATTTTTATTGACTATAGAATAATGGCTATGTACTCTTGGAGGGAGTTCTTTTCAAGAGGAACTTCAATGACGTCTTGTTAAGGTGTGTGACACAAGAGCAAGAAAAAAGGATATTGGAGTAGTGCCACAATGGCCCAACCAGCGGACATTTTTCAGCAAAAACTACTGCAATCAAGATTGTGTGTGCTGGTTATTTTTGGCCAACGTTATTTAAAGAATTGTATTCATTGGTGAGGTCTTGCAACGAGTGTCATTTTTTTGTTGGGAAAAGGAAAAATGTTGCCATGCCACTGAAACCAATTATAGTGGAAGAGCCATTTGCTAAATGGAGCCTCAACTTCAATGGCATGATCAACCCAATTTCATTAGTCAGACATAGATGGATCCTGATAGCCACTGACTATTTCACCAAGTGGACTGAAGGTGTACCTTTGAAAAATTTAACCAAGGCAAAAATTGTGAACTTCCTAGAAGAACTGGTAGCCATGTTTGGCCCACCAAAGACAATTATCTCAGATAATGCCAGAGCCTTTCTCGGCTCCAAAGTCAACCACTTTGCACTAAAATATGGAGTCTTCCTAAAGACATCCTCCAACTACTACCCACAAGGAAATGGCCTTGCCGAATCTACGAACAAGAATCTTCTTCGGCTGATCAAGAGGATAGGTTCGGAAAATCAAAGGGAGTGGCATAAAAACCTCTAGACATCACTATGGGCAGATTGTATCATGCCCAAGCAAATATTAAAAAAATCTCCTTATGAGATAGTATACGGGAGGAAGGCATTGTTGCAAATCTCTATGGAAATTCCTACAATCGAGTTACTCAAGTCTCTTGAGATTGAGAAAAATGGGGCAATGGAGGCCCGACTGGAAGAATTGCTTGAGGTTCAGGAGAAATGGGAGCACACTCTCAGGGCATTGACTAACTGCTATTAGGTGGTAAAGAAATGGTTTGACAAGAAAATATCTGAATAGGATCTACAATGTGGAGACTTGGTGCTCAAATTCAATGAGCGCGAAGCACAACTCGATCATCATGGCAAGTTTGATAGTCTATAGGAAGGACAATTCAAAATCACACAGTGCAAGCAACACAACTCGTTCGAGTTGGAAACAATGGAGGGCAAGTTCAATTAATTCATATTTTGCAGTGGGTGTGTAAATATGTATATATTTTCCCTACTTTGTTTGTTTTGGGCCATTCTCAGCAGTTTCTTAAATCAACAACCACATTGATGCAAGGAAATGAGATAAAATGAAGAAAAAAACCAGATATTTCAAGATTCTCATTCCGCAGGAGAAATGCCCTTGTGAGTTGCCAAGCTGTGAATGTTTATTCACGTACCGCTATTTTCCTTCATAGTTTTTCTTTTTTCACAGTTTCACCTTTGGTTCCAATTCCGCTCGCATCTTTGTCGATAGCTTTCCACATGGCGTCCTATCAGGGCTTCCCTTCGGGACGTTGCTCTTCCCTTTTGTCGAGCTTCGGTTGCTTGCCACATGGCATCCTATCAGAGTTTCTCTTCGAGATGCCTCGCTTTGCTTTTTCCAAGCTCTGGTTGCTTGCCACATCGCATGTTGCATTAGCTTGCTTTCTGTTCAGGTGGGGGCCATATCTCAGTTACTTTTTTTGGGAGCTTTCTGTGTGGTGTTTGTTCGGCCGTCGGTTATTTTTTGCTCAAGGGTTGTTGCAACTATTTCTGTTTTGCTGCCACATGGCCACTCTCTCTACAACATACCCTTTCTATTTTGCTACCGTGTGGCCCATCTCTCTTCGGAGTGCCCCTACTGGCGTGCGACTGTTCCTTCTTTCACGTGGGTGGCTTCACTGGAGCATATTTTCTGTTGGAGTTTTCAGGCGGTAGGCTGTATAATTTAAGCAACCCTTTCTTCATTTTGTGGTGGTTGTTAGATCGATGAAATTTCTTGAGCTTTGGGAATTAGCCTCTGTAGTGTTCGTTTTAAATCTAAACTCATAGAATGTGCCATTCTTTTTGGCCTCTTTGTTTTCAAGAATTTGATAGGACATTAAACTATGCTCGCATTTTTTGAAGCATTCAAGCATCTGTTCCAAGATTTTATAATCTTATGTAGCCTAGTGTAATACAAATCATGTTGTTACTCTTTTGTGTTAGCTTATGCTGTATGGGTTATATTATGCAAATGGTTTGAGGTTCTTATGTTTGTAGTGTTGGGAGTTGTCTATTTGATATATGCTAATTACTACCCGAGCCTTTGTTTCAGCATTTTGCTTACTTATCTCATTACAGGTCTGGCGTATTGCCTTAGTTTAGGTCTATTTATTTTATGTTTATCTTCATTCTCTTTTCTCTCCCCTATTAAGAAAAATGAAGATCTAGCTTTGATAAAATCTCAGAGGTCACTTAGCTATGCGCACAAGTCCCCCAATAGCTAAGTTTCCCATAAGGCTGCTGCCTGCAAACTTTTGCATCAACACTCTGCAATAACCTCATCATTCTAGAATTGATCCAAAATAGGTGTATGATGTTGTTGGTCCCAATCTATTAAATGTGGGTGGTAGAGGGGTAGGCTGTCATCTTTATCTGAAAAGCTTATAAAAGTTTTTGAAATGGTCAATATAGCTCGAGTATCATTCTCCCATTGGGTATCTAATTCATCATCACTAGAAGCAAGGGAATCCCATTCATACTCGTTAGAGTCTATTTCATAATTATAGTCTTTAGGTATAGGTTTTCTAGGTCGAGTAGGGATTATACTTATGCTAAAGCTTTCAAATAGGTACTCCTCAATTGGTAAATGATTGTTTATAAGATGGTAGGTATCCAATATCTTAATGTCAGTAGAAGGAGCTCCTTTCTTATAAGAGGCACATCCAGTGTTTGGAGTAACCATGTCTATCGAACCATAGCCTAGTACCATGTTCTTCTTTCATTGTTTACTATAATAGGTTCCCATTTTCCTTGTTTGTGTTGCCAAAGGCCACCTTTTCTAGTGTATCCCATTTGTTTAGCCATCTAATACCCTTTACTGCTAGGATCAATAGGAAAGGGTTGTAATTGTTTTGGTTCTTCTTGTTCTTCTTTGTAGATAATTGATGAGAGGTCCTCCTTGAATATTTCCTCATCCTTTATATCTCCCCACTTGGTAAAGATATTGGGTTTGACTACCATTGTTACTATTTAAACATGTTTGATATTCTTAGGCCCTCCATAAACATTTGGTGTTGGTGGAATCATTCCAATGCAAAAGGATTGATTGAAACGATAGTTTCTGTTACCCTTGTCAAGTACTTGAATCTTGGGATCAGAATTTGGTTGCTCACTTGATGGGGGTTTAGTTGAGGTTGATGGTAGTGTGGATGGGTCAACATATGAGGAGTGGAATGATGTATCATTACTAGGTACTTGTTGGATTTTGTTTCATTTCTCCTCCAATTTTGCACAGTAGTGGAAGGGTTCAAGATCAGTGTGTAATGTAACCTCCTTTCCCTTGTGAGGAAATTTAGGCAATGGTGGAATTTTGAAGGAAATTATTGTAGTGCATGAATCCATGGGTTTCCTAGAAGAAGGTTATATGGTAGCTCAAGGCCCAGTATTTGACATGTTTCTATTGTTGTCAGTCCTATTTGTATGGGAAGCCTGATTGTCCCTTCTAAATTTCTTTCAAGGTCATCATAAGCCCTTATAGTGATGTAATTGTTCTGCCCTTGCCAATTAAATCATCATAATACCCCAATAGTTTAAAAAAAATCAAGGTACAAATGTTTAAACTTGCATCGTTATCTATCAATAATCTTTTGACCTTATGTTTGTGGACACCAACCTCTATATAAAGGGCTTGGTTATGGAATGATTTTTGTGGAAGGTCTTTCTCAAAAAAGACTAAATGATGAATGGTCGTGAATTTTCCAACCATGGGTTGAAATTGATTAGGATTGAGATCATTAGGGACCGATGTTTCCAAAGCTTTCTTTAGTATTTCCTTATGTGCAGGTGATAATTTAAACAACTCTAGGATGGAGATCAAGGCGAGGGTATTCTTCAGTTGTTCCACAATACTATAGTCATTGGATGACTTAGTTGTGGGTTTAGGCAAGGCTCCTTGTATTGTAATTTTCCCTCAATGGGTAGTTACGTTACATTCGGGGTCCATGCCTCATATAGTTAGCACATTCAATCTAGTGTCATCTTCTTGGGAGAGGGTGTCTAAGATGGTGACACCATAGGTGTAGTTGGCACTGTGATATTCTTGTTCTTTCCATTTGTCATTTTTCTCAGCATGGTTAGGAATTGGATTAGTGTAGATTTGGAGGTCTTTATTTCAAGGACAATGTTCTATATCCACTTCTCCCTTGTTGGTTAATTCTTGCATTATATGTTTAAGTCTCATGAAATTATTCGTCATATGTCCCTTGATCTTGTGGAACTCACATAAGTCTTTTTCATTGTACCATGGTGTTTTAAAACTTGGCTCTTCATAGTTTGTGCACTCATTAAATTTGATGAGGTTTTTTTGAACTAATATGTGCATTAATTTCTCAAGTGTTTCTCCTAATTTTGTAAATTTCCTCCTTGGTTGGTTTTAGTATCTTTGTTGTCCTCCCTGATTTGTCTATTGGTTATCCGATTGATTATTTTGGGGATAGCTGAGTTGATTGTTTTGCATGTTGTTGGGAGCATAACTCATTTGTGAAACTTGGGATTTGTTTTGTGGTCCATTGGGATTTTACACATTCCATAAAACTCTAGCATCTACCACTCCATCATTGGTAACATTTTTTTTAGGCCCAAATCTTGGGTTTGTGATTCAAACTAGAAGGGTTTTCTTTTGAGTTGTTTAGTTTAATGACCCCCTTGCTATGCGAGCTATTTCAATGTGTAGTCATTTTTAAATAGTATCTTCGAAGTTATTAGGACACAACATGGTGATTTGGTAATTGATTTCTTCTTGGAAGTTGAAAACAAAGATATCCACAAATTCTTTGTCGGGAATAGGCCACTTGCACCTACTAGCTTTATGTCTCCATATTTGTAGGTAGGATGTAAAATATTCTGCTTGGATTTGTTTAATCTTGTAGAGGCTAGTGATGGTGACATATCATTCTATGTTGAGTGAGAAGTGGTTCACAAATTTGTTGGTCAATTCATCAAAACACTTAATACCTAGTGGTAGATGGGAGAACCATTCCATAGCGTGACTAGAAAGACTGCATGAAAAAAGTATCATTAGGTAGGAATCATTATTTTGCACTTCCATGCATGCTATTGAGAAATCTCACACATATTCTACCAGATCACCTTTTCCATTGTACTCTTCAAATTTTGGTATTTCAAAATTTTTAGGGAAAGGTAGCTTAGTAATAGAGTGATCAAAAGGGGACTGCCATATATCCTATAAAGTGTAGGTCTTCTTTGGTTTTCTGATTTGGATGTTCCATATCCTTTTATTCATGGCTTGTAGTTGCATGCCTACCTCTATGTTTTGTACATTTGTTTGGAGACCCTGTGTGTAGTAGCCTTGTTGTCCCAAGATGTTCGATTGGTCATAGGTTGGGTATGGTGGAGGTATGAGAACTTGGTAACCATGTTGGGTGGAAGGAGGGTTAAGTCCTTGTTGTATGGAAGGAGGATTAAGTCCTTGTTGATTGTAAGGAGGGTTAAGTCCTTGTTGTGTGAAAGGAGGATTAAGTCCTTGTTGTGTTTGTTGAAGAGGGGTACCTTGATAGTGCATTGGTGGTACACCTTGTTGTGGTTGATTCTGTTGAAGGATACCCTAGTAATGCATTGGAAGTACACCTTGTTGTTGGGATGAATTATTTTGAAGGGTACCTTGATAATGTGTTGGTGGGATAAATTATTTTAAAGGGTACCTTGGTAGTGTGTTGGGGGTACACCTTGTTGTTGGGACAAATTATTTTGTAAGGTACCCTAGTAATGCATTGGTGGTACACCTTGTTGGTGGGACAAATTATTTTGAAGGGTACCCTGGTAATGCATTGGTGGTACACCTTGTTGTTGGGATGAATTTTTTTGAAGGGTACCCTAGTAATGTGTTGGTGGTACACCTTATTGATTTGGTATGTTGGTTGAAGGATCAGTATATGATGCATTATGTGGTATTTATTGTCCTTAGGATGGGATCTTACCTTGTTGTTCCACTATTGGAAAGTTTCCCATGTTTTTCATATTATTATTTTGTGGCACGTATTGAGTTGGACCTCCTTGATATTGTTGAACCACTGTTGCTTGCTCGATTTGGGATAATTTCCTAAACAAAGGGTTATTAATTGGTTGTTATTTAGGTTGATCATTGCTTTGTGAGAACATTGGTGGCATGTTCAGAATCTCCACTTGTTTGGGTATCTTTCTCAAAATTGATTTATCCCTTAAGGGAATGAGGTGAGGATCCTTAAGACCTTCCACATTAAAGTCTATAGGTAGTTTAGCACCACTTTGTGCTAATTTGAAGTAGGCATTTGGATCCTTTCTTAGCAGTTTATCCAATAATTTAAGTACCTTGGGATTATTGGAATGTTGAAATAATTCTTCCTCACTATCCAATTCTTCTATGACCATGTCCTTGTGATTTTGATTTGACCTATCTATCATTTCTTGTTGTCTACGGATTACTTCATCACCACTTGGTGGCTGGTTTGATGTTGCTTTGAATGTTGGTTCCTTTCAAGGAGTTATAAGGTCACTTGGTATATAAACCCATGGGTCACTTTTGTCGTTTGTGGTGTTCGTTGGGGGCATACTAGAGCTACTTTTGTTTGCTTCCATATTTTTTCTATGTTGAGATCACGTGGTTGTCATAAACAAGTGCCAAGATTTTGTGGAAGTTGGTGATTTCTAAATATGAAGTAAAAGAATGCTTTGTTTTGGGATTTTATGTTTAAGGAAATGTAGTTGTGTTTTTAGGATTTTTTGTTTTCAAAGGATGATGTGGTGTAAGCTATGATTTATCTATTTCCATGCGAGAGGTGGTTATATTGGCCTTCCGATCGTAAGATCAACTTTTCATTCCTCTTTTTCTAGGATATTAGCTATGTTTCTCCATTGAGTTGGTGTTTCCTTTTTGTCAAACACGAAAGTTCTTAAGCTATTGATGATGTCTAATTGTTCACCTTCAATTTGTGTGAGGTTTGGTTGTATAATGGGTGTCGTAAGATTTGGTTACTGAATTGGAGCAATAAGACACCAAATGATCATAAAGTGCAAGATTTTCCTTTGATGTTTTGATCTCTCTTTGGTTTCCAAAAAGGATGATAAATGATGATGATTATGAAAGACAACCTTTTGGAAAAAAGGTGTTGGTGTTTTGATATGGTTTTTGTGAAACTCAAGACTCTAAATTTTGAGTGATGTTTTGGATGTTTTTAGAATTGATGCTATTTTTGGGACTCAAAATGTTGAAAACTTGGACCAATATTTCACTTCATTTTTCTAGAGGATATGTTGTGAAGAATCTACTTAAACTAGCCTTGAGGTTTAAGCAAATGTTGATATCTTAGAATTTTGAGTGAAGGAATAATCCAAAGTTGTGTTTTGATTTTGAATTCTAAAAGTAGGCTGGTGTGTTTGATTTTGCAAATGAATATGGACTGATGATGAAATAAGGTGTTTTTTTGGAATCTTGATTTGTTTTGTTTCTCAAAAGCTTTAACCAATTTAAGATCAGTTTTAATTTTCACTAGAAAATAAGGCAAAAGCGGAAATCTCATAATAGTAGTGGTAATTTTTATCAAAAGCAACCATATTTATTTTAACAGCGGCCAAATCTTGAGGACAACTACGATAAAAATTCTCAAAAGAGGCTTTTGTTTCAAGTCTTCTATATGGTAAACAGTGCAGGAAAAAGTGGTGGTTTTGAGAAAAAGCGACTAAATTTTAGGTCGAATGCGATTGCAATAATAAGTCAAATGTGACAATAATAGATCAACCACGGTAATTCTAGGATCAACTATGTTTTGACTTTCAATAGTGACAAGTTTTTGATAGTCACTGTCAAAAACCAGAGAGCAATAGTGGAAAGTTTTTTGTCAACTACGGATAGTTTTAGGTCAGTAGCGGTTAAAACAGGAGCAATAGCAAGTTTTGTTTAGATTTGTTTTCCAGCTTCTATGTTGGCAACAGTTTGGATAAATTTGCAGTTTTGATTTGATTTGTTTTTGAGAACTTTGGAAAGTGATAATACAAAAAAACAATAAAAACTATTTGACCCTAAATGTCTATAGCTTAAGCAAGTCTCTTTCCAAAAAAGCTCAAAGTTTGGGAAAGTCAAAATACAAAAGCCATAGTTCCCAATGTTAACTTGTTCTTAATGTGACTCAAAATGTAAGCCTAAATATTTGGAAACCTTTAGAGGTATTTGTTTAAGACATTTTTTAAGGAGTGAAAATATAGGGCTCTTTTCAAAGTATTCACACTAAGTCCAAAGGGTTTGAGATTTCATAACCATGTTCAATGTTTGTTCTGATGTGTTCATTTTAAAATCAAGCAATGTGTTTGATGTCCAAAGTAACCGAGAATTTTGGCAAGTTCGTGAAGACAATTTATAACCTAGAGATAGACACATTATTTTAGGTGGGCTTACCTCATTCCCCAAAGAGATGATTTTTCTTGCAACTTATGGAGAGTGTTTTAATCTCAACCACAAATCGGATTTGGTAAGTAACTTCTCAAAAGTAAATTTCAATGCACCACTTTCAAAGAATGTTTTGGCTAAAAAAGGTGGCTTCTACTACATTGGTTCTTAGTCATGCTTAGGGGATCCAACACTTTGCTAGCATCCAACAAGCCACTTAAGGCTCTAACCAACTTACTTGGGGCTCTATATACACAATGGTACCTCCGCTTTCGTGAATGGCACTAACGAAAAAGTAATCGTCGATTAAGTCATTTGGAGTTTAGCCTTGGCCATTTATATAGTGGCCTGAGTGAAATACCGCTTTGAGTCACCTTTGATTTCTCCAACACGGGATGTGTCTCAAAGGCAGGCCCTCTAAAGGTAATGCTTGAAATGAAACAAGTGTGAAACTCAAAATGATTTTCATCACTCAAGATCACCAAAAGACAAAAGGGGAGAGGATAGACACTTAGTTTTCCAAACATAGAAGACACGATATACAATTCATCACAATATTCTTTTTAAGCCCCTCGAGCGACGCTATCCAACAAAAAGGAAATAAAATGTGTACAAGATAGAAATTTATTTTTATGTGCACCAAAAATGAAATATTCCAGATTTCAAACAAGTAGATAGCAATATGCAAATCAGAAATGTATTTTCCAGTTTTAAGCACCAAAACTGAGTGTTGCTAATAACTTTGTATTAATGTGGTCAACAAAACAAACTCATTCATTTTGTCAACATAATGAAAGTGTCGGTCAAAAGACATATTCTATTTTATGAGCACCAAAACTGAAGTGTTGTTTTAATCTACAAAAGCTTTTGAAATTTCCTTTTAGAACACCAAATTGAAAGCATGTAAATTGTGGGGTTCATTTTTATAGCACCAAATCAAAAGATATTCTAAACTAGAAAGATTTTTGAAGGTTATTTTTAAAGCACAAAATCAAAAGATGTTCTAAACTAGAAAGATTTTTGAAGGTTATTTTTAAAGCACCAAATCGAAAGCGTGCAAGTTTTGGGGTTCATTTTAATAGCACCAAATTGAAAGATGTTCTAAATTAGAAAGATTTTTAAAGTTTGGGCTTGGGCCGTTTTCCTTCTTTGCAATAAGAGTGTTAGATGTTTTTAGATAAACACATGCCATGCTCCTGAAAATCCTGCATAATCAATTTTAGCGGCTTTCAAACACCCAAAAACAGTCACATTTTAGTGTTAGAAATCAACAAAAAACGTTTGCAAATTTTAAATAAAAAAATAGAGAGAAAAAGCATGCAAATTAGTCAAAAGTGACCCCTTTTAGTGTGACTATGAACCTATTTTTGGAAGCAAAAGTAGTTCAAAAACTCAACTACTGACTTGTTATGTGCAAGAGAGGTCCAAATTTTCAAGAGCGGGCTTGTTTTTGCAACAAAAGTGATTAAAAAATACAAAAGCGGTTAGGGAAAAAAAAATTGTGGCATAAATGAAGCAATGATTGTGTGAAACTCCTATAGCTTTTGTGTGAAATTTTTTCAAATGCATTTATGGAAAGTGTGACCACATTCTGAAATCTGCAACTGCTCAATTAAAACTCAAAAAGAAAGTTAGTGTCAAGACCAAGGTCCCACCAGGTGTGCCAAAATGTGTAAGGGGGAAATCGAGAGATGCATAAGATAATCAATGTAAACGAATCAAACAAGATTTAACTCAACCAAAAATTTAGATTCATACCCATTACTCATGAAATGAACGATATGAGACTATTGAATTCAATGAACTAAAGCAATACAATGAAAGAACATACAAATAATTCAATTAAACAATGTCCTTACCCATCTCATGTCGAAGTGTATTCACAATGATGTTGGATTGTTGTATCAATGCGAAGCCTCTATTTATGTGTTGTAAAAGCTTCAATGTGTGCGATGTTGATTGAAGATATGTTTAAATTTTTTCAAGAAATCAATTGTAATTTCAACATTACTTCATTGTGCAAAAGATGTCAATACTCCGATCATTTTTTGAGGATGAAGAGGATTTTTATATAGATTTTTTATTTTGAGATGAATGATCGAGATCGTGTAGTAGAAAATCTTGATCAACGGTTGAAAGATGTTGAGAGGAATTAGATTTCTTAGTTAGCTTCTATGATCGAATCAATTGAGGACGTTAATTGATCAATTAGAGGAAATAGATTGCCTAATATGTGGAATTGAGGAAACCATGTTGAGCCTTTAATGGGATTGAAGAATAGATGGATTAGTCAAGAAATAGATGGATCGGCCAGCCAACCAGAGTGAGCAATCGGTGGTCATAATTTGTTAAATCATCAAAGTGGGTAAGGATAATTAATTAATTAATCTTTTTGAGTTGAACGTGAAATTCATGTTTAAATTTTACAAACAAAGTTGTATTTGTTTGTTTTTACCTTTTTGAATGATGTTTGAATAAATTTAATTATTCAAGTTTAGGGGAAAGTGATTTAATTAAACTATTAAGTATTAATAATTTAATTGGCTTAGGGAAATAGGGTATAGTGACATAATTAAATAATTGGTGTTATTTAATTCATCAAGAGGAATAAAGTTATATTGGGACTTTATTATTAGTCAAAAATGATGAAATAATGAATTATTTAAATAATGTAATATTATTCAATTAATAGAGGAAGTTAGGGTTTTTGATGTAATTGATGTGAAATATAGTGATATTAGGTGATAATGATGCCAATGATAAGAAAGTGTCATTTAGGATGTGTGATATGCGTTAGGTCATTTTTACATGTCTACATAAGCGTTTTGATAAAATGATGCTTTATGGGGTTTTGTAATGTCCCCTTTTTCAAAGTGATCATAGGAGAAGACCTAATTCCACACCTCGAGTTTTTTGGATCACTAATTGAACATTGGAGGTGACTTGATACTTTTTTATATTTTTTTTGATGGGTTAAAAATATTTAATTATTTTTCTTGATGAGTGGGGTTTTGAAGTAAGCAAAAAATAATATTTTTGTTATTTGATTTTTGGCACTCAAGGGGAGTGTTGGGTCTCAAAAACTCTGGTTTAAACCACGAGAGGTTGCCAAGCTCTCACAACACTTTTGGTCAACTAACAAGGCCAATTGATGCAATTGTACCCTCTACTCTTCAGGCTCTGCAAAACCTAGGCGGGTGCACCTATCTATATGTTGCAGATTTGAGATGTATTTCCTGGTGAAACAATCTGTCCACAATGGCAAAGGGAAGTGGACAGATGAGATTACTACAATTACTCCTACTCCTACTGCACAAATGAAAGGATTTTTGAACAAATTGTTTGATAGGGTTTTGTATCTCTGGGTTGTGGCAGATTAGTGCCTTCTATCCACATGGGCAATGGAGTCAAAATGATATGTGTTTCCTCCTATTGGCTTAACTCTAGTTGTTAGGCACTCTGAAAATTCTATGGCTAGCATAAAAATTCACTAAGTCTATGACTTGCATAAACAATGCTGGAATGTTCCTTTATTAGGTTCTTCTTTAACTATCCAAAAGAAATCTCAAAACCACTGTGATTTATCAAGAGAATTTAATTCTAACTTGCAGACACCAGTTTAATTAAATCACACAAAATGAGAATGCATTTTGATAAACCAGGTATATACTTGATATGCTGATTTAAATGATTAAAAGATCCCAAGTTGGAGACAACCAAAAATAAAGAATATGAATTTTATTTATCACAAAAACTGAACACCAAAAGAAATTTACCAATTTAACATATTTTCTCCATTGATTCTGTTTCAAGAAAGTCTGTCATTATTTACATTCCAGTCTCCTCTCGGGAAAATTCTAACTCGTACAGTCTAACTACTGCTTTTCTATCTCCTCCTTCTCTTTCAAATTTTTGCAAATATTTATACATTATAGATCAAGGGTCATGACCCTTCATTCTACCCATTACAACTGTTCACATTTTGCTAACAGTAAATTAAAACATTTAATTATATTGCCTTATCGGCAAATTAAATGTTTAAACTATAGTCTCATGCCTTTTATTTTTCCATACACCTTTCCCGCTTTACTTTTGTTTCCCATGGCTTTTAACATCTTTACTGCTCTACCGCGGTCATGCTATTCGTACCCTACGGTATGGCGGTACTTTGAATTTTCAACGGTCTTCATTGTCATCGCCGATCATAGTTATCTTCATGTTTACCATGCCACTGTGGTCAATGAATTGACGTTATCTTTATGTTTACCGCACTACCATGGTCTTTGACTTTCTTACCCGCAGTATCGCGGTATTTGACTATTGCTCACTTTCCATTCTTACCACCTTACCATGGTCTGCGTCTTTGCTACGCACGATACTGCGGTAGCCACTAACCATCATCCTCACTACTAACTCACCGTCTACCGTGACCACCGCGGTCTATGTTCAAACCATGTGCGGTATAGCGGTAACCGCTTATCGACCGCTATGTTGCCACTGCCTACCAACCGCCAGATCGTTTACCGCGCTACCGTGGTGTATGAGTTAACCGTGTGTGGTAGCGCGATAAGCACTTTATGCCTACTTGTTAACCGCTACCGCCATACTGCAGGCCCATCCTGTGAGGCCGCGGTAAAGCGGTAAACACATAGAAATGAAATACTAAGGCAGCGGTAAGGTATAAAATGAATAATGAAATGGACGGGGATTAAAATAAACCATTTTTATGAAAAGATAGGCAAATAAAATAAAATCCCTTAGAATATTTATGGATTTTTATGGAAATTTGTGGGAGAACCTTAGGGTTTTAGATGGAAATTTTCAATTCTAACAGGGAGTAGGTTAAATGATATTTAAATATGATTTTGGTGCCTAAAATATATTTTTTAATTTTTATTGGGGTTGGGCAACCCTTTCGGGAAGTTATAAGGTGGAAAGAATAATAAAAAAAAATATTTTGAATTTTGGGAAAAGTGCACCCAAGTTAGAAATTAAAAAATAAATTTAAATTCAAATTCAAATAAAGGAAATTTGGTGCCCAAATTGGGTCTACCAATTTGGAGGGATAAGGTGGGATTGATATATATACAAGTTCATTTTGGAGGATTATTATCATTGTGCATATTGATTTAGTTTTGATTACCAATTTATTACAACCATTCTAAGGATGAAAGCCCTAGTGAATTGTGGGTAAGTTAGATGAAAACCTAGCTCATCATTGGAGGGCTTCATGACAAAGGTCTACTTATGCTTAAATGGATTTTTATGATGGGTTTCATGCTCATATTTTTAGATCAGATTAGGCAACTTGTTGAGGGCAGATTTGGTGTGATTTTGTCTAGGGTTTCACCCTAGAGTGGAGTGCCCAAGTTAGAAGTGGTGTGATTTTCTTTGGAGTGGAAATTTTGGAATTTTGGAAAGCTTTCAAGGGTTGAAAACCCTCATCTATATACGAATAGGCCAGTGCAACAACTTTGGTAGGGTTTAGAGCCATTTCTCATCAATATTTTGCATTCATCTTTACATCTTGTCATAGCTGGAGTAGTTCGCTTAGCTAGGGTTTAGTGGAGCAGAATTTCATACACTTTTTGGCATGTAACTAGGGTTAATTCATATCAAGAAAGGATAGCTAGTTGCCACGTTTGATGTTTTGCAGACATGCAGGCACTGAGGAGTTAACTCCCTCAACAAAAGCAGGAATTTTACATGAGCGAACTTACGGTGGAGGTCTTGTCAATTTGTAGGGTTGGCATCGATTCTAATGTAACTTGACGCATTAAAAAGAATGCAAAATAAACAATTTGCAATTCAATTCAGGAAGAACACAACATTTGTAGAGTGTGGCTGGAGAATGCTATCGGATAATGCCTGGAGGTGTTCAAGAAAGCCAAGATGATGATGAGGCCCTGGAACCTGTGACTGAATTGTCCAATTGCACAAAGCGAGTGACCATTCGAGGGCCATCTTTTGCATGGTGATCTTGTGTAGGTTTTTAGGGTCGATTGTCCCAAAGTGGAGGATGCAATTAGAGTAGTTTTAGGGGTGGAAGTTACAAGCCCTAGAGAGCGACATCTGCTTTTCCCTTCTCAGGTACTGTCAATCTTTTTATCAAATGCAACGAACTTGTTTCAATCCCTTGTTGATTTGGAGGCAATTGTAAGCAAATGTGTAAAACCTCAGGTTTTGGATAATGATGCACTGTTACATGTAGTGCAAGGTTATAATTTCTTCATAGGAGATGGGTTTGTTGGGGGCCTATTTCAGAGAGAACATCTAAAGCATCATCATGGTTATGACAATTTTTTTGAAGTAGTAAGGTTAGGTCTACAAATAAAGAATGATGGTATTCTTGTCAAGGCCTTAAGGAAAAATAACAATAGAAATGGTGCAACTCTGGCCTTTGACATAAAGGAAAAATATTACTCTCTATAATTTTTGTGTGAACATGCTCCTCACTTGCCCACAATTCCACCAGTGTTAGAGCTACCTTCAAAAATAGCACCGATGATAATAGCAGAAGCTAAAAGGGTAGACACAAATTTTTCGCTGCAATTCCAGGCATTGGGGATCAACATTGTCATTTGTCCAAAGCTCAGATTCAACATGAGGTGAATGATGATGAAGAAGCATTCGTGAGTTATGAATTTTTTGCTAATGATTTGGGTTTGCAGGGCCTGCTTGAGGGACATGATAAAAAATCTGTTCAGGGTGGTGATCAAATGGAAGAGTGACTGTCAAAGATTCTAGGGTTTTTTGTTTTGTTTTGTCTTATACTTAGAATCCATGTGTATACGGACATGTCATCATTATGGCTGCTAAAATATGCATGGGGTCAACTTACCATTTGTAGTTTGGGTTTTGAAATTTTGTAATCTGGGAATTAGTGTCGACTTGTATACAATTGGAAAATACTTATATTTTAAGATAGGATATATAGTTTACTTTTTCACGGGTAGTCAAATTTCTGATCAACATCTTGGGCTGATCTTTTGCTAAAACTAGTAAGATCAAAAATTTTGTACAAATTTTTTCTTTTGGGGCTATAACTAGAGGTTTTCTTCTTGGCTCTTTCCTGCCGGTATGCCCCCCAGAACTAGGATTTTGTACTACCTAACTATTTCACTATTAATAATATTGTGGGCTACCACTCTTGCTTAATTTATTTATTTTGGGCATGTTGAGCCCATTTTTGTGGTGTAATTGCATGGTCATTAGTTTTGATTTTGAAGCAACAGATTGGACAAACTAATATTTGGATTTATTGCATGTTTGGATGGTCATATTATTGTTTCGTATTGTTGGTTACATTCATATTTAAAGATAGATATATTTGATATGTTATTTGAAGCATCTTTGGAAAAATATATGTTTTTTTCATCATTTTTTGAAAGCAAAATTTCATATCAGAAGTTAGGGTTTGAGCAGAAAAATAAAAGTGCAGAAATTAGGGAAAAAAATTTAGTTTCAAAAATTAGTATTCAGGTCAATATCCTAGTTGGGATATGTTAGTGGTATTAGAGCTTTGATCTTGCCAGCTTGAGGGTCTTATATGAAATCACCATTTTAGTTTTACTATCATAGAAAAATAGGGTAGCAAGTTTCACAACATGAAATGGAGGAAATTCCAAGGAGGAATGATCAACCTTGGGAAAAAAATTTGCATACTTTTTCCCAACAACAACAACAGGTGTTGCAAAATTTTCAATAGAAGAGTGGTAAAAATTGAAGAATTGAGGGTAGACCTGCATACCCCAAGAGAAAACAACATTGACTATAACAACATGGAAGGAGCAACTACCTATACAAGGAGAGCCACTAATATAGTGTTGGGTAGGCCACTTGGGCCTACTTTTGTGCAAAGAAGAGAAGAAGTAGCATCTAAGGAAGAGGAAGAAGAATCCCATGTAAACGATGATGTGATGGTTTCCTATGATGAGTACCAATAAATTCTAATTTAGGTTAGGAATTCCATCAAATTATATCAATACATGAATCGGTGAAGGAATAGAAGAAAGGAAAGCAAGAAAGGTGACCTCAAAGGCAACACAAAGAGTAAAAAGAAGCATTGAACAAGATTTCTCTCCCTAAATTTGATGGTAGGACAAGTGATCGAGCATGGGTACACAAGTTAGACACATTATTGAAGATTAAACCCATGTCATAAGAGGATGCAGTTCAATTTTCAACTATGCACCTAGAGGGAGTAGCTTATGATTGGTGGAATTATTGGATTTCCACACAGAACCATACAACAATTCATTTTTATGAGGAGTTCATAAACAAGCTCATTGCAAGGTTTGATATGAAGGATATAGAAGTATAATATAGGGACTTGGCACAATTGAGACAGGTTGGGCATGTGGATTCTTACATCAATGGGATGAAATTACAATACTATGTCTCACTTTTGGGACAATGAACTTTTTCAGGCTAGGAGGGACATTTTTAGTGAACACCTTTGAGCGAAGGTATGCAACTAAACACCTTCGATCGAAGGCTAGCCTTCACTCGAAGGTGTTTGACATAAAATAATGTTTTATGCTATAAAATGATTTTTTGCATGTTGAACTTCACTCGAAGAACCCTTTAAGCGAAGGTAACATTTTAAAACGAAGGGGTTAAGTATGAATAGGTTTAGATTTTACATCAAAATTTCCTTAGAAAATTCAGTTTCAAACCTTGGGTTGGACCTTTAGATTAACTTAACTTGATAAGATATTTTTCAAGATTGTAGCCTCAAAATGAGCTTTCCAACAAGTATAGTTTTGATATGTTTTCATTTTATCATTGTATTTAATTTTTAATTTTTACTTAACATAGTTTTTTCTCTGAACATCAAGCTCTTCATTCTGCATAAGTGAAAAAATAGTAAACCATTGCAATTTTTTTTCAAAAAACACCCTTTCCCTAGGTATTGATGTCCTTGTTTCACCAAAAAAAAATAGATTTCGGTATATACACAACAAGTTATGTTGGAAGACACACACATATGTATAAATTATAGTTACAATGACTTCATAAATTAACTAAAAAATATATAACAAAAAATTATGAAAAAAATATCCTTTCCCTAGATATTGATGTTGAGAATCTATGTTTCAATTTTTTTAATTTTATCCTTTATAGAAAAAATGTTATGTTGGATGACACAAACATTACTTTCTAAAAAATGTTGTTTTCTATTTAAAAATAGTTATTAAAGGAGAAGTTGAAAGATTCATGATTTATTTCAATTTTTTTAAAAAATATCTATTTAGAATCTACACAAAAATTTCCACAAATCACTAGTTCACATCATCTTCAAATTCTTAACGATTTATCTGCTATAGGTCTCAGAAGATGAATATTCAGTTAAAATTGTTGATATAAATGTCCATCTTGGCCAAAATGTGAGACACAATATTTTGTTTTCACCCAATGAGTTCCAAAGGATTGTAGTGATGGTACCAGATATGACATAGAGAAGTGTGACAATATTATTTATGGAAGGATTGAATGATAAGTTGAAGGGGTTGGTGAAGGTTCATAGGCTTAGTACACTTTATGATGCTATTTAGCTTGCACTTGATCTTGATACTACTCCACCATTTCAGCCACCAAAGAAAGGTTTTAGAGAAGATATTTACCACTTTAGAAAAGTGATAACTAGCCTAAGTCCACACCTCCTTAGTTGAGCTTTGATATAAGGAATGAGCTAAGGAGGAAGAAACTTTGCCTCAATTGTAGTGAACCATGGGGACCAAGAAATAGATTCCTTGGGAAAGGAAAAGTACACTACATTGAGTTCACTCCTGACCTTGAGGATGATGAAGTCTGAGACACCACTTTAGAGAGTGATCATGAGGAGCCACGGTTGGAGCTAGATACTAAGGTAGAAGGTGCTATTTATTTTCTTTTAGGTGTCCCTAAGTATCATCCCTTTTACTTGAGGAGAATTGTCAGGGGGAAATGGGTCTCATGTTTAGTGGACACTGGTGCAACACATAACTTCGTTGATGAGTTTTTTGTGGCTAAGAGAGGATTGCAAGTAGATAAGTTTCTCAAATTCAGCATCATGTTGGAAAATGGATTCAAGATGAGTTGCACTAGGGAGATACCCCAATTGGGCATTTGGTAATGACTATTCATTGGTTGATGAATTCTATGTAGTCGACATTGGTGGGATCAAGATTGTGTTGGAAATCCAATGGTTACAATCACTTGGTAGATATGTTTAGGAATTCCAAAGGATAGAGTTAGAATTCACATCAAAAGGAAAGAAAATAGTGTTGAAAACTATCAATAAGGGTCCACTGAAAGACATGTTAGCCAAGAGGATCGAGATTCAGGACAACCTTATCATAACTAGAGAAGCATGTAATTTTAAGCCAGATAAACCTCTTGGACTAGAACTTGACGATGGGAAATTAATAAAGGATAAAGACTTGTTTGAGTCCCTTGAAGGCACTACAAAGAGGTATGATGTAAGTTCTAATTTTCTATTTTTTGATAATATTCATATTTCTTTGCATAACCATGAGATAGCAGCTATGTCACATGAGGGGGATGGTATTGAGGGATCTCCTAATGATGACACTCAAGATTTGAGTTTCAAACATAAGGAATGTATTATGGATTTAAGCCAAAAAGGTTCTGATTTTGTATACCATACTATGGAAGATGTGAAGAATACACAATATATGTGTGAAGGGTGGTTACAAAGAGTTAGGATAGAAAAAATGTTGGTTTCCCAAGCAAGACAACACTTGCAAGAGGTTAAGGAATATTGTAACTAGCTAGATCAAGCAAAGAGGCAAAGCGAGTCACACCTTAGATCTTTATTTCTGCTAAGGGAAGAATGCATAGTGGTGAAGCAATCAAAGGGAAAATTTCTTGAAGAAAACAAGCAAGAAGAGTATGTAGATTTGGGTGGACAAGGGGAAATGTATGATTCAAAAAAATAGATCATGTACCAGATTTGCATCATGATTTTCCTTTGTTTCAGGGCCTCTTAAAGGCCCAAATCCTAGAGAAGGTTAGAGAATTTGAGCATACACTTAGTGTATAAGCCACTAGTGTCAAATTTTCATATGAAGATGGAGTCATAAGTGATTTAGTTTGTGGTGATTCTTTGGTATTTCTTGGAGAAGACGAAGAGTTTATTGGTGACAAGGTGCAACCCTACCATCTTATTGATCCTTCGGTAATGTTGGAGGCTACCCTATTTCAAATATTTGTGATAGACACTTGCATTTGTTGAGCATACTTTGGAGGTGAAATGGAGCTATGACACAAGGTATGGAGGTATTTCTATAATTTTTAGTTTTGACTTACTAATGCTTGTGTTCCAGTTGGACTATGTCATAGGGATTGAAAGAAAGCATGCATATCTTGAAATTCCTACCTTGGTTCATGAGGATCCACTCCATACATTGCTAAGAGATGGTTGTTCAAGCTTATTGCACATGGAAATCCTATAGGCTACTTCAAGGACAAAAGTTGTTGGTGTGTTTTGGAGAGGTTTGGATCATCTCTTCATCATTGGAGGATGACATATGGGTGATACTCTATCATCATATGACATGGGTGATAGTATTTGCACTCATTTGGGTTTGATTTTTAGTTGGGAGGTTTTTGTTCCTTTTCTACATCAACAACCTAGGAGGGGTGATTATATATTTTCTTGCACTTGTGAGGGGTGCACTACACATCCACCAAAGATCTATAGGGGTTGGAGAGTCGTTTGGTGTTAGCACTTTGAGATGCTTCCATATTTTCATGTTTGTGGGTTGTGATGTTATTAGAATTTGGGATCCAGGTGGCGATATGCTTATCATTGCTCGAGGAAAAGCAATCTCAAGAAGGGAGGACTGTAATATCCATTTTTTTAGAGTGATCACAAGAGAAGACTGAATTCCACACCTCAGGTTTTTTGAAGCGCAAATTGAGTATTAGAGGTGACTTGATATATTTATATAATATTTTTAATGGGTCAATTTTTAATTTTTATTTTCTTGATGATGAACGAACTATTTGGGGTTTTGGAGTAAGCAAAAAATACGTGAAAATAATATTTTATTATTTTGATTTTTGGTGCTTAAGGGGAGGAGGTTAAATGGTATTTAAATATGATTTTGACACCTAAAATAATTTTATATTTTTTATTAGGGTTGGGTGACCCCTTTTGGGGATTTATAAGGTGGAAAGAATAATTAAAAATAATATTTTGAGTTTTGGGAATGTGCATCCAAGTTGAGAGGTTAAAAAAAGAAATTAAATTCAAATTTGATTAAAGGAAGGTTGACACCCAAAGTGGGTCGGCCAATTTGGAGGGATAAGGTGAGATTGATATATGCAAGTTTATTTTGGAGGATTATTATCATCGTGCATATTTCTTCAGTTTTGACCAAAAATTTGTTGTAGCCATTCCAAGGACGAAAACCCTTGCGAATCATTGGAGGAATTCATGACAGAGGTCTACTTGTGCTTCAATGGATTTCATGCTCAGATTTTCAGATTAGATATATTAAGCAACTTGTTGAGGGCATATTTGGTGTCATTTTGTCTAGGGTTTCACCCTAGAGTGGAGTACCCAAGTTAGAAGTGGTGTGATTTTATTTGGAGAGGCGATTTTGGCATTTTGGCGAGCTTTCAAGGGTTTCAAACCCTCATCTAAAGACCAACAAGCCAAAGCACCAACTTTGGTAGGGTTTGGAGGCATTTTTATCAATAATTTGCATTCATCTTTGCATATTGTCATAGATGGAGTAGTTCGCCCAGCTAGGGTTTTGTGGAGCAACATTTCATACACTTTTTGGCATGTAACTAGGGTTAATTCATATCAACAAAATTTTGAAACATTTTTGAGCATGTTGAGCCCATTTTTGTGGTGTAATTGCATGGTCATTAGTTTTGGTTTTGTAGTAGTAGATTGGACAAACTGATAATCAAATTTATTGCATGTTTAAATGGTTATATCATTGTGTCATATTGTTGGTTACATTCATAATTGAAGATAGATATATTTGATATGTTATTTAAAGTATTTTTGGAGAAATATATGTTGTTGTTCATCCTTGTTTGAAAGAACAAAAATTCATATCAAAAGTTAAGGTTTGAGCAGAAAAATAAAAGTACAGAAATTAGGGCAAAAAAATGAGATTCAAAAATCAAAATTCAAGTGAATATCCTAGTTGGGATATTTCAGGTCTTTTACTCGAAATGGTTTTCCCCATTTATATCTTGTGTAATGTGTAGAATCTATGCTTGTATGATTCTATAACAACTCTATCCTTATTCTATAGTTTTTTCCTAGGTTTTAACTCATGAAGTGAATAGTTCAATATCTTCAAAAATAGGAAAATAATTTTTTTCTTTTCCAATAACATATTTTGCATGTTACATAAATAATTGCATATAATATTGCATAATAACATAACTAAAATTCATGTAAATGAAACTCATCTTTTCAAATACAGATTATAAATAGAATTCATGATCATATAAATCATTTCATAATTTACAATAGAAAAAGGTCAAGATATCCTTATCTGGATTACACATCTATTTCAAAAGTCTTTGTATGATTTCTGCAAGAGGGAGAGCATCACCCAAGTGTTTTACCTCCAACCATAGACCAATGGTCCCTGCACACCTTCCAACTAGAAGTGGCCCTTCCCTTCGATGCAAATTTTGGTATAGGAACCTATAGTATTTCCATTTGAGTATTTAGTGTTGTGTCCTACATAACATGTATAACCATTTAACTATGGACACATTCCAACTATACATGATGTTGCTAACAAGTTATGTAAACTCAGCACACAGTGAAATGACAAGTGCGAGAAGAGACTTTTGCACTTACTTTGGCCAAAGTTTTGATATATATAATCATCCACTTTCTAAGGAAATGATTTTGTAAGTTAACCCACCTCTAACTTGACTTGGAAATCTTACTAACCTATGGTTAACTCTACTTTTGGTTTGACCCAAGTGTTAACTAACTCAAATAGATTCTCTTTCAATAGTGATGACTTTAGTAGTGTTCAATTTTGACTAAGTTGGTTATGTACTCTTTGAATTTGAACACCCATGTTACATTCATGTAACATCTGGGTCTGAAAACTACCACTTGTTCAAGTCCTTTCTCTTCTAAGTCGATAAATGACTTGACAAGTTATACTCTAACTAGATCTTTCTAGTTAGATTCATGTAACATCTTTGAGCTTGTCTACCTTTTGCTCAGGTCTTAGATTTTAACCATGGGAGTAACTACTCTCTATTTTATGCATAATTATTTAATCATTATTGACACAATGTCATCGACTAGACACACTTGGTCTCAATCTAAAAGTATTGACAATGTCAATATGCATAATAATCTATATTAAACTTAAATTAAGAAACTTATTCTTATTAAGTTTTAGATGCCCATCGTTTACTCTTATGGTTCTTGTTCTAAAGAACTCCATACCAAATCTGATTAATCAAAGTGAACATAAAATAGACAATCGTCTTCTTCTTATATAATGGTTGGACTCTTTGTTGTTATACAAGTATGGCTTCATCCTTCTAGAATGCAATAGATCTAATTATTCATGATATTAAGTATCATTTAGTTTGATTCAATATAAAACTTTCTATTCATAGTAATTTCCTTTAATAATTAGATATTATTAGTTTTAATTTTGATAAACTCAACTAAGAACCATCCAACTAATCTCCAAAATATTTGTAGGTTTCCTCCCAAGTTATCCTTTTATAATTATATAAGGTACCTTTTTATATGTATATAGATATTCATATATTAATCCTTCCCTATGACAAATATATTCTCATATTTAAACATATGATAAGTTTACATCCAAGCTAGAGAATATTTTCTATTTGAGAGATGTTTGTGCTTTTGCACCTTAAAATCTCTTAGCATCATGTCCTCTGGTTTATAACGAGAACATAATGTCCTCTACTCAAGTTACTTGATTTCAAATCAACAAATAATAATAATGACTCTTGGTCTAGTAAGTAATATATATAACTTTCAAACAATAATAAAGACTTTTGTCTTTCTATTATGTTCAGACCTTCTCACTGAGAATGCAATATAAACTTGTTTTGATAAAATATATATAAAAAACTGTCTTATTGGAATAAACATCATATTCACATGTTTATCTATTCTTCCATAATTGAGTTTAATAAGTTGGTCGTTTGGTAAAACATAGCTTAGAGAGTCTTAACATCTCTCTTTAAGCTCTCTTGAATAATTTAACTCAATATCACGTAAAAATAACACAATTTTAACAATGTTTTTAAATGTGAGATAATTTAGTCTAATCCACTGATTAATTCTGATTCTAACTATCTCTTATACTTTCTTGTAAATAATCTATATTTTTCATGTTGGAACATGAATTTGTAAATATTTGCAAACAACCATAGAATAGCATATAATGTAGGAATATTCATCTTCAAAAATATAGAAGAAAAACTCTTTCAGATTTGAGAGAAAAATAATAAGAGATTTAAAACATGCGTGGAATATGATTAACTAAGATTTTCAACTGTTGTCTCTTGCTACAAATTCTACAACTTAAACTCAGAGCTTCTATGCTTTCCAAGCTCCACACTCAATAGAAACTTTTACATTTTTTTCTTGATTCTATTACTAATAGTCTGTAACTAATGAGCAATCTAATATTGATTCAGTCAAACCCATCTCTCTATATGACGTATTGTTTGTAGATTGCAAATGATTTTCACACAATTCTAACTCTCTCTTCTAATTCAACGTAATACAACTTTCTTTGAAAATGGTTATCTAAAAAAATAACCTCCAAAATGAACAACACGTATATATTTATACTAAATGAATATACCAAAGATAGAATCAACTATCTCTTGGAAGTGAGCAATTAGCTACTAGGTGTGAGGGAAGCCCTTCAAGATAGTCATCTATGTACCCATAGAATTGCCACAACTAACAATTGACTTAGTCTTATACAATTCAAAATTTTGTACATAAAAATGCAGTTATAAGATAATTCAATTTCAGTTAAAATAATCTTAAAAAACAAATTGAATTCTTCCTCATATTTCCATGGAATACTTGGCATGATACAATTTTATTTAGTAGCAGTTAAAAACTCCAAAAAAAGTCTCAATAAATGACACGATATGCAACAATTTTCCATGCTAATAACTTAATTTCCTTTCTACCCAAGTTGTGGGATTTTTATTAAGAGGAGCACATGCTTTGAAGTTTCCACATCACCACCTTTATTTTGGCTGTTAAAGTAACTTAAAAAGTGCATTATTCAGCCACTACGTGGCTTTAATAATAAATTTCTAACTGCATATCGTGATGCCTAAGTTGGGAAACCATAATATTCATAGATATATCTGTCATAAAGCCTTGTATATGCGTGGCATAACAACCATTTAATATGGATTTTTAAACCAAATAAATATAATACCTACTTATATATGATAATATATATACACATTTAATTAAACTTTTATCTGCATACACATATACATATATATGTATGAATATACATAAATATTAACTTATTTATATATATTCATACCTTCATACATACATATATATGCTTTTACTCACATATATATATATTCATATATACTATTTAAATATACTTTACATATTACATTCATTATATACAATAGTTATTTGCAATTAATTTTAATTTGATGGTCAAAGAGGTTCAATAACGATATGGGCATTATTTTCCCTAAGGACACTTAGCCTATCAAACTTAGGTTTAAGATTTTACTGATTCAATACTTGAACTGACCTAACAAGGTTTCAAATAGTCTAAATGAGTGAGTGTGTGTGTCTACTCAGACAACAATACCAACCATTCCAAATACCAACTCCTCTCCTGGGTGATACTCTCCCTTCCCCTTTGGAGGGTTCAAACTTTCATACATTCAATTTAGAGCAACATATTCATATTTAGTTGATAACATATAAATCATAATCCTAGTATAGATTAAAAATCATATAAGCATTTAAAATTAGTTTCATCACATTTCATATACATATATTTCATCCAACCGTCAAATACCATAATGACATAATCATGCATTATAACCGTATTTGAACATAAAGGTTAAAGTAATTGGGTAAATTAACAATGGGGAGTAACATATCCTCCCCCATAAGGATCATCATCCCCGATGATTCAAAATATCATAACATATATTAAATCAAATACAAATTTTACTTTTAGTTTTCAAAATCATGTAAGAGATGGAATTTTTTTTTGTTTAATCTCATTATAATCTTTTCTCATAGCACTGTCCTCTGTAAACTAGTCCCACTAGACCTTGCACTGAGTGACCCTACTAACACATTGGTAGAGTTTGCATCATTCAAGCACTCTTTCTCCTCTAAGAACTATCTCGGTATATGCTTGGCAACATCACAAATTTTTTCCTATCATTCTTTTTTGCTAGTTTCTCTTCTTGATCAACTTGATATACTCTTCCATTTCTAACAACATTTACGGACTAAGGATAATCCTATCTTCTAGCTTATCCCAACTTATAAGAATTTGGCACTTTCTTCTGTATAATGTTTCAAATGGATCTAATTTTATCATGAAAGATAGGACTTGTAAGAAAACTCCACCAGCGGTAGGTAATCTTTCCACTTGTATTACTGACCTATGCAATACATTCTCAATAGATCTTCCAACACTTGGTTTACTCTTTCAGTTTGACCATCTCTCTTAGGGTGATAAGATGAGCTTATATTCAATTGAGTTTCCAATGAGGTGAATATGGTTTACCAAAACCTTAATGTTACACGTGTATCCCCATATGAAATAACCTTCTCAGGAACACCATGAAATCTATACACTTCCTACATGAATTTTTGGGCTATAACTGGTGCCCCACTTGTCAAATTTCTTGGTATGAACTGGGCTACCTTGGTGAGCTTGTCCACCACTACTAAAATAGAGCTATGCCAAATATTTGACATAGGAAGGCCTTGTACAAATCAATACTAATGATCTTCCACTTCATCTCTAGAATTCCATGAGGATATAAAAGTATTTTTGGGTGATGATGTTCTACTTTCACCCTTTGGAATTCTAGACAACTTTCTACAAACTGTTGCAAGGTGTGCACCCTTGGTCTCCTTGTGATGTTCAACACAACGCTCAGGTTCATGACATGGCTTAACTACCTCTCATGGATTCATTAACTTTGGTAGTTGTATCAGGCATTAATAGATCAATCTTTTGGTGCAACGACAACCATCTGTGCAATAATTGGTATCAAAGCCTAGGTCATGGGTTCAAACCCCTTGCTTGTGCTAGGTGGGATTTTCGCAAGGTGTGCAATATTGGTATCCTTGTGTTGTGAAACATAGCTCTTGGGTTCATGGCATGGCTTAACTGCCTCTTGTGGATTCATTAACTCTGGTGGCTATATCGAGCATTAATAGATTGATATTTTGGTACAATGACAACCATTTGTGCAACACAAACCTTGTAACATATCTCTTCATTCCTTTCCAAAAATATAGTGGTTTCACATCATCCAAAATTTTTTTCACTCTAGGATGTCCTGAACATGGTGCATAATGAACTTCCTTCCACACAATATTTCTTAACTTAGATTTTGGTACTTACATCCTTCCTCTAAATCTTAGCAGTTCAGCTAGATCAAAATTAAACCCATCATACTTGGAATCTTGAGGATCGTACATGAGAGATTGTTTGAATTTCTCATATTATTCATCTCTTGTGGAATTTTTCAATACTTGATTCTTGAAATTAGAATGAATAGATATCATTGAGGAGATATGCCTCCTTTGACTTAGGGTATCTGCAACTCGATTTTCCTTGACCTTTACTTAATTGATTTCAAAATCATAGTCAGATATTAGCTCAAGCTATCTCCCTTGTTGAGAATTTAGATTTGGTTAGGTAGATAATACTTTAGACCATGATGGTATGTCTTTAACTCCAAAATTTTCCCAAGCAAATAACGCCTCCATGATTGCAAAGCATGAACAACTGCTGCTAGCTTGAGATCATGTGGAGCATAGTTTTGTTCTTATTTCTTCAATTTCCTAAACTCATAGGTGATAACTTTCCCTTCTTGCATAACATCCCGCCTAATCCTTTTCCCAAGACATCAATGATAACCCTCAAATTAGCCTTTTAGATCAGGAACTTTAGAATTGGTGTCGTAGTTACTTCTCTTTTATTCGGTCAAATGCTTTTGACATTTTTTTTGTCCATTCAAATATTTTTCTGAAAGGTCCTACAACTAAGCCTTCAACTCTAACAAATTTGTTGTGGTCATTTGATAAGAAACTTTGGATATAAGGTTTCAATTTGGGAAGTACGTCTGTGGAAGATTCAAAAGTTTTCTTAGGAAGTAATCTAGGCAATTTGTCTGGAAATACATCATCAAAACCCCATTGAATAGGGTACTTATTCATATTTAACCTTTTCTTGATCTATATACTCCTTTTTTCCCCTTGGTGTTTTCAAGACTCGTAATACATTAAATCATCTTAAAAGATGAACTCTTTGTAATCATCTATTTTCTCCATTGTGTCTACATGGAGCTGACATCCTTTTTTCCTGGCCTTCTAAAACTGGATGACTATCATTTTCCTTAACTTCTCCTCCCTAAGTGTACATTAAAAATACACTTTGTTCATAAGGTCATCTAGTCACTCTACTGTTTTAGCAAAGAAGTCTTCTCGATAAGCACTTTACCCCTAGAATGGCATCAAAATATCCTACAGTGGCTGCATATAGATTCACTCCCATTTAGAAAGCTTGGAAGTTCAACCTTAGCTTCAAACAAACACTGCTCTACCTGAGCTCTTGTTTGATTAGCCTATTTTACTAACTAGAGTTTTGCCTTGCAACCAACTTTTCTAAGAAATTTTATCCATATTTCATGGTGGATTCATCTTCTTCATAACCTTAGATACTTCAAGGGATAATTAGATTATTTTCTCATTAACAAGCCTTTACTCTGAATTATCTATGCCCACTCTGGTTGGTGTGTTCACGTCTTTTTTCATCTTTACTTTTGGGAGATGCTTCCTTTACTAGCCTACTTTATCCTCTGACCTCCTACTATAAGGTATTTGTTTAACTTAATCAAATGGAAATTTTATTATATTCTTCATGGATTACATAGTATCCTTATATAATACATAAAATTTGACTCTTTGCGACTATAGGTTGCTATTAGAAAAATGGATCTCCTTGGGTTCTTCCTCACCCATAGATTCAACTAATTTTTTTTTGGAGGGTGGATGTACTCATAGGTACTCATCTATAACCTTCTTACTGACCACAGGTGCATTCCTACCACAAACAAAGGGTGTCTCCCTATGAGTTGATAGTTTGACTAGTTTGACTACAAAGATAGGAACAATGGCCTTCACCATTGCTATATCTAGCCACTTCTTCTCTAGCCTGATATGCTTGAGTACGTCAACAAGTGTCTCAAAGTCAGCCCAAAAAAAACCTCCTGTGTATCTAATATGGTTAAGGAGTTTAACCTCTGGGGATGACTCTTTCTTAGTCCTAAAGTTAGACAAGTTTTGAGAAATTGACTTCCTTACTATTTTCCTTGTTCATATTTTTCCCACCATTCTAGCATAAGAACATTTCAAACATTAGCTACTAATAATGTTTGAGGAAAAAATTATGTAATGAGCTCATAGGTCCATGTGTTGAAATAAATAGCTCTAATACCATATGTAACGACTCTATCCTTACCCTATAGTTTTCGCCTAGGTTTTAACTCATGAAGTGAATAATTCAATATCTTCAAAAAAAAGAAAAGATTTTTTTTCTTTTCCAATAACATATTTTTCATGTTGCATAAATAATTTTATATAACACTGCATAATAGAATAACTAAACTTCATGTAAATGAAACACATCTTTTCAAATAAAGTTTATGAATATAATTCATGATCATATAAAAAATTTCATAATTTGTAAGAGAATAAGGTCAAGGTATCCTTATCTGGATTATAATTTCATTTCACAAGTCTTGACATGTAGTCTGTAAGAGGGAGAGAATCACCTAAGAATTTTAGGTCTTCAACCGTAGACCAATGGTCCCCCACACACCTTCCAACTGGAAGTGGCCCTTCCCTTTTATGGAGAGTTTGGTATAGGAACCTCTAGTATTTCCATATGAGTGTCTATTGTTGTGTCCTATATAGCATGTACGACCATACAACTATGGATACCTTCCAATTATGCATGAGAGTACTGACAAGTTATGCAAACTTGGAGCATAGTGAACCGACAAGTGCGAGCAAATAATTTTTCACTTTGGCCAAAGTTTTGATATATATAATCATCCACTTTCTAAGGAAAGCTGTGTCATAAGTTCACCCACCTCTAACTCAACTTGGAAATATTACTAACCTATGGTTAACTCTACTTTTGGTTTGACCCAAGTGTTAACTAACTCAAATAGATTCTCTTTCAATAGTGATGATTTCACTAGTTTCGACTATTCGACTAAGTTGGTTACATACTCTTTGACTTTGAACACCCATGTTAAATTCATGTAACATCTTGGGTCTTGGAAACTACCACTTGTTCAAGTCCTTTATTCTAAGTCGATAAATGAATTGACTGGTTATACTTTTCTCACTAAATCTTTCCAGTTACGTTCATGTAACATCCTAGAGCTTGGCAATTGCCTTTTACTCAAGTCCTTAGTTTTTAACCACATGAGTAAATACTCTTCTATTTCATGCATAATTATTTAATACTGATGACACAATGTCATCAACTCGACACACCTGGTCTCAATCTAAAAGTATTGACAATATGTTGATATGTATAATAATCTATTATTAAACTGAAATTGAAGAATACTTCTTCTTATTACATTTTCAAATGTCCATCATTTACTCTTATGGTTCTTGTTCCTAAATAATTCCATACTGAATGAGGTTAATCTTGAAGTGAACATAAATAGACAATCATCTGCTTCATATATAATGGCTTAGACTCTTCGTTGTTATACCAAGTATGGATCTGTCCTTCTAGAATACCATAACCAATCTAGTTATTCATGATATTAAATATCATTTAGTTTGATTCAATATAAAACTTTATATTCATAGTAATTTCCTTTAATAATTTAGTATATTAATGTGCTTACTTTTGATAACTCAATTGAGAACCTTTCGACTAATCTCTAGACTCTTTGTAGGTTCCTCCAAAGTTATCCTTAGCATAATTATATAAGGTGCCTTCGTTTGTATGTATATAGATATTCTTATATTAATCCTTCCCTATGACACATATATTATCATATTTAAATGTATGATAAGTTTATATCGAAGCTGGAGAATATTTTATATTTGAGAGATATTTGTGCTTCTGCACGTTAAAATCTCCCAACAACATGGCCTTTGGTTTATAATGAGAACATAATGTCATCTACTCAAGTTACCTGATTTCAAATCAACATATAGTAATAATGGCTCTTGGTCTAGTAATTAATACTTATAACTTTAAAATGATAATAAAGACTTTTGTCTTTCTATTATGTTTAGACCTTATCATTGAGAATGTAATATAAAATTATTTTGATAAAATATATATAAAACACTGTCTTATTGGAATAAACATCATATTCACATATTTAGCTATTCTTCACTAATTGAGTTTAATAAGTTGGCCATTTGGTAAAACACAACTTAGAGAGTCTTAACCTTTTTCCTTAAGCTCTCTTGAATAATTTAACTCAATATCACATAAAAATAGCATGATTTTAACAATGTTTTTAAAGGTGAGATAATTCAATCTAATCCACTAATTAATTCTGATGCTAACTATCTCTTATACTTTCTTGTAAATAATTTATATTTTTCATGTTGGAACATGCATTAGTAAATTTTTGCAAACAACCATAGAATATCATATAATGCAAGCATATTCATATTAACAAATTTAGAAGAAAATCTCTTTCAGATTCAAGAGGAAATGAATAAGAAAATTAAAACATGATTGAAATATGATTAACCGAGCTTTTCAACTATTGTCTCTTGCTACAAATTTTGCAACTTAAACTCAAAGCTTCGATGCTTTCCAAGCTCCATGCTTAGCACTAAATTTTGCATTGTTTTCTTGATTCTATTACTAATAGTCAGTAACTAATGAGCAATTGAATATTGATTCAGTTGCGCCCATCTCTCTATCTGGCATATTGCTTGTAGATTGCAAATACTTTTCACACAATGCCAACTCTCTCTTCCAATCCCACGTAATACAACATTCTCCAAAAATGATTATTTAAAAAAAATAACCTCTAAAATGAACATGTATATATTTATACTAAATGAATTTACCAAAAATAGAATTGTAGACACTTAAAAATGTCCTGAATGATATCAAGCACTTGAATCAAGTATACTAATTTCATTTCCTCCTAAAATCCATCCTCTTTTCGCTTAATTAATTAAATTTTCCTAGCTATTTAATTAATTGCATCATTTGCATCTATTAACCTAATTAATTCAATTAGGTTAACTAACCCCTTTCATTCTAACACTTCGTTCTGTTAAATTAAATACATCTAATTATTTAATTTAACTCCCTAAGTCTTCTTATTTAATTAAATAACCATAAGTTGTTTAATTAAATATCATTCCACTTTCGCCCTTTTCATTAAATCACTTTATTTGATGAATATCATGAAAGTCCCCTAATTTGCATAATTAAAATCTTATTTAATTATCAAATTACTAATTAATCTAATCCCCTCACTTTCAAGGGAATATTCATCCTTTGAACATTCCTCCAAAAGGAATATTCCCATGGAATAATCCTTCTCCTTTTGCACATTAAAACTTTGTTTTAATTTGCTAAATATCTATTTTCACTCACCCATAAGAATATTCTCTCTCCTCACTCTTTTGAAAAAGGAAATATTCTTTTTCATAACAAACTTAGAAGACTTCATGTGCAAGTTAACTTACAAGACTTCTTGTGCAAGTTAAAAGTGCATTTATTTGAAATAATGAGAGCCCTTGATTCTTTCCTTGATCCATGTGATCATTGATTCTCATCCGTTGATGAGAATCCATGGTCCATGTTTCATTCTTCCTCCATCCTTGACCATTGATTAACCTTTTTGATTTCAACCCTCCATTTCTCATTTGTCCTCCTATAAATAGGTCACTATTTAGAGACAAATGGATCCACCTTTTTCAGAGAAAACTTATGTTGTTGAAGTCACTCACACTCACACTCATATTTAGCATTTATTTAGTATCATTTCTACTTAATTACTTGCATTAATTAGCTTAGCTTCCATTAATGGCTTCCATGGTAACATAGACGCATTCATGTAGCTTATTTGGTAATTAGGGTTTCAATATTTTTAGCTTAAAATCCATTTAGATTAGCTTTGCACTCACACATCTTGATCCTTTTAGCATAAATCATGTTAAAATAGCTTGCATCATGTTCATTTAGCTTTAAATCATGTTTCATCACACATCTATCATGGTTTTCATCAATTCTCTTCAATAGAATTGATCGGAACAGGCTCATTTATCCACAGGATTGGGAAAGGGTCGCTATTCCATATCAATGCGACACCACTTTCCCAATAGAATAAGTTTCAATGGATTAGATTAGAGGTTTATCGAGCTTTCGTATTTTAGTATGTTAGTTTCAATGGATTATTGTCTTTGTTTTAAATTGAATGATCTCTATTGGATTGATGTTTAGTGGCATAACTATACTTCGTATCCTCATGGATCAAGTGTAGTCGGCCCATACTAATCCATCGGTCACAAGAATCCTTTTTTTCTTGGAGGCTCAAATGGCTCCACAATTTCCATAGTTTATATATACTTCTAGGAGTGAGGAAAGCCCTTCAATATAGTTGACTATGCAACCATAGAATTTCCATGATTGACAATTGACTCAGTCTTATGTAATTCAAAATTCTCTACATAAAAATGCAGTTATAAGATAATCAATTTCCAATTAAAATAGTCTTAAAAACAAATCAAATTCTTCCTCATATTTCCACAACATACTTGGCATGCTATAGGTTTGTTTAGCATTACTTAAAAACTCCATAAAAAGTCTCTATAAATGGCATGATATGCAACAGTTTTACATGCCAATAACTTCATTTCCTTTATGCTCAAGTCATGGGCTTCTTATTAATAGGAGTGCATTATTTGAAGTTTCCACATCAACACCTTTATTGTGGCTATTAAGTAACTTAAAAATTGCATTATTCAACCACTACATGGCTTTAATAATAAATTTCTAACTGCACATGGTGGTGCCTAAGTTGGGTGACCACAATATTCATAGATATATTTGCCATAAAGCCTTGTATATGTGTGTCATAACAACCATTTATATGGCTATTTAAACCAAATAAAATATAATACCTATTTATATATACGATAATATATATATGCACATTTCATTTATCTTTTATCTGCATACACATATACATATGTATGTATGAATACACGTAAATATTAACTTATCTATATATTCATACCTTCATAAATACATATATATGCTTTAACTCATATACATATACATACATACATACATATATATATATATATATTCATATAATATTATTCAAATATACTTTACATATTACATTTGTTACTTATAATAGTTATTTTCAATTAATTTTAACTTGATGATCAAAGAGGTTCAATAATGATAAGAGCATTATTTTCCCTAAGGACACTTAGCCTATCAACTTAGGTTTAAGACTTTACCGATTCAATACTTGAACTGACATGAAAAGGTTCCAAATAACCTAAATGAGTGAGTGTGTGCATCTACTTAGATACCAATACCAACCATTCTAAATACCAACTCCTCTCCTAGGTGATACTCTCCCTCCCTCTTTGGAGGGTTCAAACTTTCCTGCATTCAACTTAGAGAAACATATTCATAGTTAGTTGATAACATACAAAGCATAATCATAGTATAGATTAAACAACATATAAGCATTTAAAAGTAGTTTCATCACATTTCATATACATACATTTCATCCAATCGTCAAGTACCATAAATACATAATCATGCATTATAACCATATTTGAACATAAAGGTTAAAGTAATTGAGTAAATTAACAATGGGGTGTAACAAATTCTCATTGTATTTATTTTATATCTTGTTTATAATGATTAGTATCATAAGATCCTAATTTCTAACATGGTATTAGAGTAAGTTAGGTCATACTAATCATTTTTCCAGGTTATTACATTAAGTGGATTCAAAATACTCCTAAAATTAAGAGACACCAATCTTTGTTACATGTGGAGGATAGTATATTGGACAATTCATGTAGATGACTAAGAAGATGACCAATGTAGTGTGTTAGAAGCTAAGTATTGCTAAAAAATAATAATTTTAATGTTTTATTTGATTGTAATTTCTAGTCATTAGTTTTATATTTATTATATGGCCACTATAAAATCCTCACTATATTATAATAAAATATTATAAAACAAAAATACACTTAACAAAATGTAGTGTAGGAAATTATATACCCTTTACAATTTCACATTATGTTTGGGTACTTTAATTTATTGGACTTATTAAGCTTCTAATTTTCCAAATTATGCATTCCAAAGCCTTATTATTCTCGTTTTTTGAAAGGAAAATTGTCATTTAATTAATACAATTAATATTTTAATCACCTTGGAATGTGAATGTCCTAGACTTATAGGCTAGGACCCATTCTCCCAAGGGTGAATGGGTCCCCTTTAAGTCTTAGGACTCATTTTTAAACACGTTTTTGGTGGTATTTTAATGATTCAAATTCAATATGTAATTTTTGGCTTTCAAAATCTAATTTTCGAGAAATTAGATAAACACCTATAAATACATAGTATTTTTTATCAATTAAAATCTAACACTTAATAAGGATCAATCACAAGACTTCATATGAAAAAATATTATTATAAAGAGCATTCAAGAGCAGATTTATCATTCATTTGTTGTAGCATTCAAGATCCTATCATCATGTTCAAGTTTATGTGTGTTCATGTCATCTTGTGAAGGCTAACATGCATTGTTGATCCTAAATCATCCAAGCATTTTCAAGTGTCCAAATCTATCAAGAAAAGAAAGATCCAAATCCTTGGAGTGATGTGTTTGTCTTCAGTCCTCTAAGGGTAACCACTGAAGGTTTGGTGAGTTGTAACAAGCATTGTCCATTCATCATTTCCTTCCATTTTTTTATTATCTTTCTATCAAGTTTTAATAACAAAACTTGGGGTTTGACTAAGGAGAACCCCCATTCAAACAATTTTTTTTTTGTTTCTCCTTGTATGTGTATATTACAAGTTGAAGAAGGATTGAAGATCTTGAAGAGCAATTTTGTATTGTTGCATAAGTTTTCATCATTGTTGTCAAGCCACATAAACTCAATTGTAGGTTTTATTTTTGACTTTTCGATAGTGGAACTTGTTGTTGCAAGTATGCTGGTATTGTCATTGATGTCAATTGGTTAACTGGGTTTCTATTTTCATTGATGTCATAGAAGTTGGTTATTGGTTGTATATGTTGAGGATATTGAGAAAATTGTAATAAAGAAGGTTTACAGGTATTTAGTGTTTTCTCTAGGTTTTGCTCCGAAATGTGTTGCTATGCTAGTGAGTATATGAGGTGTTGCTCATGATTGATGGTAGTTGCTATATCTAGATTTTGGGATTTTGGATAATTGTACACTGTGAGATATTTTCACTAGTTGTGAACTGTGCATTTTAGTGTGTCTAGCTAAGGTTCGGGTGAAATGTAGTTGCTCTAGATTTCTCTGAATTTTAGTTTCAAGACTTGTGGTTGTGAGAATAAGCTGATGAGGTCATGTTCAGGGGAAATTTTTTATCCAAAATATTTGATCAAGTTAAGGTTGTGTGTGGGGTAAGTGCAAGAAGTTGGGTCCACATTCAAGGGAAGTGTCATTTTTTAGCTTTAAAACAAATACCCATTCTTTTTTAGAATAGGTACCCATTTTGAACTAGTGGGTACTTGTTCCAAAAGGTTTGAAACTCACAAGACATTTTTTAATTTGTATTTAGGCTTAGAAAATGCATGGTAACCCAACACTTAGGCTTAGACTTGAAAGTATAAGGTCAGGGCAATTTCAAGAGAAAAAAATAACTTTGGCAATATAGTTAATGAGGTTTTTTTTTCAAATTGTTTTATGAAATTAAAACCATTATATATGACAATGTCTAGTTTTCAAATATGTAATTTTTTTTATGATTTGATTATTTTTTCTATTTTTTAATTAATTTATGAGGAAACAGGTCCATAAACTCGAAATGTCTAGTTTTCGTATTTTTTATAACTTTTAATTTGTTAATTTTCTTGTTAAAAATATTATATTGCATCAATCTATAAACAATTATTCACACAATGAAAAAAATAAAATTCAAAAAATGTTTAGTTTAGGTCAAGTTATGGTGTTTGTACACAAAGGGTTTTAAAAACCAACAATTAGGGTCTATAAAAAATTAATAAATAAAAAAATTATAAAAAATATCCTCATCAATATTCATTATAATATACATCTTTCCCCAAAAGGAATTAGAAAAATAATTTATTTATGTCAAATTATGGTGTTCGTACACATGCATGGTATGGTACTAAAAAAGACTTTTAAAAAGTGGTTTTTAACATGTGTATTAAAAATTATTTTGTATAATCTGGGTATTAGAATAAATTACATATTTGAAAACTAGACTCAAAATAATAAATTTCATATTACTAATTTTTTTAAAGATTCAATGTTTAAGTGCTTCAAATCTTAAGTCCAACTGTGACAAATTCTGAAAATTAGGAAAAATACTTCCACTTTTTAACATTTTGGTGACCCAACTTCTTGCACCTACCCTGTGCTTAATTATTTTATGTGTTTTACATTGGTGTTGGCCGAACTTGTGTTAAAAAATACTCACAAAGTTTATGGAAGCATGTTGGGACTTATTTAGGTTCTCATTAAGTATGTGCTTGGGTTGTCCTCATTCTAATTCTATCGTAGAATGTTTTGGCGCCGACCTAATTTGAATTTGTAAATACAATGGTGCGTGGCCGACTTTGGATGGGTTTCAAAGTTGAAGACAGTATAAATATAAGTTGTGATTTTTGTGAAAGAGTAAGTGCAAGAGCAATATAGATGTGAGATAGATGCGAAACAGTGAGTGTGTGATGAGACTTTGAGCAGATTAATGCAAAATTCAAGTGGCAAGTTTTCAGAGGCAGTGAGTTGAAGGTGTACTCTATCATTTAGGCATGTCTGCAAGTTTGTGAGTGAATTGTGGTGGAAATCACTATTGCATTGAGATAATTTTCTCTCTAAAACAAATATCTTCTATCTTCTTTGTAATTCTGTGGTAGTGAGCCCTCCGGGTGGTTAACCCTTGTTGGATAGTAAGTCCTGTCTTGGTAGTGAGCCTTTCTGGCAGTGAGCCTTTGCATTCGGTTTTGAAATTATTTATATTGTGAGCTAATCATCATCGTGGTTTTCCCCTAATTGGGTTTTCCACATAAATCTGGTGTTATTGTGTGTATGGTTTTACTTCTTTTAGTTTCTGCTTCTGCACTTATTGATTAATCACATTAGCAGAGTAAAATATTTGTGAATGGTTATTGATCTAGCTTCTGGTGAAATTTTTAAAGGTTAAATCTGTTACAACTAATTCACCCCCTCTTAGTTGTCTTGTTCAATAATTGGTATCAGATCTTGGTTCCTTGGAGAAGAGTTTAACCGCTTAAGGAAGGTCTAGGATGGTGAGCAAGATCACTATTGAGTGTCCTAGGTTCGATGGGATTGACTATGCCTTTTGGAAGACAAAGATGGAGGATATTTGGAATACTGTGGATATGATGTTGAGAAATCTTATAAGACTGCATACACTAATTTTGCTAATGGTCCAAGTACAACTGATGAGATCAAGGCGCATGAAGCAAACAATAAGGAAAAGTTCACTCTAAATAATAGTCTTTCACATTCTGAATTAATTAAAGTTACAAACCTAAAGACTGCTAAAGAGGTCTGGGATGCATTGGAAAAGATTCATGAAGGAGATGAAAAGGTCAAAGAAACAAATTTATAGAATTTGGAGGCACAATTCGAGATCCTGCATATGTCTGAAGATGAGAACATTAAATCCTATGTACAAAGAGTGGATGAGCTAGTAGGTGGGATGCGAGGACTTCGTGTGATGGTGGATGAATCCAAGATAGTTAAGAAGATTCTTAGAACTCTCCCTGATGCATATAGTGAAAAGGTATATGCTATTGAGGAATTTGTAGATTATAAGACAAATACTAAAGATCAATTGTTGGGTACTCTAACTTGATTTGAAATGAGAAAGTCTAGCTTAAGAAATGGATTAAAGTTAGAAACCATTTTTAGGGTTACAAAAGTTGAAGATCCGAATGAAGAAAGCTTTGATGAAGTGGAAGCTAACTTTGTGAGAAGAATGAAAAAGGGCTCCGACAAGTATCATGGTAAGTTACCTTTCAAATTTTTTAGTTGTGAAGAAATTGGTCATTATGCTTTGAGATGTCCTAAAAGAGCTGAGAGGAATAAACAAAGAGTAAGCAAAGAAAAAAAAGGAAAGATGATCAAGAGAGCATATTATGTGAATGAAGATGCTGGTATTTTTGATGAAGAGTCTGATTATGGAGATTTTGATGATAATGAATGTTTGTTTTTGGCTATAAAAGATGAATCTACTCTTGCTAATACTGAAAGGCATGTGAAGAAAAGTTGAAGATACTCTGATCACTACTCTTCATGCTAAACAGGAAAAGAACTACCGGGTTGTTGAAAGTGGTTGTTCACATCACATGACCAGTGATAAAAGTAAGTTTTTCAAACATGAGAAATATGATGGGGGCTTAGTTAAGTTTGGAGATGATAATGGTGCTAATATTTGTGGGATAGGTTCAATTAGTTTTGATGGCAAGCATAATACTGATGATGTCTACTATGTTAAGGGTTTAAGGCATAATCTCTTGAGTGTTGGACAAATGTGTAGTAAAGGATATAATCTTGTGTTTAAGGATGAGAAATGTGAAATAAGGAAATGATCTAGAACAATAATTGTTGTTGGAAAGAAGTATGAAGGAAATATTTATCAACTTAAGGGTGTAGATGGAAATTGCTTTATGTGTGAGATTAATGATAGTTGGTTATGACACCGAACGATGTGTCATATGAATTTTGACAATATGGTGAGAATTATTGTTGTGCATGTTGTGAGAGATTTATCAAGAATTAAAAATATTTTTAAAGCTATTTACAAGGAATTTCAATTTGGAAAACAAGCTAGAAACAACTTTAGATCAAAGGAACAATCTACTATCAGACTACTGGATTTGATTCACACAACTCTCTGTGGTCCTGCAAGGGTGAAAAGTCTACAAGGTGATAGGTATTTTATGCTTTTAATTGATGATTACTCTAGATTTACATGGGTTACATTTCTTAGATAAAAATATGATGCATTAGATAAATTTAAAGAATTCAAAGCTATGGTTGAGAATGAAATGGATATGAAAATAAAATGCTGAAGTTCTGACAGAGGTGGAGAATTCACCTCCAATAAGTTTAACATGTTTTTTGAAGCACATGGAATAAGAAGACAATAGTCTACTCCTAGAACTCCTCAACATAATGGAGTTGTTAAAAGAAAGAACATAATAGTTCAAGAAGCTGCTAGATCAATGATAATTGAGGCAGGTCTACTAGAAGTCTACTGGAGAGAATAAATTTACACTGTTGTTTATGTGTTCAATCAATTTCAAGAAAAAGCTAACAACACTAAGACTCCTTGTGAGTTGTGGTATGGAAAGATTCCTACCATAAAGTACTTCCAAGTATTTGTAAGCACATGTTACATTAGAAGAGATGAAGAAAATTTAGGAAACTTTGATGCAAGATATGATGAGGGTATCTTCCTTGGATACTCCCTTAGAAGAAAAACTTACAAATGCTACAATAAAAGGTTGAGAAAGATTCTAGAAAGCAAAAATGTCAAGGTTGATGAAGCATTGAAGAATTCAATTGAATTTGATGGATATATATCAAATGAAATAGAATGTAGAAAAGAGATGGAAGAAGTTGTTGAAGAACATGAAAAGCATAATGAAGAGGAAGAAGCTCTGGTGGTGTCCCCAAAGACACCTAAATATGTGAAAAAGAATCATTTAGAAGATCAAATCATTGGAGATAAGGGGAAAGGTGTATTGACAAGAAGCAAAGCTACTCCTAATATTGAAATAAATCTATGTTTACTTTATACTATAGAACCTAAGATAGTGAGAGAAGCATGTAAAGATGAAAATTGGATGAGAGAAATGGGAGAAGAACTTATGCAGATTGAGAAAAATAAAACCTGGGAATTGGTTCCTAGACTGGTAGATAAAAACATAATTGGATCAAAATGGGTATTTAGAAACAAGTTGAATGAGAATGGAGAAGTGGTTAGAAATAAGGCAAGGCTTGTGTGTAAGGGTTACTCACAAGTAGAAGGTATAGATTTTCAGGATACTTTTGCTCTGGTGGCTAGGATGGAAGCTATTAGAATATTTTTGGCATTTTTTGCTCATAAAGACTTTAAATTGTATCAGATGGATGTGAAGTCTTAATTTTTGAATGGTGAGCTAGAAGAAGTCTACATGAAAAAACCAGAAGGATTTCAGTTGTTAGATCAACCGAACATGGTCTGTAGATTAAAAAAGGCATTATATGGATTGAAGTAAGCTCCTATAGCTTGGTATGCAAGGTTGGACAAATACTTGATTCAACAAGGTTTCAACAAAGGTATGACAAATAACAATCTGTATTTCAAAATTGAAAATGAGAAAATCTTGATAGTAGTTGTATATGTTGATGATATTATCTTTGGAGGAAATGAAATAATGTGCAAATCTTTTATTGAAGAAATGCAAAAATAATTTGAAATGTCTATGTTTGGTGAGATGAATTTATTTCTTGGGTTGCAAATCAATCAAACAAAAAAATAAAAAATTATTTCATAGTCGAAGTATGTAAAATAAATTTTGAAGAAGTTTAGGATGGATGGTTCCAAATCGGTATGCACTCCTATGGTGATTGAATGCAAATTGAGTAAAGATGATGATTCACCTAAGGCTGATCAAAGCAAATATAAATATATGATTGAAAGGCTATTTTATTTAACTGATACTAGAACGGATATCATGCATGCAATTTGTCTTGTGGCTAGATTTCAAGATGTCCTAAAGAAAAATCATGTTGCTACTGTTAAGAGGATATTTAGATATTTAAATGGCAATCTGAATTATGGATTATGGTATCCTAGGGATACTAATTTTACACTAAGTGCTTATATAGATGCAAATTGGGAAGGTTGTGTTGATGACATAAAAAGTACAAGTGGTGGTGCATTCTTTCTTGGTTGTAGTTTGGTGTCATGGTTAAGTAAAAAGTAAGATTCGGTTTCCTTATCCACTACAGAGGCTGAGTATATTGTTGTAGCATCCTACTACACACAAGTTTTGTGGATGAGATAGACATTGAAAGATATCAAAGTAATGTATGATGATCCCATCTCTATTTTCTGTGATAATACAAGTGCTATTAACATTTCAAAGAATCCAGTGATGCACTCAAGGACAAAGCATATATCTATTAGGTATCACTTTTTGAGAGAAAAGGTCACAAAGAATGAAGTTAAGCTTGAGTATGTACGTATGAAGGATCGAATTGCTGAAATATTTACTAAGGATCTTCCTAAAGATACTGATGAGTCTAGTTTATGGCTTAATTATTGATAGGATTGTTGTCCATTTCCTGCAATTACATAAGACTTTGATGCTTGAGAGTTGATCTTTCATAATATTTCCTTGAAACCATAGACCTTGGACATGAATTTATTTTCTTAAGATTTCAAATGATATCGATATGCTATGTGGACTATTTGTGTTGACTTTGCATGTGATTAATGAATATTGCTTTAAGATGATTATGTATATGCAGTTGTGCATGCTAATGTTGTCATGCAGATGATTTGAGACCTACAATTGAGGAAGATCCCACCAGCTGGACGTGTGTTATATCGGTCAACAAGGTGGTCATTGAAGATTCCTGATGGTTGGAGATTCCTCATGTAGATCAAAGTATAACCACCTTATAATGATCTTAAATGCTACTGAGCATGCGCTGGCATTACTGCTATGCCATATTTGAGTTAAGGAAATCGTTCCTGACAGGTTTTGTGCATGCGTAGCTTCCCCTACTCTTTTTCATGCTTTCCCTAATATGGCATCCTCCGCGTTTGTTGGATTTGACTGCCTTGCTAGGTGATTGAATAAATGGGGGCTCAGATGTTCTTTTGAGCTCTCTCTCACTCAGTTAGAAGATTGCTTAATTGATGTAATTGCGCTCTTGATTTTTCGGCAATACAACTATGTTGATTGTACTCATATTTTTCTATTGAATAAAATGAAGTTATAAGTTCGTGCATCTAAATCTATCTTAGTTTTAGGGAATACTTATCCAAGGGGGTCAACTTGGTGAGTGTTCTATCCTTTAGCTTAGTTTAGATTAGTTGTTATTTTTTGTTTAGTTGTTAGTTAAGAATTTGGTACTGACTGTTCCTGTAGCCACTAGCATTCCATTTCATGACTATTCCTACAACCAAAGTAGACATAGTAGTTTCCTATTTGTCCACTTATATTTTCATTTCTATCAGGTATTTCATTTTGATCTAGTTGTTGGTTAATGTTCAACATTTATATTATTTCTTTCCAAGCAATTTATTTTCAGCATTGTGTCTTTCTTAACTGTAGAATGAATATGGCTACCTTGGATTCCTAGTGCACATACAATGCTAACCCATTTCAAGTTTACGTCCCTGGGTTGACAATTTAAATGCACCTTCATGATTATTGAAATGGCTATTTAGGTTAGATCTGTAATCTCTGAATCACAATTGCAAGGGCTTAGTTGTTAAAATCATTATAGGAGGCCAATATTTTTGGTGTTGTTGCCGGGTATGGTGTCAAACTAGGAATTTTGTGGGAGTCATTGATAGTTTTCCTTGTTGTAGTGTTTCTAGAAGTTTTTCTTAGTATACCCCTCATTTAGAAGAGTATGACCCCCTATTCTTTAACCAATTCTTTGTGTGAGTTGGCTGATAGCGAGTTGATACCGTATGCATAGAGAAAGAAGAAGATATGCTCATGGGAGATTCCTTCCTAACAATCCTGATCTATTCCAGATAGTTGAGTACCAAAATCTACCTAGAAACAGAGAAGAAGAGGATCCACACCCCTTTGCTAATACATTTTCTGATCTGACTAGTTATGAAGTTTCCCTTGAAGATCAAAATCCGGTTGAAGAACCCTTTGCTTTGGAATTTAATAGAGTAGGAATGGGTGATGCAAATGGAAACAAACCTAACAAAGCCAACCAACCAAATTTTCCTTTCCCCATTGCTCATCAGAATGAAGTGAACAATCTCAAAAATATCCTGCTTCAGTTCTCCCTAAGTTCTATGAACTTGTCATAGAAGATCCTAATACATTCTTGTTTGAGTTTGATATACTCTATAAAAGTTATGACTATACCACTGATACCCATAGGCTTAAGCTATTCCCTACCACTTTGAAAGAAGCTGCATTAAGATAGTTCATGAGCCTAGGTAGAGATACTGTGGAGACTTGGAAAGACATGAAGACAAAGTTCCTTGAGAAATACAAAGAATATTGCAGAGGAAGTGACATGAGAGGAGATGAAATTTTTAGAATGCATCAAAAGGAGGATGAAAGCTTGGAAGATTACATTTCAAGGTTTTTGCTTTTCCTACAAAAATCTCCACACCATACACTCAATGAAGAATCATAGAAGCTTCTTTTCTTGAGAGGAATTAATGACAGTTGCATAGATGCCTTGGACCTGATAGGAGGAGGAGATATCACCCAAGTTCCTTGGGAGGATATCAAGAAGATATGTCAGAATTATTCTAGGGCAACTTCAAAGAAAGGAAGAGCTTACCAATATTATATGGCTAAGTCATCCACCAGTGGAGTTTTAAGGATGGAGATTACTCACTTACTAGTAGATTTCAAGCAAGACATCATAAACAATCTAGCTACTCAACTGGATTCACTTCAGGCGAAGAAGAAACAAGAGGAGGTAGAGGCAATGCTGGTGATGAGTGCTCAAGAATACTATTTTTATTAACCTTTTTATATGCTCAAAAGACTTTATTATAATATTAATTAACTACTATGGCGGTAGATAATATGTTTAACATTTGCTTGTTTTATAATATATGTGACTAATTGAAGGATATATTAGATGTGATGTTTTATATTAAATGTGCTTCTTTTGGTTGTGTTAATAATGATATCGTTGTGCAAATCAAAACATCTGTTATCATGAATACAATATATCTTTGAGGATTTCATGCAGGAACTTCAATGCTGAATATCGAGTGTTTTGTTAGACTCTTTGTTTAACACCATTGCTATAATCACGCTCTTGAAGGCTCCTAAAAGATCCTGAATTGCTATAATTTGGGATTGGCTCTCTCTGTCAATTTTGGAACTGCTGCTATAGCTAGAATAATGCGAGATTCTCTTGATAGTTTGGAGATAGAGTTTCATTTGCCTTTGAAATTTGTAATTGACAGCTAGCACCAGTAGTTTGAATTCAAAATAAGGGATATTCCTATATATATCTATCCTTAGGTTTGATTAAAGTTAGTCAATATTTTTTTGGAAATTGTAACTTTTTGGTACTCAATACTCTTGTTTTACTTGCCAATTTTGGCCAATTTGAATGAAAATATAAGGTTGATCTGAATCACTATGTTAAGGACCCACCAGAGGAAGAGTAAGGCCCACTCAACCGAAGGATGTGATCTTGTGTCATTGTTATTTAGTTCAGTCATAATTGGTTTAAAATTGTAGTTTAATTCTTGTTCATCAATTATCAGCAATGGTATTTACTCATATTAGTTTGTTATGATTTAGGTTAGTTAAAATATTTCACTATGGATTAGGAATTAAATCATTTACTAAGGATTTCATTAAGTATTCATTTACAACGCACGTAGTTGTAAAAATATTGATAATCATGATTAATATAAAGATAGAGCCGAAGCTAAGTTGGAATGTGTTCCTGGGGTTTATTGTTATCACCTTCTAGAATTAGTGTTTGAATTTCTACAACATAATTAGCTTCATTTCTTTCCTAGAATCAAGTTTATCATCTGTAAACGTAAACAGATTTCTTTTCCAACAACTTTAAATTCTGTATTCAGACTTAGCATTACTTTAATTTACTTTATAGAACTCCCAATGAACAAATTCTAGTTGTCAGGTAACATCTAAGCTTAGTCATTAGGATTAGAATCAGTTTAAATAGGCATTAGTTAACCAATAAATAGATCCCTCATTAGAGATTAAGTTACCACGTTCTGTTCCCAAAGCACTCCTGAGAGATCCTGAGAGCTCCCGAAGGAGATTGACCAAAATCATAATCGCTGTTTACAACGCAAAACCCCCAACTTGTGGAATCCCCCTTATCACATACTACTCTGAGATGCACCTGGTTTGATATATAATTATTTAAATGATGCGAGTTGTGACATCAATGACCTCACCCATCATTTTTGGTGTCGTTGCCAAGGAGTATTAAAGATCTGACTTTTCAAGTTAAAGCTTTGGTGTTGATAAGGGAGATAGTAGTTTGTGGATGAGATGAGCTAGGGATCACCTAGGTAGGTTTCTCCCATGTAACATTGATTTTGATCAAAAAGAACAAATTGTGCAACATTAGATTGAAAATCAAGTAGAAAATCAAGAACAACACCAAGAAGAAGAAATGGGTGACCAAGCAAATAATGATCCCCCTCCAAACAAAACCTTTCCATACCCCATTAATTTGAACAAAGGTTGTGATGAGCCCCCTATGAAAAAAATTTCACCTTTAGTTCTACCAAATTTTAGGGGAATTTTTTTGAAGATCCTGATCAATTCCTTTTCTAATTTAAAGTTCTATGCCAAAATTATGATTATACCACTGACAATCAGAAGTTGAAATTATTTCCTTCTACTCTGAAAGAGTCAGCCTTACGTTGGTTTATGGGTTTGGGTGTCAATTCAATCTCCACTTGGCAAGAAATGGGAACATAATTCTTGGATAAATACCAGGATTACTGCCGAGTGAGGGATAGAAAAGAGGAATTTTTTCAGATGAGGCAAATGGAGGATGAGAGTTTGGAGGATTATGTAGAAAAATTTCAATTTGTCCACAAGAGATGTGGTAATGGGTTAGACAACAAAATTAGTAAGACAATTTTCCTAAAGGGAATTGATGATGATTCCAGAGAATCCTTAAACCTTATGGGAAAGGGGGATATTAACAAACTTTCTTTGGAAGATATAGTTAAAATATGCAGGAACTACTCTAGGACCAGAGTAGGATCTAGAGGCTCTAGGAGAAACAAAGCTCTTACCACTGATGTATCTCAAGTAATGGAAGAGATTGCCAACTTGAAGACTGATTTTCTCCTTCATCTTAATATGCAAGGAGACAAAAAGACCACTGAGCCCCTATCTATTTATTGTTCCAAGTGTAGAGGAAATAATTTTTTAAGGGAATGTCCATTGAACCAAGTGGATGTTTGTGAGATCTGTGAAAAGCAACATGCTACAAGTTCTTGTAGTCTTCTATCAAAAATTAAGATTCACTTAAAGAAACCACTTGTTGTGAAGAGGAACTTAATTATATTGGACAGAGGTCTCAGAACATTGGATACAATCCAAACCAGGGGTAATATGGTTCTAGACCAAACCGGAATCAAAACCCTTGGTAGGATTCCAATCAATGGAATCCTCCCTTTTAACCACAACCTCATCCTTCATATTGGGGTCAACCTGAGTGGATGAATCCCTAGTGGAATCAACCTCAGTGGAAACCAAATCAACCTCAATGGGAACATAATCAATAGCAGTATCAACCATGGAAAAATTAGGGACCTAAACGTCCTTGGGGGAAATCACAACAATTAATGTAGGGTTCTATATCTGCTAATGAGCAGGTAAACCAACCTCAAATGCCAACACAAATTTTACCAAATCCAAAAAATAATCGATCAAATGAAAACCCCCTACCTTGAATGTCATTGATGCTAATGATATTTAGTTGAGAAGCTGAAATGTGCCATCTGTACCAATCATTAAGGATAAGGAGGGTAAGGGAAGTGAAAAGGAGAATTTAAATGAAAAACATAACTTTGAGAATGAGCAAGAAGTTAATCAGACACTCTACCCAGAGCGCCTTAAGACAAGACAAACTAATCCTAACAACTCCCAACTTAACTACATGAATGTTGTTGATTCTCAACTTCTTAGAGAACTAAAAAAGATTAACATAGAAATCCCACTATTGTAGGCTATTAAGGATATTCCCAAAATCAATCAGTTAGTTAAGTCTTTCTGTATGAGAACTCTTGGTAGGAAGAAGAAATTACCTCCTACCATTCAAGTAGGGACTAAACTCACCGATGTTCTACCTAGAAGGATCCTTCCACAAAAATATAATGATCCTGAGAGCCCTGTAATAACCCTGAGTATAGGAGGAGTTGAGATCCCTAGCTTGCTAATTGATCTTGGGGAAGATATTAATGTAATCACCTCAGTCACTATTGAGATGCTAGGTATGACTAAGATCCAACCCACAACAACTATTTTACAGTTGGCAGATTAGTCCACTACTAAACCTGAGGGTATTATTGAGGATGTCATGGTCACCATTGACACATGGGACTATCCAGTTGACTTTATGGTCCTCAAAGATAGAAAGAAAGATTCTGGATATCCAATCATTTTAGGTAGACCATGGTTGGCCATAGTAGCGACACTAATAAACTGTAGATCAGGTAGCATGATTATTTATAATGGGAAAAAATAGAAAGAGTTGTCATTATATCCTCCTACTCAACCATCAATTGAATCTAATACTCAACCTTGGGTTGATGAAGCTATGGAGTTTGAGGGGGATGGTGTTGTGGAGTTAGCAATGGTAACCTTAATGGAACATGTTGAAGAATGTGAGGAACATAATCTTAGTCCTGGAAAGGTATAACAATTCAAACTAATGGAGGATCGTCATGGAATCTTGCATCAGCAAGGTTCCCATCCTTGTCCTTTAAATACACTCGTAGGAGACCCACTTGATATAAAGAATGAAACCAAGGAAATAACTATAGCAGGAGATAAACCTCTCTTTATTAATTCATCCTTGTCCTCTTCACAGGAAGAAAAATTAAAGAAAAATTTAGAGAGTCATACTGAAGCTTTTGCATGGGAATACAAGGATATGAGAGGAATCCATCCTTCCATTTGTGCACACCACATTTACACTAATGATGTCAAGCCAGTGAGGCAGGGGCAGAGAAGGATTAATCCTATTTTGAGAGACCTTCTCAAGCAAGAGATAGAGAAATTGCTAAAAGTAGGATTCATCTATCCAATACCAGATAGTCAATGGGTTTCCTCATTAGTTATTGTTACAAAGAAGAATGGAAAGTGGGTGTGTGTGTTGACTATAGAGAGTTAAATAAGGCCACCAAAAAGGATCATTTTCCTTTACCATTAATTGATTAGGTACTTGAAAATCTTGCTGGCAGTAGTTATTTTTCCTTCTTGGATGGTTTTAGTGTTTATAACCAGATACAAGTGGCTCTTGAGGATCTAAAAAAAACTACTTTCACTTATCCTTGGGGTACATATGCCTACACTATTTTACCATTTGGGCTATGTAATGCACCAACTACCTTTCAAAGAGCTGCTTTAGCTATCTTTTTTGACTTAACAACCTCATGTGTAGAGGTGTATATGGATGATTTCACTGTCCATGCACAAACATTTGAGGAAGCTCTTGAGAGTTTAAATAATGTTTTACAAAGGTGTAAAGACCTAGATTATCCTTAAACCATGAGAAATTTTCTTTGATGATGACAAAAGGAATTGTACTTGGACACCATATTTCAAAACAAGGAATTAAGGTTGACCCTAAGAAAGTTGAAGTCATACAAAAGATTGAAGTCCTAATAAGTCAAATAGGAGTTCGTAGTTTTATTGGACATGCTGGGTATTATAGAAGATTCATAGAGGGATTTAGTAGAATTGTTGAACCTCTATTTAAATTACTCAAGAAAGATGCATAATTCTTATGGACAGATGAATGTCAACAATCCTTTGATAAACTTAAACAAGCTTTAACCACTTCCCCAATCATAAAAGGACCTGTATGGGGAGTGCCATTTCATATCCATTCTGATGCTTCTAATTTTTCAATCAGTGCAGTACTAGGACAAAAAGATGATAATGATGCAATGCATGCAATCTATTATATTAGCAAAAACTTAAATGCTATAGAAAGAAACTATACAACCACTGAAAATGAATTTTTGGCTATGATTTATACAATCAACAAGTTTAGGCATTATATTACAGGTTACAAGATATTCATCCACATAGACCATGCTGCAATAAGATATCTCATGAACAAGGCTGTTGTGGGTGGGTGGATCTTAAGATGGTTGTTATTGTTGCAGGAATTTGATGTAACTATAATAGACAAACCTGGTAAGGACAATGTTGTTGCTGATTTCTTGTCAAGATCTATTTTGCAGGGTAATTAGGAACCAGTTGATGATGCATTCCTAGATGAACATTTATTCACAATATCAATACATCCACCATGGTTTGCTGACATTGAAAATTACCTCATAACAAGGAAGTGCCCTAGTCATTTCAATTTTAAACAGAAAAAAAAGGTTAATTCGTGAAATTTCTAGATTTCAGTGGATTAATGGTTTACTATTTAAAATGTGCCCTAACCATGTTCTCCATAGGTGTGTTTTTGAGATTGAAGCCTATGATGTAGTGCATGCATGTCATCATGAGTTTGAGGGAGGACACTACTCTGTGATCAGGACCATTCATAAGCTCTTAGGAGATGGTTATTTCTGGCCGACTATGATAAAAGATGTTTCATTCTTTGTGAAACATTGTGATGAGGGCCAACGCATGGGCAGACCTACACTGACAATGGAGATGCCACTGCAGCCTCAAATAGCTCTTGAACCATTCAAAAAATGGGGCATCGACTTTGTGGGACCTATTGATCCACCTTCCAAGGGACAACACTACATTCTGGTTTGCATAAATTATGTTACAAAGTGAGCAGAAGTAAAGGCTCTACTAGGAACAAGAGAAGACAAGGTGGCTGATTTTCTATACAAGCATATCCTGCAGAGGTTCGGTGCACCGAGGGAAATCGTTTTCGATCAAGGACTATAGTTTGTGTCTTTAATGATGGCAAATTTCATTCAAAAATATGAGATGACACACAAAAAATCTACTTTGTATAATCCACAGGAAAATGGGTAGGTGGAGGTCACCAATCGAGAGTTGGAAAACATTCTCACAAAAATTGTGTCATTGAGAAAAATAAATTGGGAAGAGAAATTGGATGAAGTAGTCTAGGCATATAACACCACCTAGAAGACAACCATTGAGTTTTCCCCATATGAACTAGTATATGGGAAGACTCCAATCATGTCGATCGAGTTTGAATTACAAACACTGAGGACAACATTGGATATCAACATTAGTTTATCAGAATCAAAGAAGAGAAGAGTTTTACAACTTAACCGACTTGATGAAATGAGAATGGAGGCGCTCCAACATACAAAGATGATCCAAAAATAGAGAAAGGAGTGGCATGATAAGAATATTGTAACAAGAAGATTCAAGAGGGGAGACTGGGCACTGTTGTTTGATTTTAAGTTTCATGAATTTAAGGGAAAATTCCACACAAGGTGGTTGGGTCCATATGAGATTGACCAGGTGTTTGAGAATGGAGTTGTATAGTTGGTGCCTATTGATGGTGAGAGAAGAGTGATGCTAGTTAATGGTGATAGATTAAAAATCTATAATAAACCTGAGCCAAAGGAGGAGTTCCTATGAGACTTGCAGCAAAGAATTGAACATTTTGTGATAGAAGATATTTCTTCCATGGAAGGTGTACCTGAATAACCTTTTGAAGAAAGGAATCAATGGAAGGTAAATTACAAATTAGAAATGGCAGTTTACCTTCTAAATAAAGGAGATAAATTGAAAACTAGCAAATGGCGGTTTATCTCTTGAAAAAAAAATGAAAAAGAAAAGGAAAAAAATGAAGGAATGGCTGAAAACCAAAAATGGCGGTCTTCCCGGATCAACTTCAGTTCTCTCTTGAGAGCTTTTGAGAGCTCCTGAGAGCTCCTGAAAGGCCCTGATGATATCTTAAGTTTCCAATGGTTTCCTTCATATTGATTTCATGCTTGTCTTTAATTAATTTGTTGGAATTAAATTCCAACTAAGTTAATTGGAGCAAACAAATTAACTTTGGCATTATTAAAAGGTACACATTTATTGTAAATGTCATTTCCAAATATTATCTTTTCGATTTTTCTATTATAATTTGAAATGAAGTATGTGTTGACATAAGAATCTCTTCCAAAAGAGTTATTTAAGTTATAATAAGTGAATATAATAATTTCTAATTTGGTGGGGGAATCAAGAGGAGATTTTGAAAAGACTACCAAAGTAATGGCAGTTAATGGTGAGTTGTCATGTGTCCCTTTCAATAAATTCACTGATATCAGCTGTGCTGCCAAAATTACAAATTATGAATGAAAAGCACATGATGGTGGCATGCGGATCATTCGGATAATTAAATGCATTAAGTAACGACATGTGTGACTTATGTGAGGTCTTTCTAAAAATTGATTCAGTTAGAGAATTTTTCATTCTATGCTTTTACTAAATTGAGATAGCCATTTTCTTGTGATGAAGTTGCAGAGCAAGGTATCATGGGGAACAAGCGGAATATAGAGCCGAAGAATTTTATTCTCGACCCAGAAACAAAAAGATATTAAGAGAAGCTGGGTGGCTAGATTTTGTCTTGAAATATGAAGGATTCTAGTAGAAGTTAGTGGAGGAATTTGTTAGAAATTTCCATGTGAATGCAACCAGATTCTGGGATGAGGTAATTGAAGTCACTCCAGAAGTGATAAGTGAAATTTTCTAGAATTCTTGTTGAAGGAAGGCCAATGAAAAAAGGACAAGTAAAATATGAAGATTTAGTGGCCGAATTCTCTAGAGAACTAGAGAAAAAGCCAAAAATTCTGTTGCATAAAGAAGAACCACGAGGAATTTCACGCAACAGTGTAGAGGAACCATGGAGAACTGCAGTCAGTTGGCTAATGAAATTCTTCATTTGTGAAGGTCAGTACAGTGCTGTTTTGGGTTCGGGAATGCGATTGTTAATGCATTTAAGGTATGGAAATAAAAACCCTTCCACAAAAATCAATTTATCTGCATTCCTATTTTCCCAAATTTCCTCTATGGTAACTAGGGTAAAATCTAGAGGAGAGTCTTCCATTAAATATCATGGGTTAATACACCTAATCATTAAGCACCATTTCTTGAAGAAAGAAACTAGTAAACAAGGATGGTTGGAATTTTTGTCTACACCTATTAAAAAGTAGAATTTTTTTTTAATTAAGGGACCCACATAAAAACTAGTAAAAGGAGAATCCTCCATTAAGAAACAAAAAAGTGATAAGAAAAAGAGGAAGTCATAAGAGTCTGCTAGGGTAACCCATAGTGTAGCCAAAAGGAAGAAACAAGAAATAGAAAAAGAAAACCCTAGTATAGTTGAAGATGTTTCAACTCCTAAGGAAACCCCAGTTTTTGAAGGCCAATAGGAAAATTTTGAAGTCCGTGAAGGAGACCAACCACCTGAGCAATTACCAGAACAACCTTAGAGCCCTCTTGAAGCTCCACTTCAATCTATTGAGAGAACACCTATTGGAGAGTCTTTTGACTCCCCTGAAAGAATTCACTCTCAGTCTGAAGAAAGGGAGACCTTAGAGGAGTATGAGGAAAAAGTTGATAAATTTCCCTCACAGTCCCCAATTATTGAAAGAAGAGAAGGGAATGAACCAATGAATGAGCAAGAACAATCCACTCAACTACAGGAGGAGGAAGAATCAAAAGAATAAAATGAAATGGCGAAGGCCATGGCTATGTCAATAATTCAGATAGAATTGGAAGAAGAGAGAAGGAGGATTAAATTCCTCAAAGAAAAATTGAGAAGAAAAGAAGAGGAGTTGCAAAATTCTATCAATAAAATAGAGAAAATGGAGGAAAAAGAGTGTACTCTTCAGGGACAACTAAGTGAAACCACAAAAACAATGCAAAAAGTTAGTGCACAATCATTAGGTAGGGTTGAAGAAACAACAAGATTCAATGCTTAAGAGATAGGGCAGCTAAGAGAAGAGTTGCAGTAGAAGGAGCACTAGTTAAGGAAACAATCCCATATGTTGTAATCATATGAAGCTTCAAAATCATCCGCCCCAAGCAAATATCTTCCATTGATTGTTGTTAAATTTAAACATGAATATGAGCAATTGAGAAATCATAACCTATAGTTGGTAAGAGAAAAAGATGAAATGTATGAGAGATTACAATAGATGGTAGAATTGTCTTGTGTCATGCTGTCCATGAGAATCTTCAGGGTCATGCAATTTTTATGAGGGAAAGGTTTCTTCAATAGAAGATAAACCAACTGTTACTCAAGAGGAAGACAAATTATGAGGATGATAGGGAATTCCTTGAGGATTTCTTCAATAGTCATTCCACGGTTCAAAATCAAATGTGTGAATACTTTCAACATGGCTTTCTCCTTGGTGATTATCCACAATCATTTCTCAATGTTTTCATAGGAGAACTTCAAATTAGATATTTTGTTTCATTGCTACAAAACCAGGTAGAGTGGGAACATAGGGATAATCAATATAAAGAAGCACAGTTAAAACTTGGATTGCCAATGAGAAATGAAACTCCATTGTCCAGACCATTGAGAGCTCAATTCAAATTCTTTGCCACATCAGAGAATGTAGCTCCTGCTTATAGAAGGAATTTGAATGAAAGTATCCAAGTTTTCAAAAAGATTCAAGAATGTCTACCTATGAGAGCCCTGAGTGCAGCCAGAGATAGATTCATAACCATTCCACCATAGCTGAGAAGAAGAGAACCAATTTCTCCCAGGAACATCACATGGAGTCTAACCAGAATCAGAACTGTGATGGATATTATTAAGGAGCAGCAAAAAAATTGGGTAGGAATGAGGTTTATACCTCCTCTTATCATTATTCTAGCACCAGCATTTGATGCACCACCACAGTTTATCGAAGAAAATATGAGAGAGTGGATGAGAGAAGTTGAGAAGATGAATGGATATGCATGTCAAAGGAAATTCGTAGATTATGTGCTGCATGATGCTGAGTTTGAAGAATTAATTACTTGGTTGATAGAAAAGAATAGAGATTTACCAGATCCTCCACCATGAGGACATGGTTTATACCAAGAGGGGGAGGATGATGAGTGCTCAAGAATACTATTTTTATGAACCTTTTTATATGCTCAAAAGACTTTATTATAATATTAATTAACTACTATGGTGGTAGATAATATGTTTAATGTTTTCTTGTTTTATATTATGTGACTAATTGAAGGATATATTAGATGTGATGTTTTATATTAAATGTGCTTCTTTTAGTTGTGTTAATAATGATATCACTGTGCAAATCAAAACATCTATTATCATGAATGTAATATATCTTTGAGGATTTCATTCAGGAACTTCAATGCTGACTGTTGAGCTGTATCTATTAGAATATATTTTTAACACTATTTCTATAATCACGCTCCTGAAGGCTCCCAAAAGATCCTGAACTGCTATAATTCTGGATTAGCTCTCTCTGTCGATTTTGGAACTGCTACTACAGTTGGAATAATGTGAGATTCTCTTGATAGTTTGGAGATAGAGTTTCATTTGATTTTGCACTCTATAATTGGTGGCTAGCATTAGTAGTTTGAATTCAAAATAAGGGATATTCCTATATATATCCGTCCTTAGGTTTCATTAAAGTTAGTTGATATTTTGCTAGAAATTGTAACTTTTTTGTACTCAGTACTCTTGTTTTACTCACCAATTTTGGCCAATTCGAATGAAAATAGAAGGTTGATCTGAATCACTGTGTTAAGGATCCACCGGAAGAGTAGGGCCCACTCAATTGAAGGAGGTGATCATGTGTCATTGTTATTTAGTTCAGTTAATTCTGTTTTGTCATAATTGGTTTAAAATTGTAGTTTAATTCTTGTTCATCAATTATTAACAACTGTATTTACTCAGATTAGTTTGCTATGATTTAGGTTAGTTAAAATATTTCACTATGGATTAGGAATTAAATCATTTACTGAGGATTTCATTAAGTATTCATTTACGACACACGTAGTTGTAACATAATTGATAATCATGATTAGCCAAAGCTAATTTGGAATGTGTTCTTGGGATTTAGTGTTATCACCTTCTAGAATTAGTGTTTGAATTTCTACAACATAATTAGCTTCATTGCTTTCCTAGAATCAAGTTTATTATCTGCAAACGTAAATAGATTTATTTTCCAACAACTTTAAATTATATATTCATACTTAGCATTAGTTTAATTTACTTTATATAACTCCCAATGAACAAATTCTAGTTGAGTCAGGTAACATCTAAGCTTAGTAATTAGGATTAGAATTGGTTTAAATAGGAATTAGTTAACTAATAAATAGATCCCTCATTAGAGATTAAGTTACCACGTTCTATTCTCGAAGAACTCCTGAGAGCTCCTAAGAGCTCCCGAAGGATATTGACCAAAATCATAGTCATTGTTTACAGTGTAAAATCCCCAACTTGTGGAACCCCCCTTATCACATACTTCTCTAAGACACACCCGATTCAATAAATAAAGAATTAAATGATGCGAGTTGTGACATCAACGGCCTCACCCATCAGTTGGCAGAATATTGCCTTCATTGTAGACAAAAGAAGGACTACAAATGAAAGATGATATCTAATATTGATAACAAGCAGACAAAATCTGAGTTCAAATCAATCCAGGGAGAAGATGATCAAGTCTACTATGTTGCACAAAGGAGGCCATGGGCTCTAAGATAGGGTATGCCACCAGATCCGCTATCTTTTACTGGGCCATATTTCAATTCTTATTCATATGGTAATCAGTGGCAACCCCCATATCCATCCAATTGTGGAGGATATCCACCAAAGCCTTGGAATAACCCTCCACATGCTTGGCCCAACCACCAAAAATCTCCACCTCAGTGGTAGCAACCTTAGGGGAATTGACAACAGTTTTAAGGAAATTGGCAACCACCTCCAAGAAATTGGTAGCAAACATCTCAATGGAGGGGAGGACAACAATGGCCAAACCAATCAACCAATTACTTGCAACCATCTTCTCAGCCCTAGCAACCTACTATAATTCCTCCTCCTGTTAATCCAAATTTAAATGCACCTAAACCTACTCAGCTACCAACTCAACCCACACCTAACCCAAATAACAAACCACAATAGTAGCCAGTATACTCTGCTGATCTAAATCAATTCCTTGCATATGTTGTCAGTGTAAGTGACATCCATTTGCGTTTAGGAGCTGCTTTACCAACCCCTTCCACACCCATTATCACTGAGCTTTCTATGGAAGAGGAGGAGCCTCTGAATGTCCTCATTCAGCCAAGTGTACCTAAAAATCCTAACCCAGCTCTAGTCAAGTAGACTGAGCCATAACCACAATTTCCCTAGAGGTTGGAAACTGTGAAACAGAAGGAAGAAAAGGAGGACACAAATTTTGACACTCTAGATCATCTGAAGCATATATGTGTCCAAATACCTCTATTTCAGGTCATAAAAGATGTTCCCATATATGACAAAACAATCAAGGAAGCATGCCTTAAGAAGCCAGGCAGGAAAAAGAAAGACCCCACTATTGTTCATGTGGTGGGACAACTTGCTGACATCATGCTTGGGAAAGTGAGTGTCCCCAAGTATAATGACCCAGGGAGTCTTGTGGTAGGAGTTGTTATAAATGGGATGCATATAAATAATGCTTTGATTGATTTGGGAGCATCAATAAATGTTATGACTAAGGACATCCTACAACAACTAAATATTGTAAGCATAAGACCTACTCCTACTGTCCTACAACTTGCCGATAGTTCTAATGTTATGCCTGATGGTATAGTGGAAGATCTAGTAGTAACTCTAGACTCTTGGGAGTACCCAACAGATTTTATGACTCTTTCTCCTAAAGCCACACTAGGCGGGTACCCCATTATTCTTGGAAGACTATGGTTACCAACAACAAATGATTATATTGGATTCCAAACATGAGACATGACCATTTTTGATGGAAAGAGAACCAAAATCCTTGTTCTCTATCCTCCTTCTTAGCCATCCCATGTTAAGGATGATTCAGTATGGCCACATATTGGTGAAGAGGCTAAGGAAGTTAATTCTATGGCACAACTTATGATGTTAGGTAGGGGTCCCTTCCTATAGCTTCAAGATGAAGATGAGGTACTATCTAACATAATTTAAAACCATTATGAGGTAGAGGAAGCATCATCCTCTGATTTTGTCGACATAGTGAAAACACTCGTGCCCACTCTTCCTGTAGTCACTTGTCCTACAGACGCCTTTCCTGCAATTGACCTTCCTACAACAACAGGTATGTTTCATACATCACTACCACATGAACTTAAAGTACCAAGCCTTAGTGGAGTAGCTATGGTTGAGTTAACTACACAAGTGCAAGTTTCAGAAGGGAAACATCTGAATATCAATAGTAAATTAAGTGAAGAACAACAATTGTCATTGGAAAACTTGCTAAGGGACCACCAAAATGCATTTTCATGGGACTATTATGATATGAAGGGATTAGATCCTAAAATTTTCACTCATAGGATATATATCAGAGATGATTGTACACTAGTAAGGCAACCACAAAGAAGAATTACCCCTACATTGAGAGAGATAGTAAAAGGGGAACTATAAAAATTGCTAGATGCAGGATTTATCTACCCCATTTGAGATAGCCAGTGGGTGTCCCCATTGGTGATTGTACCCAAAAAAGGAGGGAAGTGGAAAGTTTGTATTGATTACAAGGAACTCAACTCTGCCACCAGAAAATACCATTTTCCCTTACCATTCATAGATCAAGTTCTGGACTCACTTGTAGGAAAGCAATACTTTTCTTTTCCTAATGGATTTAGTGGCTACAACCAAATCCAAATTGCACCAGAGGACCAAGAGAAGACTACCTTTACCTATCCTTGGGGAACCTATTCCTACTCAGTACTTCCATTTGGCTTATGCAATGCACCAACAACTTTTCAGAGGGCAGTCATAACATAATCTCAGACATCTCTCATGATTGTATGTAAAAAAACATGGATGATTTCACTACTTATGGTGCTTATTTCAATAAAGTATTGGAGAATATTAAGAGAGTCCTACAAATATGTGAAGACCACAATCTATCTTTCAATAGTGAAAAGTGCTTCATGGTGATGTAGGAAGGTGTAGTTCTTGGCCACTACATCTCTCACAAAGGAATTCAAGTAGATCCTACAAAGATTGAGGTAATTACCAATCTGCCCATTCTTGCAAAACAAAAAGATGTTCGAAGTTTCTTAGGACATGCAAGTTATTATAGGAGGTTCATCAAAGACTTCAGCAAAATGGCAGCATCATTGTATACCCTCCTCACTAAAGATGTTGAGTTGCAATGGATAGAGGGCTGTGACAAGGCATTTTCTGACTTGAAAGAAGCTTTGACTCATGCTCTTGTGCTCAAGGGACCTAATTGGGAGTTTCATTTTCACATCCATACAAAAGCATCAGACTATGCTATAGGAGAAGTCCTAGGACAAAAATAAGAAGCTATTGAAAATGCCATTTACTTTGTTAGCAAAAAATTGCAAGGAGCTGAATTCAACTACACAGTAATAGAAAAAGAGATGTTAGCAGTCATCTATGCTTTAAACAAATTTAGACATTACACAACAAGCTACCAAATATTTGTGCAAACTGATCATGCAACCATTAGATACCTCATGAATAAGCCTCTGATTTCAAGAAGGCTAGCAAGATGGTTACTGCTGATGTAGGAGTTTGACATAACCATTGTGGATAAACTAGGGAAGGTTAATGTTGTTGCAGATTTTCTTTCAAGGATAACCACATCAGAAGACAATCAAGTCATAGATGATTCTTTCCTTGATGAGAATTTATTTTCCATTAGTGTGTAGACACCTTGGTATGCTGACATAGCTAACTTTCTGGTCACATGGAGAGTCCCTCCTCACTTCTCTCCAAATGAGCAGAGAGTGCTCATTGAAAAATATTTTCCTTTCTCATGGATTACTGGATGTTTGTTCTACATTGGACCTGACCAGGTCATGAGGAGATGTGTGAGAGAAGATGAAACATTTGATATTCTGCATGCATGTCATAATGAACCCTATAGAGGACATTTTGCAACCAAGAGAACAACAATGAAGATTTTGAACTCATGATATTACTGGCCAACGCTCTACAAGGATGCAAGACGATATACAAGGAAGTGTGACAGATGCCAAAGAATGGGCCGACCAAAAAAGTTTGATGAGATGCCACTATGCCCCCAAGTAGTAATCAATCCATTTGATAAGTGGGGACTTGATTTTGTAGGACCCATTGATCCTCCATCAAAAGGTGAATCTTATATTTTGGTCTGCACTGATTATGTAACTAAATAAGTAGAGGTTAAGGCCATGAAGTATGCAAGAGATAACAAGGTTGCATAATTTTTGTATGAGGAAATTTTCACATGGTATGGAGTTCCAAGAGAGATAGTGACTGATCAAGGGACTCAATTCACTTCAACCCTTGTTTCAGCACTGGTCAATGAGTACAACATTAGGCATAAGAAGTCTACTCCTTATCACCCCCAGGCCAATGGCCAAGTTGAGGTGACCAACAAAGAAATTGAAGCCATTATGACCACACCAGTGGCTATCCATAAAAAGGATTGGGCAAGTAGGCTACCAGAAGTTGTTTGGGCCTACAGAACCACCTGGAAAACAAATACAAGACTCACTCCATTTGAGTTGCTGTATGGAAAGTCATCTATGATGCCCATTGAATTTGAACATAAGACTCTAAGGACTACAATAGAATTGGGGATGGATATTTCTAAAGCACAAAGAGATAGAATCATGCAGCTGAATGCTTTGGATGAGATGCAGAAGGCAACCTTGCATCACACTGAGGTAGTGTAGACTCAACAAATAAAATGGCGTGATAAGTTCATCAAGGATAAGAAATTTCAGCCTAGAGATTGGGCACTGCTCTATGACTCGAGATATCAGGATAATGCAAGAAAATTGTAGACAAAGTGGCTCAAACCATATGAGGTGGCTGAAGTATTTCCCAATGGAGCTATTCAACTTACTACCATTGATCTTGTAAGGTTTAAGATATTGGTGAATAGTCATCACTTGAGATTGTATCACAAGCCAACTTCTAAAGAAGATTTCCTATAGTAATTCACTCAGCATGCAACACCAGAACTTCCTGCAGCCGAAGGTAGTGGACCTAGTGTTCCTTCTTCCAACTATTTAAGGTATATCACTTCTCATAATAAAGATTCCCACTTTGTGAGGGTCCACTTCTTCACCCATCCACCCATTCATTCCACCTTTCTCTCTCTTCCATCTCACCACCATCATTTCACTCCACCTCATTTCGCTCCGCTTTCATTAATTTCTCAGTAGATTTCATGAAATGACTAGTAATTTCTCCATGATCTTTGCAATAAATCTTCCATGAATTCAGGTATCTACACATTAATTGTTATATCTTAATTTTCTTCTAGTGCATTTATTTAATTGCTATAAATTAATATGGGCGTTCGCCATAGCATGTCATCATTTCCTACCCCAGTCAAATCATCCTTTCACCTCACATGTGAGGACACGTGTGCCAATTTAGGTTGGGGGGAATTTGTCAATGCCATGTCTACATGCCTGTCCGTACTGGTTCACATTAGAAAGATTCAAGTCATTGAGCCAATTTGAATTTTGAGGTGATGACTCATATGTGTGAAATGCAAATCCTCCACTACCATTTTCCTTAATCATAGTCTACATTTATTACTCCTTTATTGCTTTAATCATCCTTGTCATAATCCTAATCCAAAAGGTAAAACTCAAACGACATCAGCATTGGAAATTTAGCAAGAGTTGCAGGAAGGAAAAGTTTGGTTTCCACACAAGAATTCTAGGAAGAAAATATTTGCAGAGTAACTGTTTGATTGTAGACAATGGGAAGTGGATTGATTCAAAATGAACCCACAGTTCATGATGTTTTATTACAGGATGCACCTTGCCTGGCCAAATTTATGAACTATGGTTCGCTAGACTATTTCTTAAAGCTCAATGATTTTGATGAAAATGTTGTATTAGAATTCACTCAGACATTATCTGAGGGAAATACCATAGTAAAAGGATTAGAAGTTATAGCTACAGAGGAAAGAATCACAAAAGTCACAGGGTTGCCAGCCATTGGTGAACAATACCTTGTTGCCAGAGATGCTAGGTCAGCTAGGGCCGAATTTATAGAACCTAGTGATCCTCCGTTGAGCATAGATAAACAAGGAGCCAAGAGGACTTCTCTGCCCGAGCTTTGGAAGTAGGTTACGGTCTATGTTGTCAAGTAGATCAATTGTGAAGGCCGGCAGTTGAATTTGCTTTATGTGCATTTTAAGCTCCTCAACCACATGAGGCATGAAAGGAGAATGAATGTGCCCAACGTGATGTACCACCTTATTTCGATCATGGCAGCAAAAACCAAGAAAGGCAGGGACAATTCCGTTTCCAAATTATTAGTTGAAATTTTTTTGCATGATGTGTCCAATATTTCTTGGGAAGAATTTTTGAGAATTGATCAAGTTAGACCAAAAAAATTGTGAGCTAGGGTTTTGCCTCAACCTCATAGGGTTGGGAGGAGAAGGATAAATTTTAGGGCCACTCCTTGCGCCTTGACTTCTGACGCAGGCCCTAATGGAAACCCTCTTGCAGCCACACAAACTATTGAAATTAGTTCTTCTAAAGCAGAGCATTCTGATAAAGAGAGATCCTCTCTTGATTCTAAGGATGATGTCCCTCTTGGCACATTGATGAAAACGAGGGCACAAAAAAGGAAGGCAAAACTAAAATAAGGAAAAGATGAAAAGAAAATGATAGAAAAGGAAGTGCCAAGCTCCAGGAAATGGAAAATTGACACTGTTCATCTTGCAACAAAGGAAAAACGAAGAAACCCTCCCAGAAAATCAAATTCAACTGGGCCAACTGTTAGGGTATCTCCCGAGGGAATCCCTAAACCTGGAAAGTTGCCATAGGAGGATACAACCACTCCAATGGAGCATGTAAATGAAAAGGAAAAGGATGTATTCGAAGAAGCAAAAAATTTATTCTTGCGGATATTGCAGAGCAAGTTGAAAGCCAGACATGTGAATGAAATTAGGAACTTTTGTAGCATGAGCAAGAATAGGAACAACATGCCTTGCAAATTGAAACAAAAGAACAAGGCCTGGAGCCCCTACAACCAAAATTGGTTGAGCAAGAAGAAGCCCTATAGATGGTACTCTACCAAGAGAAAGAAAAAATGCCAGGTAAAGTGATGGTAGGAGTACATAGGCCCTCTGATTTTTCAATGAACATGGTAATTTTGAATTTATGGAAGGAAATACAAAGATGGAAAGTAGAAAAGTGTAGGATGAAGAAGGAAATTAAACAGAAAGATGAGGAGATTGAGGACAAAAATGCATAAATTTCTATTTTAAAGAAGAAGGTGGATGAAATGACAACTCTAGTATCACAGATACTATAATACAGAGCTCCTTCAAGGGTATATGCCCTGTATTTAAAAGAGAAGCATCTTTATTTCAAGTTTGCAAAGATTGTTTCAGGTTTGAACCCCTCAATTGAAACCCCTATTGAATTTTTCAATGATTTTCGAATTGCTCCCCTCGAGATGAAAAATCTGTTGTGCAAATTTAATTTACATAATTTTTCTGTAACCAAAGATCAAGATTGGAATCCACTGCTATATGTTGGGGATGTCCAATTGTGATCATTCATGTCCTGGATACAAAACGAAGTAAGTTGGGGAAAGTAGTACAGGAGTTATAGGCAAGTTGAATCCAACATTCCCCTACCCATTAGGGCCGAGTCTAGACATACAGGAGATATTTTTAAGGATTGGCACAGGATGCTATACCGGACAAGCTATAGCTATAGGATCCTTCCTAAGAGAGAGAGGTAGTTTACAAAGAGTATGAAGAGATGACAAGAACCACATGAGAATTTGTGATGGGATATCTGTATCAGAGATGGAATACCCTATCTGATGACTTGAAGCAAGCAGAGCCTCATTCCACGCATAACTATGTTGCAACACTCAAAATAATTGATAGGTATATGCAACTCGAAAGAAAAAGAGGGAAATTATGGCTTCCACTAATTTTTCAGCCTCCTATTCTATTGTGGCTAGTGTCAAACTACATGTTATACAGGTATGACATTGCTGATGAAAGATAGAGATGGAGCAGGCTAGAGAGACAACAAGGATTCTATTGGGATCCTAATTCTCATACAAAGGAAACAAATGTGGGATAGCTTGCAGTTGCCAACTTTAGGGCATTGACCAAACAAAAGCTCAATTATTCCTCTGTTGAAGGACTAGTAAGACATTAGGTTGGGGGGGAAATGATGAGTCTAGTTTATGGCTTAATTATTGATAGGATTGTTGTCCATTTCCTATAGTTATATAAGACTTTGATGCTTGAGATTTTATCTTTCATAATATTTCTTTGAAACCATAGACCTTGGACATGAATTTATTTTTCTTAAGCTTTCAAATGATATTAATATGCTATGTGGATTATTTGTGTTGAATTTGCATGTATTTAATGAATGTCACTTTAAGATGATTATGGATATGCAGTTGTTGTACATGCTAATGTTGTCATGTAGATGATTTGAGACCTACAATTCAGGAAGATCCCACCAGCTGGACATGTGCTATATCGGTCAACAAGGTGGTCATTGAAGACTCTTGACGACTGGAGATTCCTCATGTAGATCAAAGTGTAACTACCTTATAATGATCTTAAATGCTACTGAGCATGCGCTAGAACTATTGTTGTGCCAGATTCGAGTTAAGGCAATCGTGCCTAACGGGTTCCGTGCATGTGTAGCCGCCCCTGCTCTTTTCCGTGCTTTCCCTAATGTGGCATCCTTTGCATTTTCTGGAGTTGACTGCCTTTCCAGGTGATTGAATAAATAGGGGCTCAAATGTTCTTTTGAGATTTCTCTCACTTGGTTAGAAGATTGCTTAATTGATGTAATCGCACTCTCGAGTTTTCAAAAATACAACTATGTTGATTGTACTCATGTTTTTCTACTGAATAAAATGAATTTATAAGTTCATGCATCTGAGTCTATCTTAGTTTTAGGAAATAATTATCCAAGGGGGCCCACTTGGTGTGTATTCCATCCTTTAGCTTATTTTAGATTAGTTGTTATTTTATGTTCAGTTATTAGTTAAGAATCTGAAACTGACTGTTCCTGCAGCCACTAGAATTCCATTATGTGACTGTTCCTGCAACCAAAGCAGACAAAGTAGTTTCTTGTTTGTCCACTCAGATTTTCATTTCTGTCATGCATTTCAGTTTGATCTATTTGTTGGTTAATGTTCAACATTTATACGATTTCTTTCCAAGCAATTTACTTTCAGCGTTGTGTCTTTCTTAGCTGTAGAATGAATATGGATACCTTGGATTCCTAATGCACATACAATGCTGACCCATTTCAAGTTTACGTCCCTGGGTTGAAAATTTAAATGCACCTTCATGATGATTGAAATGACTATTCAGGTTAGATTTCCAATCTTTGAATCACAACTGCAAGGGATTAGTTGTTAAAATTATTTACTAAGGCTCTTCCCAAAGATACTTTTGAGTATCTTCGGGAGAAGTTAGGGGTCATTTCCCCTCCTTTCTTGAACTATATGCATATGGATATGCATTGGTCCAATGGATCTATGGATCTATCTTCCTTCTAGACCGATTTTTGGTGGCTACCTCTCAGGGGGAGCAGGTAGTGTCTTGTGTTGTCATTGTGTAGTTGTTTGGGTTTACTCCTAAGGGGGAGTATTCTGTACTGGTAATGTTCTTAATGTCAAAGGGAAAAAAAATGTAAAATATCTTTTTCATTTTCCATTGATGTCAAAGGGGGAGAAAATATCATGTCAAAAAGTAAGGGGGAGAAAGAATTCTAGAGATTGTTGGTTCAGAGTTGCTGTGTTGTCTTTGATGGTTTTTCACATCATGTGTTGCCATCAATGACAAAGGGAGAGATTGTTGCAAGTATGCTGGTGTTGTCATTGATGTCAACTAGTTAACTGGTTGTCAATTGGTTGATGTTGTCATTTATGTCATGAAAGTTGGTTATTGGCAATAAATGTTGAGGATAATGAGAAAATTTTATTAAAGAAGGTTTGCAAGTATTTAGTGTTTCCTTTGGGTTTTTCTCCAGGATGTGTTGATATGCTAGTGAGGATTTGAGGTGTTGCTCTTGATTGCTAGTAGTTTCTATATCCAAATTTTAGGCTTTTGGATCATTGTACAATGCGAGATATTTTTACCAGTTGTGAATTGTGCATTTTAGTGTGTCTAAATGAGGTCCGAGTGAAATGTAGTTGCTCTGAATTTCTCTAAATTTTGGTTTTAGGACTTGCGGTTCTGAGAATAAGCTGATGAGGTCATGTTCAGGTGAATTTTTTTATCCAGAATATTCAATCGAGTTAAGGTTGCATGTGCTTAATTGTTTTATGTGTTTTACACTGGTGTTGGATGACCTTGTGTTAAACACTAATCATGAAGTTTATGGAAGCATGTTAAAGCATGTTGGGATTTATTTAGGTTATCATTAAGTATGTGCTTGGGTCACCCTCATTCTAATTCTATTGTAGAATGTTTTGGTGTCGACCTAATTTGAATTTGTAAACACAATGGTGTGTGGATGACTTTGGATGGGTTGCAAAGTTGAAGATGATATAAATATAAGTTGAGATGTTTGTGAAAGAGGAAGTGCAAGAGAAATATAGATGCGAGATAGATACAAAAAAATGAGTGTGTGATGCGATTTTGAGTAGATCAATGTGAAATTCAAGTGGTGAGTTTCTAGAGGCAGTGAGTTGAAGGTGTACTTTATCATTCGGGAATGTCTGCAAGTGTGTGAGAAAATTGTGGTGGAAATATTTTTTGCATTGAGATAGTTTTCTCTCTATATCAAATCTCTTCTATCTTCTTTGTAATTCTATGGAAATGAGCCCTTCGGGTGGTTAACCCTTGTTGGACAGTAAGTCTTATCTTGGAAGCGAGCCTTTTTGGTAGTGAGCCTTTGCATTCAATTTTGAAATTCTTTATATTGTGAGCTAATCCTCATCGTGGTTTTTCCCTCATTGGGTTTTCCACATAAATCTTGTGTTATTGTATGTATGGTTTTACTTCTTTCAGTTTCTACTTCTACACTTAATGATTAATCACATTATCAGAGTAAAGGATTTGTGAATGGTTATTGATCTAACTTTTGGTGAAAGTTTTAAAGGTTAAAATTGTTACAACTAATTCACCCCCCTCTCAGTTGTCTTGTTCAACACCTGTGCAAAACTGAAGCTAAGATCCATAATCAAAGGACTGTAAAAAGTATTTTCAAAAGTGCTAACTAGGACCCATTCACCCTAAGGCGAACCTGTCCTTCAATAGAGCTCAAAACCAGCTTTTCGTAACTGTATCCTAACCCTTCTGAGACCTCCTTGAAAACTGTGATTTTAGTTTTTGTACTTTCAATAATTTTCATTTCATATTCTAGGTCTTATAATTCATTTAGTTTAAGCATTGCAAATCATTTTGATTTAGTTTCAGATTTTTCCTATTGTTTTAATGTTTGAGATCCAGGTTTGATTGACTCACCATTGAGGTTGAAAGTTAATCCTTATACCTTGTGTTCTCTTTCCTAATGAAATGCCTTAGGGAAAGGTACAAATAGAGAAAATACCCCCTTGTTCTTTAAGGAACCCCTTTCCATGCATTTCACATAGTATTGCATCTCTCCTAACAAGTAAAGTTTGTAATGTAAGGTACAATTATTATACAAAAAGATAAAATTTATTTTAACCATTCAAAACTAAAATGGTTCTATACAACTTTTCTTTCAAGGAAAATTATACAAGCTCATTAATCACTGTGTGAGGGGGAAAATCGTTAGATGAAAACAAGATAAATGCAATTGAAATTAGAATCTAAACTAAGATCAAGAACACTAATCTAGATTTAATCCTACACTTACGAAATAAACAATTAAGATTACTAAATTCAAGAACATGTGAATGCAATACATAAAAAAATGAATTTAACAACAAAATCATTACCCATCTCGTATCAGAGTGTGTTCACTTGATGTTGGATTACTCATATCACTGTGAAGCCTCCATTGTTCATGTGAAAAATCTTGAAGAACAATGTTGATGTTGGTTGATCGAAGAAATGTTGAAGCTCTAATGTTGGTTGTGAATGTCAGTAGTATTTCATTGTGCAAATGATGTTGACTCTTCAATCTTTTTTTGTGAGGAAAGAGGTTTGTTATATAGAAAATGAGATTTGAAATGGATGATCAAGATCATGTTGGAGAATATCTAGATCAACGGTTGAAAGGTGTTGAGAGGAAATAGATATGAATAGATTGTGCAAATTGATTGATCAATCAAGAATAGATTGATTAGTAAGGATTTAGATTGATTAGTCAGGATTTAGATTGATCAGTCAAGATTTAGATAGTTTAGTTAGGAAATAGATTGATTAGCCAACAAATTAGATTGCTCAGTCAACAATCGTAATTTTCTCAATAAAAAAGTGGGTGAGGATAATTGATTAATTAATTAAATTAATTAATTCCTTTTTGGAGTTGAATGTGCAAATCAAGTTTGACTTTTGCAAACAAAGTTGCATTAGTTTGATTTGATTTTTGATGATGTTTTGAATAGTTTGATTTAATTATTCAAATTTTGGAGGGAAAGTGTGTTAATTAAATTATTATGATTTAATAATTCAATTAACTTAGGGGAATAAAGTGATTTAGTGACGTAATTAAATATTTGGTGTTATTTAATCAATCAGTACAAAATAAAGTGAGATTACTACTTCATTAAATAAATGTAATTTATTTAATTGGTCGAAATTGATGAAACGTGAATTAATTAAATAATGCCATTTTATTCAACTAATAGTAGAAATAGGGTTATCAGGACTTTATTAAATAAATAAAATTTATTCAATTAGTCAAAAATGATGAAAAAGTTAATTAATTAAATAATGTTGTTTTATTCAATTAATAGCAGAAATAGGGTTTTCAAATGTCGTTTGATGCTTATTTGATGTCGTTCAATGTTGTTCGATATTGTTTAATGTTGTTTGATGTTGTTTAGGGTGTGTGACAAGTGTTAGGTCAATTTTATATGCCTACATTTTGCCCCTTTTTGAGACAAAGTACTGGTTGCTTTGTTTCAAAGATTTTGATGTAAAGATCAAGTTTTTTTGAAAAAAAAATTATGCCCCACTGTGCCTCAGTGTTTAGTGGAATGATGGTAGGACTCTGTGCAGCCCCCTCGAGAGGTTGGTTAAAAATTTTGAGCTTTGAGGTTAGGCTCATGACACTATTATGTTTCAATTTAGATGTGTTTAAGATGAAGAATTAGGTCTATAGGCCCCTCTTTGCTTGTTCTGATGTTCCTTGGAAGTTCTAATTTGAATGTAGGAAAGATCCCTAAGTAAAAATTAGGGTTTCCTAAGTGAAATTAGGGTTTTATGAGTGTTAATATAGGAAATTAGGCTTCCAATTGGCTTATTTGTGCTTTGATCCTATAGCTAATTCTTGTCTTTGGATTTCTGATTCTGTCAGTTATCGAGGAGAAATGACAAGGATTCAGGGAGACCCACATCGTTTAGACATGGTTTGGGAGTTTGGATGGCTCATAGGCATCGGTGGCCCAGTATGTACCTTGTCATTTCTCATTTTTGTCTTGTCACATTTTCGTATTAAGTGTACAAAGTTCCCTAGGTCAAAAGTGAAGTTTTGATGATTTTAGAGAATTTCCATCATTTTCCTCGCATTTGATAGGTTAGGAAGCTTGTACTTGACATCATAACCCTTGCCCTTTCTTAAGATCCTCACCTTTGACCTAAAACTTTGCCCTTGTTTCATGTAGTTGCTCTAGAACCTCACTTTTGCTCTAAATCCTTGCATTTGTTTGCTGTTTTGACTGTTTCCTCGCATCTGCTAAAAATCCCCGCCCTTGCTTTAAAACCTTGCATTTGATTTTCTCACCCTTGACTTAAAACCTCACCCTTTCTTTAAACCCTTGCCTTTGATCTTGTTCCCTTGCATTTGATTTTGTTTCTTTGCATTTGCTAAATCTTGCTAGCATTTTCTTGTTTTTCATCCTAAGTCTTGTTTTCCATCATATTTGTGTTGTTTTGTGTCATTTTATGTGTTCAAAGTGAAACCCTCTCATCATGGGTTAAAATGATTGTAGGTGGTCCTCAAACCACTACATTCGAGAGAGAGAGAGAGACGACCCCGAGATTGTTTGATCGGATTATTGGTTTCGATGTTCTGGAGTGAGATTTTCTAGATGCGGTCGAGCTACGTCATATCTATTACATGCCTCCTATCTGGACTCATACAACAATGATGACCACGCTTGTGGAGTGGTGGAATTTTGGGATGTCTTCTTTTATTTACCCACTGGAGAGGTGACCATTACTCTTGAGGATGTGTGGAGGATTCTCCATATTCCCATCCATGGCGAGCTCGTGACATATCATGTTCAATGGGGTACCCGTGCTATGCGATGTGTTTTGGTTGTTAGAAACTTGGAGGTGTGATAGTTAGAGATTGATTTGTCTGAGTTTATTAACAGTGTAAATCCTATTTCTCTTCTCCTGTGTGGTTTGATTTCAGGACTAGTTGTTCTTGATAGGAGAGGTTGATAGTTCCCTGTTGGATAGGGCATCTGTATTGAGGGTATGTTTGAGAATGGGATCAGATATGCTTGGGGTCCATGCATTCTCACTCACCTCTATAGAGATATGCACGAGGTTGTATGTCGGGCTAGGAAATCTCTTTCCGCAGGTGTTTCTCTTTTTCATATTTGGGCTTGGGAGCATATTGCAATTGCTCAATTTGATGGGATATAGGATTGTACTCATGAGGATCCGTACTCATATCATTATGGAGATTTCTTGCTCTACACCTTGCCTGGGGATCTTCCCTATCGGCGCCGTGTTTTTGATGAGATTCTAGGTTTTATGTGGAGACATTATATGGAGTGTGAGGCATGGATAGAGGATCCAGAGCATCTTGTTTACTGTCGATAGACCCAATGGTTGATCGGTCACTCTCCTTGTCTTCTAGAGAATTATTTACCGAACAAAGTATGTCGTCAGTTTGGAGAGAGCAAGGGCCGGTTTCTTGATACTTATGAGGCTTGTTTTTGTTAGACTACTAGGGAGGTCCGCATTTGGGGTCACTTGGTAGACAACGATGTTGCATTTGTTGCATTCAGAGAACTTTCCCCATTTGGTTGGGGTTGGTCAGTTGGTTTAGGAGATCCAGGTAGTACTTTTGATTATGATCAATGGTGGGAACAACACATGCCATTGAGATTCATAGATCTTGGGGGTGACCCTGCTTTAGGTAGAGCAGGTATTGCAGGTCGATGTGGGGAGCGAAAGCGTATTGAGGTTCTTATAGAGTAGATGGATAGGGGTTGACATGATGGGGTACATGGTGGTCAGGATGAGAATATGCCTCAAGTGTAGGGTCATGGATAGGTTCTAGGTCCTCCTCCACCACCTAGGGATGGAGGTATATAGTTAGCTTAGATGACTGCTTCTAGGGACACAAAGATAGTGCAGTGATAGGCCGTAGAGGCTTAGGTTGCTACTCTGACCGCAAAGAGAGATAGTTTGAGTGTTGAGTGAGAAATTGAGAGTGGGTGCTGACATGCTACAAAGAATCAGGTACAATTGCTTACAACAAAGAGAGATACTCTCAAGGTAGAGCGTGATAGTATGTGAGCTGAGCAAGATCAGTTTATAGATGTCCACATACTATCAAAATTTGTATGATGCTACTATTCCTAGGGCTGCTCAACATCCATGGTTCATAGAGATTAGTGCTGTGGGTGATGGTGGTGGTGAGGAGGGTGGTCACTCCATTAGATAGACAGATCCATTTGGTGGTCCACGATCTAGTCTATAGGGTTTTGTCCTTCCTATCGGGCAGTTTTACTTTTTCTTCTTGATCCTCATGGTGTTCATTGCTTAGAGACATATTGCAAACATGATTTTTTGTATACATATTCATTGGCCCAGTCGAGGCCTCATATATATATGTATTATTTTGTATTATCCTATCACACTTGTTTCATTGATGATGATGTATTATGACATTCTCCCTTTTTTGATGATGATATATATGTGATACACCTTCTTTGATTCGACTTTATTATGTGTTTATGTGATGATCATGGATGATTATGCATGATGATGTATGTTGTTGATGTATGAATATGATATGGATGGATTAATCATATTTTGCTTCATATGATGTTTTTATTATGGATAATCGATATATCATTTTGATATAAGATGTTGATATATGATGGATGTATGCTCCATACATGATACATGATGTTTTATTGATTTATTATCATCATGATATGTATTGACATCATTAAGGATATGGTACTAATGATATTTCTATGTAGGGTGGATGTTAGTTAGAAGGAATTTATGATGGTGGGTAGAAATTTGATGTTGTTAGTAGTTGATGATGTTGCTTTTACTTTACTTGGAGACTTCGTATTTTTGAGCAATCCTGTTTGATGTAGCAAACATATATGATGCACCAAGGTATTAATGACTAAGGTGAATTTGTATCCATTGCATGGACTTTGACTCTAGAAACAAAGAATATTCTTATTCATACCAGACATACAAAATTTTTATTTAAAGTATATAGCTGGGTTGCGTTATTTTTTTTCCAGACCAATCACATAGAGAGGTATAGAACACCTAACATGCAACTGCTTCACAAATTGTTTCAATACAACTCTTATAATCTCAATAAAGCAAGTATTCGCCATGGTAGTATTACAAAAATATCTTACAAATGGAAAATCAAAATGATGCTCAATTTCCCCCATTCCTTCTTCTCTAAATCCTTATGGACATCCTTGAGAGATCTTGGGAATGAGTCAATAATGTAAATGACAACAATAAGACTATAAAAAGATAAAAAAATACTGTTATATCACTTGCCATATATGTTTTGGGGTGGGGCTATTATCTGATGTTGATCATGTCTATTGTAGGAACGAATCCATTAAGGCATATCTCATGATGTTGTTGGTACGATGCCAAAAAGATAGGTAGTTGATACTTTGGTATTGTTTCTGTCTATTTATAGTCAGAGCTTTGTGATTGTTTGCTTGAAAGTTCTAGCTTTTGATGTTTTCTTTGATTGTTTGTTTGTTTTGTCAAAGGGTGAAGGTGATGATTTGTTTGTTATGGGTGAAAGTTTTATTGCGAATTGTGATGATGGAGATAGAACTTTTTTGATTTTTTGAGTTTTATGATGTTTTTTTTTGTTTTTAGGGGATTAACCTAGGGCCTCGAGGGCTCATCAAAGATAAGGCTTTCTTACATTATACACGTAGAGGCTCGTAGTTTGCTTGGTTTGAATGTTTTTGATTTTTTCTATTTTGTGAATGTTTTTGGATTTTGTATTTTGTATTTTTTTTGGATTTTGATTTTTTTGACTAAGTTGAAATAAAGCATAATTGAAACCCAAGGGGATTGACCTAGGGTCTCAGGGGCTATTAAGCCTTGCCTATGTTGTACACGCAGAGACCATGTAGTTCAACTATTTGACTCAAAGCATAAACTATTTTTGGATAAACAACATTGATAATTTGGATTGATATTCCACTTCTGTGTCTAGAGGATATGTTGTGGGAAATCTACTTGAACTAGCTACGAGGTTCAAGAAAATGTTGATATCTTAGACTGTTTGAGTAAAGGAATAACCCAACAATGTTTTTTTTAATGTTTTCTCATGGTTTTTTTATTTTTGTTGTTTTTTGACCATCATAGGATGCTCATAGATTGAATCCATGACCAACTTTAGGAAATTTCCCCCAATTTGAGACAAGATGACTTTCCTAAACCAATACCAAGCCATGGTTTGGCATATGTTTTATTATGAGATGGATGGGTGGATGTTGTGGATAGTACTGATAGATAACAATGCAAGTCTTATTCAAACATAGCACCCATTTTCTAGGTTTTCACTATGGTACCTGTTCTATGAGCACCACAAAGTGGTTTTCACTCAAACAACATTTTATTTCTCTTTACTATTTTTCTTTCTTTTTCATTTTTTTATTATCTTTTTTCCCTTTTTTTTTGGATTTTTACCCTCTTGACTTGGGTATTATGATGTGCTTCATGTGTAGAACTTCTTGGTGTGGCTGTTGTTTAGTGGTTTAGCTAAAGGTTCTCCTTTAGGAGTAGCCAATTGATATGCCCTAGAGCCGTAGCTTGCTGTGATGACAAACATGCCTATCCATTTGGGTTCAAATTTTCCTTTTCTATCCTGATTGAGTTGTACCTTCTAATTTTTCTTGAGGACTAGATCACCTATTTGAAAGTTATTGTACTTGATCTTCTTGTCATAGCTTCATTTGAGCCGATTCTGATAAACTTGCAAATGGTTTAACACACTCAAACACTTTTCATCTAGGAGCTCTAATTCATTTAGCTTGGATACCCTATATTCTTCGTTGCCGACCATGTCTTTTAATGAGACTTGCAATGAGGGGATTTTGACCTTGATAGGCAAGAAAACCTCTGATCCGTAGACCAAGGAAAATGATGTGGCACCAATAGGTGTTTAGATGCTTGTTCGATAAGCCCATAGGTTTGGGTTTAGCTGTAAATGCCAATCACAACCGAATTCATTAACAATATTTTTGAGTATTTTTAATATGGTTTTGTTATACGCCTCAGCCTGATCATTTCCTTGGGGGTAATAGGGCATAGAAAATCTATTTTGTATAGAAAATGGGGAGCAAAGTTCTTGGACATCCTAATTTTTGAATCGGGTTCCATTGTTTGTTATTATCATTTGGGGGATTCCATACCTGCAAATGAGATAATTCAAAATGAATTTTGATATCTATTTTTTGGTGATATAGGTCAACAGAATCACCTCTATCGATTTAGTGAAGTACTTTGTTGCTGTGATAATGAATTTGTGCCCATTGGATGAAGCGGGTGATATCTTTCCTACCAAGTCTAATCCCCATTGTGAGAAGGGCCATGATATTGTGATGGGTCTCAATTCTTGTGCTGGTGCATGGACCAGATAACTATGCTGCTGGTATTGACAACACTTTTGAGAATATTGAATACAATCCCGCTCCATGGAGGGCTAGTAATACCTTGTTCTTAGTAACTTTTGGACTAGGTTAGGTCCGCTAGAGTGGGTTTCACAAATACCTTTGTGTACCTCTTATAAGGTTTTTTGGTCTTCTTCTGCATTAAGGCACCAAAGTAACATACCATCTAGGCTACGATGGTATAGGGTATCTCCTAAGATGGTAAAATGAGAAGTTCTATGGGTGAAGGTTTTCTTTTGAGTAGTCATTAGGTCAAGTGGTATGGTACTATGTTGGATATAGTCAAACGTATCTTGGTACCACGGGGAGTTAGGACCAACAACACATACCAATTCTAATTTTGGGATGTTGAATCCAGGTTTGAGCAACTGTTCCACAAGGAACTCATACTTAGGCACATTTTGTGGAATATCAAGTAATGAGCCTATTATTTCCATTGCATCGACAACTCTATTATTGATCCGAGGAACTTGCTCAAAGGTTATTTTGACAAATTATTCCTTGAAGTTGTCCACCATCCTTTTGTATGGTAACATTTTGCCATATTTTTTCTGGTATTCATCATTCACCTATTTGATCACTAGCTGAGAATATCCAAAAACATGTAGATCTTTTATTCTCCATTCAATAGCCATTTTTAGCCCTATGATCAAAGCTTCATACTTTGAGATATTTTTTGTGCTCGGGAAAGCAATCCTATAGGCCTTGGGTATAATATCTCCTAGTGGTGTGAGAAATAGCACACCTGCTCTAGAGCCATGTTGAGTATGGGACTCATCAAAGTATAGAGTCCATTGGCCTGTCTATTATGTCATCATGATATTCTCATCTATAAATTCCATTGTGAGAGGCTTATGATCATCTATGGGTGCTTCGGCTAGTTGGTATACTATGATTTGTCCCTTGATATCCCTTCTATGAACATACTCTATATCAAACTCACTCAATATCATCACCCATTTGGCAATTTGACCTGTTAGGGATGCCTTTGATAGTAAATATTTGAGTGGGTCTACTTTTGAAATCAGCTTCACCTTTCTATTTAAGATATAGTGCCTCAAGTTTTGTGTTGCAAACACTACTGAGAGGAACACTCTTTCTATGGGTGATTAGTTTAGTTCATAGCCCACCAGTGTTCTGTTGATGTAGTAGAATCCCCTTTCTTTGTTGTTATCATCTAGCTAGGCCAGGAGAGCTCCCAAGGTTGCTTGTGTGGTAGACACGTAGAGTATCGTTTCCTTTTCTAAAATAGGCAGCATGAGTACAGGAGGAGTAAGTAGGTACTCCTTTACTTGTTGGAATTCTTGGTCGCATCTCCCATCCCACTTGAAGGTTATTTCCTTGTGTAGGAGATGAGTAAAGGGGTGGCATTTTTTTGCCAATTGGGTGATAAATCGCTTGATGGATTACAACTTTCCCTATAAAATCCTTAGTTGTTTGAGTGTTTTTGGTGGAGGCATCTCTATTATAGATTTCACTTTTGCAAGGTCCACTTAAATCGGTCTTCTTGACACTATGTATCAAAACAATTTTCCAGATGTAACTTCAAATACACATTTCTTAGGGTTGAGTCTCAGATTGTATTATTCAAGTTGATCGAACAACTTTGCAAGATTTGACAAGTGATCTACCCTTTTTATTGACTTTTCCAGAATGTCGTCCACATAGTCTTCCATGATGGTGTGTAGCATATCATGAAATATGGTTGTATTTTCTCTCTGATATGTTGCTCTTACATTCTTTAGACCAAAGGGCATTACATTCTAGCAAAAGTCCCCCAAGCACAAGTGAAGGCTATTTTGTGTTGATCATCTAGAGAGATATTTATTTGGTTATATCCGGAGAAACCATCCTTTAAGGACAACATATCATGCCCTATTGTGAGATCCATGATCATGTCGATACTTGGAAATGAAAAGTCATCCTTTGGACATGATTTGTTTAGGTCTCTGAAATCTGTACAGATCCTTATGCCCCCAGTAGGTTTTGACATAGGTATTAAATTTGATATCCATTGTGGATAATCTATGGGTCTAATAAAACCCATGTCTAGTAGTTTCTTTAGCTCTACCTTTACTAGTAATGCTATTTGAGGGTGCATTTTTTTGAGTTTTTGCTTGATAGGATTTTCTCCAGGGACTACAACTAGATGATGTACCACTAATGCTGGATCTATCCTAGGCATATCAACATAGAAACAAGAAAAAATTACCTTTATGTCATTGATGAATGTTGTGAATCTTTCTTTCTCTTTGGGATCAAGTGATGCCATGTGGTAAGTGACTTTTGGATTCTTTGTTGTGCCAAAATTTATGGCCTTTGTTTCTTCTACCAAGAGTGTTGATATTTCTTGGTACTAAGATATGGGGAGATTGAACCCTCCATCCTCAGGTGCCTCTTGGAGGTTTTCACCTTTGGATGCATCCTTTATCTTCTTCTTTTCTGGATCCCATAGAGCCACAATGTGGTTTTATCTAGGGTACCTTGTATTTATTATTAAGTTTTATCTCTCATTTTTGTGACTAGAAGGTTCAATCTCTCCACCAAAGTATGCATCTTGTTCTAGCTCCATGATGAACCCCACTTTGTGATCTGCTACTGGTATGTCTGTTCAAAGTCCCATGAACTCCACGATTGCCTCATCATTCTGGAATTGATCCAGAACAGGTGTATGTTGTTGTTGATCCCAATCTATGAGTTGTGGGTAGAAAAGTGGTAGGCTATTATCATCATCCACAAAGCTTACGAAGGTTGCGGAAATGGTCAGTATGGCTCAAGTTTCTTTTTCCCACTGGCTGTCTAGGTTGTCATTACTAGAAGTGGGGGAATCATATCCAGTGACAAAGGAAGGAGAGTCCCATTCGTATTCATTAGATTCCATTCCAGAATGGTAATAGATGTTGGGAATGGTTTGGATGAACTAGAGAGGGAACCTATCAATGCTAAACTTGTCAAATAAGTTTTCGATGGGTAAATAATTGTCCATGATATGATAGATATCTAGTGCCTTAACGCTACCAGATGTTTCTCATTTCTTCTAAGAGGTTCATCTAACTTTTGGAATAACCATGTCTTTTGGCTCATAACCTAGTCCCATATTTTTATTTCTTTGTTCCACTATGATAGGCTCTTGTCGGCCTTGTTTGTGTAGTTTGAGGTCACCTATTCCACTATATCCCATGTGTTTAACTAGCTGGTAGCCTTTATTGCTAGGGTCTAATAGAAGGGTTTGCTGTTGTTCTAGCTCTTCTTGGTCCTCCTTGTAGATTATGAATGAGAAGTCCTCCTTGAATATTTATTTGTCTTTCATGTCTCCCCACCTAGTGAAGATCGTGGGCTTGGATATCATTTACACTATCTTGATCTCTTTTGGACTTCCATAGACTTTGGGCATTGGTGGAAGCATTTCGATGCAACTTGCTTGGTTGAAATGGTAATTCCCATTACCCTTATCAAGTACTTGAATCTCGACTTCCATTTTTGGTTGCTCACTTGATGTGTTCTTGGTTGAGGTCAATGGTAGCGTGGAAGGGTCAACATATGAAAATGAGTGGAAGGCTATGTTGTTGCTAGGCACAAGTTGGATTTTATTGTACTTCTCCTCCAAATTTTCACAAAAATGAAAAAGCTCAGGATCGACATATAGTGTTACTTATTTTCCTTCATGGGGAAAATTTGGGCATTGATGAAAGGTTGATGGTACTGCTTGAAATGCATGGATCCAAGGGTGTCCTAGAAGGAGGTTATATGAAAATTCAAGGTCAAGTACTTGACAAGTAGTTTCTATGATGGCCGGTCCTATCTGTACTAGAAGTGTAACTGTCCCTTCAAAATTTCTTTCAAGGTCATCGTAGGCCCTTATGGTGACACTCTTGCCTTTGTCTATCACGTCATCATAATACCCCAATTGTTTGACAAATTTTAAGGTACAAATGTTTAAACTTGCACTATTATCTACCAATACTCATTTGACCATGGTTTTGTGAACACCAAACTCTATGTAGAGGGCTTGATTGTAGAATATTCTTTGTGGTAGATCTTTCTTAGAAAATATGAAATGATTACTTGTTGTGCTCTTGAAAACCATGGCTTGGAACTGACCCAGATCAAGGTCGTTAGGGACCGACACTTCCAATGCCTTCTCAAGTATTTCCCTATGTGCGAGTGACAGTTTTAACAACTCTAGGATTGAGATTAAGGCAAGAGTCATCTTCAACTGGTCTAAAATGTTGTAGTCATTTGTTGTTTTAGTTGTCAGTTTGGGTGGGGCTCCTTATATTGTAACTCTCCCTTGATGGGTAGTTACATTACAGTTGTTGTCTCCACCTCGTATTGTCACTACATCTTCCCTATTATCATCCAATTGTGAGAGGTTTCCTAAAATCGTTTCACCATACGTGTAATTAACATTGTGGTACTCTTGTTATTTTCCTTTGTCATTCCCTTTAGCGTGGTTTGGGATTGGGTTTGAGTATATTTTAAGGTCCGTATTCCTGAGATGATGCTCAATGTCTACTTCCCCTTTGTCTATCAAGTCTTGGATGATGTGTTTGAGTCACATGCAATTCTTGGTCATGTGTCATTTGATTTTATGGAATTCACACAAGTCTTTCTCATTATACCATGGTGTTTTGAAGCTAGGTTCCTCATAATCTGGGCGATCATTAGTTTTTACTAGGTTTTTTTGTACCAGCTTACGCATGATTATTTCAAGTGACTCACCTAGTACTGTGAATTGCCTCCTTGGTTGATCGTATTGCCTTTGTTTCCCTCCCTGATTCATTTTTTGGTTTACAACTTGATTGTTCTTGGGATAGGTAATTTGGTTACTTTTGTGTGTTGTTGGGACCATAGCTTGTTTGTGCCACTTGCAGTTTTTTTTGAGGTGTGTTCAGTGCATTCCATAGTGCTCATGCATCAACTACTCCATCATTTTTACATTTTTGTTTTTGGCCCACACTTTAGGTTTCTCACTTGAACTAGAGGGACTATCTTTTGAGTTGTTCAATTTAAGGAATCCTCTTGCATTGAGGGATTTCTCAATATGTAATCCATTTTTGATTGTTTCTTCAAAGTCTAGAGGACATAACATAGTGAGTTGATAGTTTATTTTAGGTAGGACATTCATGATGAACATATCTACCAATTCCTTGTCTGGAATGGGCCATTTACATTGACTAGCCTTATGTATCTATCTCTATAGGTAGGAGGTAAAAGACTCTCCTTGACCTTGTTTGATTGTGGATAGACTCTTGATGGTGACTTTTTTCTCTATGTTGAATGAGAAATGGCTTATGAACTTGCTAGATAGTTTGTCGAAGGTTTTAATTCTTGGTTGCAGATGGGTGAACCATTCCATGGCATGACCTGTAAGGCTTTGTGGAAAGCGTCTCATGAGATAGGCATCATTGTTTTGTACCTCCATACATGACACTGAGAAGTCTCATATATGCTCTAATGGATCTCCTTTTCCTTTATATTTGTTGTGAAACCTAGGTATTTCAAAGTTCTTTGGAAAAGGTAGTGCAGTGATGGAATGATCAAATGGAAACAAATATATTTGTTGAAGGGTGTAGGTCTTCTTTTATTTTCCTTCTTGCATGTCTGCTATCTATTGGGTGATGACCTCTAGTTTTAGTTCCATCTCTATTTTTGGTACATTTGTTTGCAATCCTTGCGTGTGATAACCTTGTTGTCCTACCATGCTTTGGTTATAAGATAGATAGAATGGAGGTATTGAACCTTGGTAGCTATTTTGAAAATAGAGCAGATTAGGTCCTTGCTATGTGTAAGAAGGGTTAGCTCCTTGGTGCTGGGATGAAGTATATTGAAGGTTACCCAGTTGATGTGCTAGTGGGTTACCTTGTTGGTAGGATTAATTGGGAGGAGTGCCCTGTAGTAGACCTAGTTGTTGATATGAATTATGCTGAAGGTTTCCCTGATGATGAGTTAACAAGTTATCTTGTTGATGGGATGACTGAAGAAGGGTGCTCTGTGGCACACCTTGCTACTGGGAAGGACTAAACTAAAGTTTACCCTATTGATGTGTTATTGGGATACTTTGTTGATGGGATGACTGAAGAAGGGTGCTATGTGGCACACCTTGTTGTTGGGAAGGACTAAATTGAAGGTTACCCTATTGATGCATTTGTGGGACACCTTGTTGATGGGACAAGTGAAGAAGGGTGATTTGTGGCATACCTTGCTACTGAGAAGGACTAAACTAAAGGTTACCCTGTTGATGTATTTGTGGGACACCTTGTTGATGGGATGATAGAAGAAGGGTGCTCTGTGACACACCTTGCTATTGGGAAGGACTAAAATGAAGGTTACCCTATTGATGCATTGAAAAGACACCTTGTTGATTGGATTATTGAAGAAGGGTGCTCTGTGGAACACCTTGCTATTGGGAAGGACTAAATTGAAGGTTACCATGTTGATGTGTTGGCGGGACACCTTGTTGATGGGATGACTGAAGAAGGGTGCTTTGTGGCACACCTTGTTGTTGGGAAGGAATAAACTAAAGGTTACCCTATTGATGCATTGGTGGGACACCTTGTTGATGAGATGAATATGGAAGGAGACCTTGTGGACCCCCTTGTTGGTGGTATTGTTGATTCGGAAGGGGACCCTGTGGTCCACTTTGTTGATGGTATTATTGGTTCAGAAGGGGACTATGGGGTCCACTTTGTTGATGGTACTGATTGTTTTGGGAAGGGTCAACATTCAAATTGTTTTGAGGCACATATTTTTTGGGAGGTGGATTGTCATTTTGTGGTTCATACTGGGATGACCCTCCTTGATACAATTGTGCCACTGCTGCTTGTTCAATCTAAGTTGGTTTTCTGAACAAGGGGTTTTCTTTGGGTTGACCACTATTTTGTGAGAACATGGGTGGCATGTTTGGCATCTCTGGGGGTTCGATTATTTGTCTCACAACTGAGTTATCCCCTAAGGGAATAAGATTGGGATCTTTGAGAGCCTCTAGATTGAAGTCCACTAATAATTTAGCACCACTTTGTGCTAACTTGAAGAAATATGTGTTTGGGTCCTTTCTCAACAACTTGTCCATTAGTTTGAGAACCTTGAGGTTGTTGGAATATTTGAATAGTTCCTCATCATTTATTTCCTCCTTTGTATCCACCTCCTCTACAACCACTCTGTTTGAGTCCTGATTGTTTTGTTCTATCATGATCTTTTGTTTGCGATTTAGTTCTTTCTCACTAAAGGTGTCTTTGTACATAGGTCTCTTTTGGGGTGTTTCAAGGTCGCTTGGCCTATAGCCCCATGGGCCACCTTCATTGTTCATGGTGGTTGTTGGTGAGATGCTAGTGTTGTTCTTGCTTGCTTCCATTTTCTTCTTGTGCTATGATCTTGTAGTTGTCATAAACAACATGGCAAGCTCTTGTGACTATTTTCATAATTCCTAGTTAGGGTAATGGATTTGGCCTATTGGTGCAAAGAAGAGATAGAAAAAGTATAGCATATTTTGATGGATGTGATACCTTCTTTGGATGTACCCTTTGACAAAATTTTTTGTAGGGCGGTTCTTTAGAAGTCGCAATATGGATTTTCGCTTAAGGAATTTTATTTTGTCAGACCTAAGGATTTTTTGCTTGCCAAAAAGCATGAGGGATGCATATCTATTGCCATGCAGGTGGTGGTAACATGGGCCTTTCAGCTTCTATGTCCACATTCTCTTCTTCCTTGTCTAAGACTTGTGCTGCATTTCTCCATTGGTTGGGTGTTTCGTTCTTCTCAAATATGAAGGTTCTTAAACTACTAATGATATCAGTTTGTTAACCTTTAATGTGTGTGAGACTAGGTTGTAGGATTGGTGCTACAAGGTTCAGTTGTTGAACCGGAGCAGTCGGCCGCTAGATGGTCATAAAGTGTAATGGTGTTTGAGATGGTTGCTATGAAGCTCAAGACCCTAAGTTTTGAGTGTTGTTTTGGAATGGTACTAATTTTTGGAAATCAAGATGTTGAACAACTAGGGTCAATATTTAACTTCCTTGTCTAGAGGATATGTTGTGGGAAAGCTTACTTGTACTATTTGTGAGTCCCAAGTAACTATTGATATCATAGATGTATGAGTGAAGGAATGATCCCATTGGTTTGATTGATTTTGATTTCTAACAAGAAATATGGAAATAATGGATGAGGTACTATATGAATTATCGGGTTTTTCGATTGTTTCATTCTAACAATGATCCTGTAAACAACTTCGGTTTATTTTTCCCAATTTGTCAGCAGGATAAAGCAATAGCACTAATTTTTGAGCAAAGGAACAAGGCCGTGAGCAAAAGAGCCCAAATTTATCAAGTGCGAAAAACAATGTGTCAAGTGCTTGGGTTTCAGAGAAGCAAGTGCAAGCTGGAAAAAGCAAGTGCAACTTTATTGTGTTTCTGTCAAATGTAATGACTGCTCAAGAAAAATTGAGTTTCTTGGGAAAATGCAACCATCTTAGTGGCAAGTGTGATGGTTTATTAGAAGCAAATGCAAGGAAATAAAAGCAAGTGTGCGGGTCCCACAACAAGCGCTTAGTTTCTATTAGATGCAACTGATTTTCATCTGTGAAATTTTTGGGACAGAGAGAAAATGCACTAATATTTTAGGATCTGCGCTAGAAAATGTAGCAACTGCACTAAAATTTTGTGTAAAGGTAGTCTCTATGTGTTTTGTTTCTAGTTTGGACAATCTTTCTCTGAATTTTTGCAAGTTTAAGTTGGTTTTTATCTCAATTTATCTGTGTTTGGAGTATAGAAAGTGAGACAACACTGGACTAACTCAAAAAGCATGGACTTGTGTGACCTTCATGTCTATAGCTTTAGTTGTGAAATCATGACACCCAAGCCATAGTTCCCAAATGTTTACTTTGATTAATGCAACCTAAAATAAAATCCTGAATATTCATAAACCTTTAAGGAGAAACCCTTTGAAGGAGTGCAAACATAGGGATTCTTTCACAATTATACACTAAATCAAAGGGTCTATGATTAAATCATCTCATTTAGTGTTTTTTTGGATGTATTATTTTTTAAATCAAGCAAATAATTCGATGTCAAGATTGTTTTGAATGTATTTGGAAAGTTTAACATAAACAAGCATTTACAACCCTAGTGGATAGAAACCATTCTTTTAGGTAGGCCTACCTCATACCTCGAAGGGATGATTTTACATGAAAATAATGGCATGGTCTTGAATTCGGACATGGCAAGTTACTTCTCAGAAGTAAATTATGATGCACCACTTTCAAAGAATGTTTTTAGATAAAGGGGTAGCTTCTAAAAAAAATTGGCTCTTAGTAATGTTTTGGGGATATTATTTTCGGGCCCCTATACATGTGGTGTTTTGTTCAATTAAGAACCTCCCAACCCTTATGAGTTTTTATACATCACAAGGATACTGAGGGAGAATACGTCGGCATAGGCTAGTAGCATCTGATGGGATGATGAACTTTCCTCACACCCACAACTTATTTATATAGTGGTCTAGAATGAAAGTATCACTTGGATCGCCTATGAGTTCTCTAACACGGGATGTATCTCAATAGTTAGGCCCTCTAAAAAGGTATGCTTGAAAAATATGCGAAGCTCAAGATGTTTTCACTCACCCAAGATTGCCAAAAGGTGCGAGGGGAGAAGACAACTATCTAGCTTGCAAAACACTGAATGCATAGTAAACACTTCATACAAGTTTGATTCTTTTTAAGCACCTCGAGCAGTGCTATCCCCAAAAATATGTGAATAAAATAAAACAAATTGTTCTTTTTAATTGCACCAATACAAATTATTCTCGATATCAATCACTTAAGATAGCAATAGTGTAAGAAAAAAAGAATAATTTGTTCATTTTTAAGCTCGAATATGAGTGTTTCTAAGAAATCAATCCTGGTCTTTAACTTGGTCAACAAAATTAAAAATGAGCGTGCATCAACAAAAATAAATCATTTTGCGTTTTTTCTTTTTGTGCACAAAAATCAAAGTTCCTATTTATGAAAACTTGGAAAGAATTCATTTTTAGAGCACCATAATTGAAATATTTTGTTTTTTTTTAAAGCACCAAATAACAAATTCCTAACTTAGAATTTTTTTTGAAATGGTTCATTTTTAAGAGCACCAAAATGAAAGATTCATTTGTGTTGTCCTTTTTAAAGCACCAAATAAAAGTTCCTAATTTAAGAAAGCATGAAATGGTTCAATTTTTAATAACACCAAAATGAAGTGTGCATTTGTCTTGTTCTTTTTAAAGCACCAAATGAAAGTTCCTATTTTAAGAAAGCTTGAAATAGTTCATTTTAAGAGCACTAAAAACAAAGTTGGTTTGTTCTTTTTATGCACCAAAACAAATATTCCTAACTCAACAAAAAATGGTGGTAAATCAGGAGTGCTTCGACCATTCATCTTCCCTACATAAAACAAGTTAGTGTTTCTTAAATCCTGCATATAAACATGTTAGCACCTGTCACACATTCAAAAATAGGCATATGCTAGCAAATAATCAGTTACAAATTTGTAGATCTCATGCACAGGTCTTTCATAGAAAATGCAATGAAATCAGATTCAAGTGCATGGTCTATCAGACAAAAAATGTGTAGGTTTAGAGCAAGTGTACCCCTGTCAATTGTCAAATGCTTAGAAATTTTACAAATGTGTGATTCTTAGTGTCAGATGTGTGGGTTTTAGAGTCAAGTGCATGGTTTTCTTGACAAGCAATTGCAATTTTTTTTGGGATAGTGCGTGAAAGTTTCTCCAAATGAGATTTTGAAACCTGTAACTTCAAAAATGGCTCATACAAACGTTAGTGTAGGGGACCATGGTCCACCGGGCACGCCAGAATGTGTGAGGGGGAAAATAGTTAGATGCAAAGAAGATAAATGCAATTGAAATCAAAATCTAAACTAAGATCAAGAACACTAATCTAGATTTAATCTTACACTTACGAAATGAACAATTAAGATTACTAAATTCAAGAACATGTGAATGGAATACATAAAAAAATGAATTTAACAATGAAATCATTACCCATCTCGTATTAGAGTGTGTTTTACTGATGTTGGATTGTTCGTATCACTGTGAAGCCTCCATAGTTTGTGTGCAAAATCTTGAAGAACGATGTTGAAGCTCTCATGGTGGTTGTGAATGTCAGAAGTACTTCATTGTGCAAATGATGTTGACTCTTAAATAATTTTTTGTGAGGAAAGAGGTTTGTTATATAAAAAATGAGATTCAAAATGGACGATCGGGATGGTGTTTGAGAATATCCAGATCAACGGTCGAAAGGTGTTGAGAGGAAATAGACATGAATAGATTTTTGCAAATTGATTGATCAATAAGGAATAGATTGATTAGTCAAGATTCGGATTGATTAATCAAGATTTAGATTGATTAGTTAGGATTTAGATTAGTTAGTCAGGATTTAGATGGCTTAGTTAAGAAATTGATTGATTATTGAGCAAATTAGATTGCTCAGTCAACAATCATAATTTGCTCAATCAGAAAGTGGGTGAGGATAATTGATTAATTGATTTAATTAATTAATTCCTTTTTGGAGTTGAACGTGCAAATCAAGTTTGACTTTTTCAAATAAAGTTGCATTAGTTTGATTTGATTTTTGATGATGTTTTGAATAGTTTGATTTAATTATTCAAGTTTTGGAGGGAAAGTGTGTTAATTAAATTATTATGATTTAATAATTCAATTAACTTAGGGGAATAAAGTGATTTAGTGATGTAATTAAATATTTGGTGTTATTTAATCAGTTAGGATGAAATAAAGTGAGATTAGGACTTCATTAAATAAATGTAATTATTTAATTGGTCAAAATTGATGAAACATGAATTAATTAAATAAGGTTGTTTTATTTAATTAATAGCAGAAATAGGGTTTTTAAGACTTTATTAAATAAATTAAATTTATCTAATTAGTCAAAAATGATGAAAAAGTGAATTAATTAAATAATGTTGTTTTATTCAATTAATAGTAGAAATAGGGTTTTTAGATGTTGCTTGATGCTTATTTGATGCCATTCGATGCCGTTCAATTTTGTTTGATGTTGTTCGATGTTGTTTAGGGTGTGTGATAGGTGTTAGGTCAATTTTACATGTCTACAATCACTAGTAATCTTAAAATACTTACATCAAATATCTCCAAGAATTAATAAATGTTTAGAGTGAGACAAAAAACATAAACATAGTGTTGGATGTTGTGGTTGTGTTGCTGATATGTGGTTGTCATTGATGTCAACACTATTAGCATTGATGATTCTGAAGGCTGTATATGTCGAGGATATTGAGAAAATTAGAATAAATATGTTGTAGTAGTTTGTGAAGCTGTGAAGATTAGAATGGTGGAAATTTGTGTACGTTGATAATCAGAGGTCACACATTAAAGGGTTTCTTTCTGAGCCTATTTAGTATGTTGGTCAAAATTTTCAGCGTTACACATCAAGATTGGAGCGAGTTGAGTTTTCAAGTTCCTACAGTTATTTTGTTACTGTAGCAAGTATTTCTGGAAGAAGAGAATGCAATTCTGGTAAATTGAGTTATTGCGTATGCTACTGTGATGTTCAGTGATGTTTCTAGATTGTACTCTATCATTGTGGTACATCCGCATTGATCGATGTGCTCGTAATCAAAGATTTTCCTTTGTGTGCTCGAGGTTTTTATGTTCTTGGCCGACATGACGGTGGTAGCGTGTTGTGGATCTTTATGGATTAATATTTTATTGTTTGGCATGTTTGAGGATGTTGATTTAGGTCTTCATTATTATGTGACCAACTTAGGTTGGTGCACATTGAGATTTGTTCATGAATTGGGCTGATAGTTGTAATTCATTCTTTATTTGTGGCTAACAGAGTTGTTGATGTAAATTCATGTAGCAGATATATAAGAATGATTGTTTCTTCATTTTGAATTGTGTGTGTGTGGTGTATGCTCTATGAATGTGTGAATAAAGATAAAATCATTTGATTTCATAGTAGAGTGTGAAGAAGATTGAGCGAAGTATGAAAGTGTTTATGTTCCTAACCGGAACTGTCATCAGGCTTTTGTAGAAGCTAATTTCTAAGTTCAACCTCATCAGATGGATTTAATCTCATTGTTTTATGTAAGGCAATGAGCCTTCCCTTTGAGCATTGTGCCTGAATGCATGTGCATTCCTCATTCATTTTTCATTATACTTATAACAGGGTATAATCTTGTGGACTAACATCCACCATGGTTTTTCCCCTAACAGGGTTTCCACGTATAAAAATATTGGTGTCCATGTGTTTTTGATGTGTTGCTGATTTATGCTTCCACTCTTAATTATCAGATTTGAGATTAAAGGTTGATTAAAGTTGAATAAGCTTAAATTTTGTAACAACTGATTCACCCCCCCTCTTAGTTGTCTATCCTTGTTTTTCCAACACATAGACCTTAAGATAACTCTTTACAATTATATATGTATATATATTTAGACTGTAGGAATTAGAATTGGGTAGTTGCCCCCTTATAAACTGTAGTGTTCCTGGTAATGTTTTTTCATGTGACCGGTGACACTGGAATGAAACACCCTTTGGTACCATGAGGATGGTGGGGAGACTAGACCTCGTGACCTCTTTCCTGCAATAGGATGCTTTAGCCAATCGAGCTAGGCCCACCACCCCAAGTCTTTACAATTATATATGTTTTATTATAACTTGGTCTTTTTCTTTAGAATGATTCTCAAAGATAACAACAAAATAATAAAAATGTCAATAAAAGTGTAAACACCTAGTATCTTGGAGTCTAATTCATTAACTCAATTACACCAAATTAAAATAAGTTATTGAATAAATAAAATTATTGACCTTACAAGTTGTGGATTTGATATATATTTTTTTAAATTTAACATCATGAATTAGTGATAGTAGTAAATCAACTATTGTTTCAATTAACTCTCAACAAACTAGATATTAAATGTCATCTAATGAACATCAAAATAACTTGTTTGAGAGACATATTTAATTTTTTTTTGACATAATTATTCACTTTATTTTTCATGGCTATAGGAATTGACCTACTTAATCCATCATTTATATCATAAGTTCATGCTTATCGCTCTTTCATGAGAAACTTCATTATTGAAATATCACAACCTAAAAGTAAAATTTTCTTTCTTCATGAAATTATTTTTAATAAAGAACATAAAGAAGATAGATAAAAAGATCAAAATATAGATATTACTATAATAAAATCATGATTAACTAGATAATGCACCTCTAATTTGAAAGGGAATGTCTTCTAAATTCTCTCGACTCCAATCTATTTCCAAGGGGTATGTTCTAATTGGGTGACTGTTCCATAGAGTGGAAAAGGTGAATATTATAAATTCACCCTATATCATAGAGCTAAAGATTTGAAACCCAAAATATGAAGGGAAAATTGCATTTGAATCTCCTCACGTATTCATTATCATAAAGTGCATGCATACGACACTAGGTTTGGAACTTCAATTGTAAGATCTGACTTTTTACACAATAGTGCTAGGATGCATAATATCATGGACTATAAAAGCAACTTTATGCTCTTCAATACCATCATATGGAAATACAAATATGGTAACTTGATGTAATTAGGATATTATGTATGTTCCCTCTCACTATAATTTGATAATCATTATGAAAGATCTAAGGTTTTTGTGATATTTAAGAGGTGAATTGTGCTATCATAATATATTCTAGAATTTTTGTGTAGAAACATAATTGGTTGTGAACTTAGTGATTTCAAAAATAATTGTCTTTAGGTTATCAAAGTTCAATTTCTTAGAATTCATGTTAATGATCACTACAAAAATTATAAGGAAAGGCATTAATTTTAGTTATTTGGTCTCTATAACTAAAATATAATATTTTACATACATGCTTGAACTTAACTACATTATTTTCTCATCAGGCATTCAAAGGGCTCAAGTTGGGTCTTGATACCCAACCACCATTAGGCCCACTCCTATTACTTGAAAATCACCCATAATTAATAAGCCAGACTTGAGTTAGTGATTTTTCCCCATTGTAACATACTTCAAAAGATTCTCATTAGAACTTGATTGATGTGCTTACTGAATCATTATGCCATCAATGGGAGAATCTCAGCTAGTTAATGATCCTAATATGAATAGGTGCAAGATCAAATGACTCCTGAAAAATTGATACCCCTTGGAAGAACCAACAACTACTGCCCGAGGATTGAATACTTCTTACTTATTGATTCATTCAATCCTTATTTAGGGTATGATAATTACATTTGTTAGGGATTCTCAATTGGCCAGTTGATTCGATACTTGGTGGGAGTGAGTTGCATAAAATGGAAGTGATTGATTTCCAATTGATATGATAAAAAAATTAAATATGAAAATTTCAATAACTATTTATAAACGCCTCATGTTTATGCATTCTATAATTTATTAACACATTTTTCATTTGAGAATTTTGAACAACATGTAAATATAAATAATATATTGTAAATAATGTTGAGATTTAGTAAAAGGACATAAGATTCAAGAAAGGATGACGTTATTTGGAAAGAGATTGGACATATAAAATAATTCATGCTAGCTCAAAATTTAGAATATAAATGTCATATTAATAATGGTAGTGTAGGGAGCAACATCAAAATATTATTGGGTTGATTATAAATACTAGCATAAGATATGGAACAACCTGGAGGAAGGTTTGGGAGATTATAGGTAGGGGATAAAACTATTACAATCTTATCACAATATACGAATTATTTAAGCATTGAGAATAAGTGTAGTGCTACTTATATACACACTTGAAACTTAAATAAGATATGGTGCAACATTAGGTGAACATGGAACTAGCCAGCAAGTTTTTTGAGTGATGGTGCATATGAGCTTAAGGATCCTACATACCCTAAGGCAATAATGATATTCTTCTTATTTTGGTTATTCATCTTAACTTGCACAATAAACATGAAGATGCATTATATGTCTCCATTGATTTGAAGAGTAATCATGTTATCAAGCCATATTTGAAAGGATGGTTTCCTTTGGAAGTGTTTGCAACTTTAGAAAATCTACTTAGAAAGAATCAATTAGAGTGACTATCGAACCATTAAAATAATTTATTTCCTTCTAAAATTTATTCCCCATTATCATAAACTTAGACAAATAGTCTTTGAATATTTTTAATAAAACAAAAATGTCAATAACCAAACTCATAAATAAATTTGATCATCTCTTTCCTAGTGAGGAAGATATTATTATCCCTATAAGAATGTTAGAGACTCATCTTATAATAGAATAGTGACCCAATATGTATGGTCCTCCTTTGATGGGAGGCGATTTCTCTTAAACATAGAGAACGTTGTAAAAGATTGTGAAAGTCGAATTTTAGCCAAAAAAATATATTTCACATTTTTAATGCGTATGAATTATAAAAATTTTATTATTTATTTGAAAATTAAAACTAAATGGTGTTTAATTAGAATGAGTACACTAATTGTGCTCAATTACTTTTTTTACAATTATTTTTGATGCTATAGTTGTGCTTTGTATCAAGCAAAGAGGTTTTATTATGACTTATGTGGCATCCATATACACATGTTTTTTCTTCATATAGTTTAATATTCATTACTTAATTAGAGATGGCTAAGCATTGGAACATTAAGTTCTCATATCCAAAATAATTTATGATATGATATAATCATTATTATTTCAAGAAAGAGATAAAAAATTGAGGTATAGGTATTCGTATCTCTAGTCAAATAATTTTTTTAAATCTCTAAGTCTAATAACAATAAAGTTCTCTAACAAATTTGGAAAGTATTCATAGTTTTCCTCCTACATTTATCCCCACATATGGTATGAATTATCCTTTGGTATAATGTATATGTTCACATTAGCATCATAGGAAAAAAAGCATATATATAAATAATTGGGTTGGCATTTTATATGCAATGCTAATTGGAGGTGAAGTAGGAGATAAAGGATTTTTTTCCTTCTTGTTGATAGTTATATTACAAAGTTAAAAGATGGTATTTTTGGTTTTCACAACTATCTAAGGAGTTCAATATATTCTCTATAAACTCTAAATTTATTGAGTTTAAAGAACCTAGTTATAATGGGTGGCTACCGCCCCAATAACACTGTCCGGGGAGCAAAGCTCGGAAAGGATAGCTCACCCATTGCTTAGTTTTTTTTATGGATGAATTATTATATTTTTAGTAGCATGAATATTTTTTTTAAAGGGACATGACAAATTATTCATACTTATGTTTATGGATCAATATTTTATGATCATTGGTGAATGAAAAATGTGTATAATTAATGATGGTCCTTATTATTCCTATACCAAGAATCAAATTTACTTGATTATTGTGTTACTATCTATTTTGTTGATTCTATTTTATATTTTCTTCAAAATAAATGGAACAGGTGCTATTCCATGTATGAAGTAATATTTTAAAAATATATCTTCTATGGGTCTTTAACCAAAACCCAAAATACAAAAATAACTCTTGAAGAATCAATGTTGCTTTGAAGAATTATGGAAGAGTTTCAACTAGATACTTATAAAAGTACCACCTAACTATATGATAAATAGATGTATTTCCTTTAGAAAAGAATCTCATTTCCAAAGAGAGAAAATCATATTGAAGATCATGGGTACCTCAATCAAGTGAAATTATTCCATCATTTTCTACTCAAGAAAAAATATTTTATTATAAAAATTCTCTTTGGTTCTATTCAAGCAAATGCATGCTATGAGAAAAACGAAAAATATTGAAATCTTATCCATCACTTATGAAAAAATTTGTGTAGTGATTGGCCTTAGGTGATGCCATTGAGGGGGAGTGTACATAACACCACCTCATGGATACACCCTAGATTTAAGACCTAACAGGCATAAAATGTAATGCCCCTCTGCGCTTTGTCCTGCCAGTGTTGTTGTTTGTGGCTTGGTCTGTTTTTGTTTGATTATTACATTAAATAAAGATAATTGAAGTCAAAAGGCTTTGGGTTAATTAAATAAAAGATTTTATATAGTTTATGCCTTGATTAAATAAAATTTATTAAGTCCTTATTTAATTTGGATAGATTAAAATTTATGGTTTAAAATGAAATATTTAAATAAATATATTAAATTGAAGAGTTTGTTCAAATAAATTACATGAAAGATTAAATTAATAAACTAAATATTTTAGTGGTTTGATATTTTGTGTGTAAATTTACAAGACTTGGTTAAACAGTTATAATATAATTTTTTTTTCGTAGAATTTGTGAATGGTGGAGAAATATAAAAGAAATAAATTAAATTTAGAAAGGACGCAGTTACAGAGAGTGGAGGATAATAATTAATTAGCGGGAGTTAATTGAAGAGGGGCTTTTGCACTTTTTTCTGGACAAAAATCTCATTTCTATTTTTGCCATGAACGTTTCTTGTTCTGGAAAATCTTCATTCTAGATTTGGGGGTTTAAAATAGGGTATTGCAATGATTGTTGAATCTTGAAAGAAGTTGCAGCTGCAAACGGTGGAGTTTGGTCTCGACATCAACCCTCAACTCAGTTGCTTGTGCAAACCAGGTTCCATTATTTACCTCCAATTAATTTTTTGTATTTTGAGAAATATGCGTCTGGAAAAATATGTTGCAGGAAATCAACTACTTCCTTGACTAAAACATTTAAAAGGTTGTATTATTGATGTTTATACAAGAAATTCATTTTGTGGGTGCTCTGCTTGTTTCTATTACTCCTTTTTAAGTTTTGTTGTGTTGTCTTTTAATGTTGTCGAACCTTGTTCCATGTTATTTTACTCAGTTTGAATTGCACTCAACTATCATTTGAGGCAAAGATATCCAATGAAAAGTAGGGGAACAAATTGATCCCCACTATAATAGTGTTTCCTTCCATCTTGGCTCTTATTAAGGCCGAAGCCATATATGTATCGAGTTACTTTTTCCATAGCTTTGATGTCCTTCTTGTGCTTCAATATTTGCTTATAGAATGTATTAATATGGCAATCAAGAATGGATGGTAAGTTCTAGAATGTTTTATGTTGGAATTATCTTCTTGGTATCAATTCCAACCAACCATTTTGCCCCTGCTCATGAAAGTTTAGTTGCTGGATTTTCTCCTTCAATAACCAATCTGTAGATTCTCGATTTGGCCAAATCCATGTGTATGGATAACTCATGCCTTTTCATTCAATATATAATAGAATAGAATAGAATAATTTTAACGTCCACTAGACCAAAAGAAGTCCTATGGGACAGTGACCCCAACAATTTTAGCATTGTGAAGTGTCGTTCTCCTATCGTTTAATTTGATAATGAGCTCTCCCATTCTGCCCACCCATTCCATGCTGAAGAGATCTTGAAAATAAATATATGACATTTGATGCCCTTGTATTAGAGTCTATACCGCATGTGCTTACCGTAGAAATTGGTAACCATTTCCATTATCGGCTATGGAATGGCCTTGTGCGAGTTTTGATTTGTGTGGAGATAGAGTCCTTAACATATTCGATAGTCATAAAAAATGCACCATAATACATTTGATTTGATAATGAATATTGCTTAACTCGCGATATTAAACTATTAGAAGATTGACGCCATGTATAGGGTCGACACTTTGTTTGCATGCTAATCACTAGGAAGATCGACGCCATGCATGGGGTTGACACTTTGTTGACATGTTATTCACTAGTCCTTTGTACCATAACAAATATAAATAAGTATTTATTATCTGTGTTTGGCAGTTAGAAACTTTATGTAAAATGATATTGTAAATCGAGTGTTTAATACGCACATATATATATATATATATATATGCTTAAGTCGATATACTGTTATGACCAGTGGCGTGCCTATTCATTATTCATTGCTTGGTAATGGCACTTTGTTTAAATATTATAAATATAAAAGGCTGCACTTACATTATCAATTGTGTGATTATAATCTAATAATATATATATATGTGTGTGTGTGTGTGTGTAAATATATATACATAGGGTAGTAAATGTGTTTATATGTGTGAGCATTATATTATCTGACAAAGAAATATTGTTATTTTTGTATTGTGTTAGATAGATGAAATAATTGGTTTAGAAAATAATTGTCATATTTGCAATTTAATAAATGAATGTTAATGTACCAAAAAGAAGAGTAACTTTAGAATCTGGAGGAATACTAGTAAACATGAAATGATTGCATGTAACCCACTCTTGATTTTGTATTTCTATTATTTGATGTTGTTAATGTAAAGCTTGTGAATGATTGTGGATTTGGGAATGAATTGTGGGTTAGTTCAAACGTTTATGTTATCTTGTGATGAGGATATTCCGAGACTTCCAGAGGCTAAGGGAAGTTGTCTTCTTGGTGTATTCTTAATTATCCCTTGAGATGATTGCATTACTTTAACAAAGTAATTGATGATGATTAGCCTTGCACTATATGTTCCTCATGTGGTTGAATATGTGAGCGGGAAGGGTTATGCCTCGCCTTATCATTTATGTAATTGAGTTTTGTGATTATGCATGTGGTTTTGTTCTTGTTTTGTTGGGGTGTCCTTATGGTCGGTAGGGGAGTGGCTCTTGATGGGGGTTTGGCACACATAGTGGCACTTGGGTAACACATGTTAGAGTTTTGTAATTAAGTGATAACCTAAAATGAACTAAGGGGTTGGGAAGTAATCACACTAATCAAGATAAGTGAATACCTCACTCATGGCTCAAGTGCTTGTTCAGGCTTGAGATGAGTTGAGAAGGCCTGGAATGGCAAGATCAACTGCCTTGCCCTCTCAGAAGATATGTTGATCCTGCATGTGTTTGTATGGGGGTCCGACGACCGGTAGAGGTGGCCAAGGTAACCCAGGATAGGGGTCCGATAGCCTAGGAAGGTTACACCAGGGTAACCCATAGAAGACTAAGTGATGACACTCCTCCTATGACAAGCTGGTATTCCCTTCTCTCTTGTTTTCCCTTGGATGTTTATGTGCCTCTGGAAGTGGTGTACTGTTGTTAGATGTTGTACTATACTTGTTCATTGATGTCATGATAGCCTTGTGTTGTCTATTATCTTTTGCCTGATTGTCATGGTGAGATCCCTTGCTATCTCCTAGCACGGGGGGTGGACCTTTGGGTTCCACATGGTTGGGTGGAAAGTGCATTGTACTCCATTGGGTCCCCTCTCCTTTTTCGTGATTGTGGTGACTTCTTCTGGATTGGATACTTCTTCTTTGTACTAGCTCATGTGGAATTTATTCATGTACTTCTATTGTATCATATTTTGATGTATAACGTATCATACTTGGATGCACACTCCTCATTTGTATTCAAGGAGATATTGTTGTATAGATGTATAATATAATGATGTAACTGATGTTGACTTTTTTATATAATGGACTAAGTAACAAATGTTTTTTTTTTTTTTAAAACAAAAGTGGCAAGCCACTATATATATATTTATTATATGTAATAATGTGTACATTTAACTGGCTCAAAGGGCATACCGATAGGAAAGAGAAAATGAGAAAACCTCTGGTTTTGGCCCAAAAATGTAGTGTTTCTGATTACAAAATGCTGACTTTTTAAAGTCATACAGTCATATCAAAGTCTACCTGCTTAAAAGTGTAAACCTATCCTCTGAAAATACAACTTATTGGCTTCTTACTCACAAGCATGTACATAATCTGAAAAATTTAAAAACATTTCCCTTTACTCCTCCATCTGCATATTGTCCTCCTGATTTTCAATTCCTGCTTCTTCCATCAACAAACTGGAGCCTTCCTGAGCTTGAATATTCACCTGTCTTGAATTTCTTTGCAATGAAGAAGCTGCATGTTGACAATTATGATAAAGAAGAAAAGATATATAATAAAACTTCTCCCTGAATCTATTAGCCATATCCCTTCCCAATTGGTTATAATACTTTGATAAAGCCTTATTCAAATGACAGGGGTCAGAAAACTCTATGGATAATTTTAATGCATCAAAAGCATTAACCACTGCCTTATTATGAGAAAGGTAATGAGGAGGGAAGATACCACCAATATAACCTTCTCCACACGAGAAGATATATTTTTGTGCACTGCAAAGAACTGCTTCATTTTTCAAAAAAATGTCATTTACCATTGTATCGACAATGGCTTTAACTGTTTCCAAACATAGAAGCCGGAGTTTCCCAACTTTGAACTGGCAGCCACATTCAAAATTTTTGAGGATGATACTCCATTTCAACCTGCCTTACTTTGCTTAACAACTCTTTATCATGACAAATCCCTTACCAACTTATGATGAAACAGTAACATGATATACTTTACACAAATTCCGAATGCTATATAAGAATATCAAATATTACTGATGGAAACCGAGCTGATTTGGACCAACAAAAACATCCCATTAGGTATGGGAAAACACCATATTTTCCATGCAATGAGATCGACATTGTACTTGTATTCATGACCTTGCCATCAAGAATATTTGATATTCTTACCTTTATGTTGTCATAATTATATTTACCCGTAGCTGGCCGATTTAGACAAGGCACGATATATACCACATCTCAGACCTCCCCTATAATCATTCTTATAACATATCAAACAGCCCTGCGATCTCAATATCAACCACATTTTGCACATTCTCCTTTATACATAAGAATGAAAGTATTGAAATTAATCAACATGTATTCCTATATTAAGATTCTCTCCATAGGACCAAAAATATTAATAAATCTTGTTCACATGCCAACCATGAATATGATAGCTAAAAGATAAGCTTTAAGACCTATCATATCCATAATTGACAAGTACAACAAAATGACTTAATCTATTTTTATCCACTTTGATCAATAGAAATTTCCTCTTTGGAGATTAATTTTTCCAATTCCAAGTCACATTTCCCAATTTGAACAATATGAAGCATTTATTTTTCAAGTTGACTGCAGCCCAGATTGGCTAAATAATCTGCCACCCTATTTCCTTCTCTATAAGTATGCAATAAGTTATAATGCAAGAAATTTTCCAAAAGTTTTTGAATTTGCTTTACCATATAAGATAACTTCCAATTATGAGAGGATCCTTCCCTACATGCATTAATCAGAATAAGAGAATCACCTTCTATCTCTAATTTTGGTAGATTGAAATCTAACGCCATTTTTAGGCCAAATAGTAGAGCCTGTGCTTCAACCTCATTATTTGTACCCACCATTAACTTGATAGACTTGGTGCAAAGGACTATACCATTAGTATCTCTTATTACAATACTTGCCCCAGAAATTCTGGGGTTACCTTTTGAAGCTCCGTCAAAGATTAATTTCAAATAACCCAAAGGGGGAGGTGACCATAAACTATTAGATCTATCAACTTTGCTTGATACATGGTGAAGACTACCTTTAAAGGGTAGAGACAATAGAGGCCAATTTGAGAGAACTTTGGAATCCCAATCCATGAAAGAAGATCCTATGTGTTTTGTTTTTGAAACATAAGCATTTACAATTTCTGAAATATGAATTTCCAAAGAAAGAATATGCTCAACTTTCTATTTTTCTTTCCTAAAGATGATTTTATTTCTTGCCCACCAAATAGACCATAAAACTGATGTGGGAATCACTTCCCATATACATGCAAAAAAAGAAGACTTGTATAATTTTGGCCAACTAGTAAATAAATCCCATATAGTATTAGGAAGAGGAAATTGAATCTTTAACTTTGATAAAACAAAGTGCCAATAAATTTGTGCAATTGAACAAGAGAGAAATAGATGATTGACATCCTCTAGCTTTGATTCACAAAGGACACAACTAAAATGAACTGAGATGTTCAACCTTGATAGTTTATCACTTGTTAGGATTTTGTTCTGGATTGCTAGCTAGGCAAAGCAACCAGCTTTGGGAAGAATTTTTGAATTCCAACAAAAACTATACGCTTTGAGAGATTGGGAATGTGAACTAGATTTTGAAATGGAGAGGTACCCCTCTTTGACTGAATAGCAACCTAAGAGAGATTTTGACCAAATTAATCTGTCTGCACATGATGAAACATAAACTATTCTATCATTCATTAAGGAGGCAATGATATCCTTATGATTATGATCAATTGGCTCTGAAGAAAAATCCTTCTAATTGACTTTGCCAGTTAAAGAATCCACATTATCAAAATATTGATATACATATGATCCAAATTTTTGTGACAAGAAATTTATTGAGGAGCCCAAATTGTAACTATTTAATTTCTTATACCCATTCCATGAATCATTCCAAAAATGTGTGTGTTTACCATGATTAATTTCCCAAGATAAATGAGGGAGAATTAACTTTCTGCATGACAGGAGGAAATTCCACATTGCCGAACCTGATGGAGGATCAAAAATAGTAAAAATTCTCAATGGAGATTGATTATCCAAATATTTATTTTGCATAATTTTACACCATTTCAGGGAAGGATTTGAAAATAGCCTCCAAGTCATTTTAGCTCCTAAGGCTAAATTTCTATTACCAAGATTATGGAGACCTGCCCCTCCATTTAACTTATCCATGCACATAGCCTCTAAAGAAATTAATGGTATCTTTTTTTTAGTGTCCACATTCCCTGACCGTAGGAATTTTCTAATTAATTTCCGAATTTGAAGCAATATAGATTTGGGTGCTTTCAAAACTGACATAAAATAGTTTGGAATGGAAGAAAGCACAGACTTAACCAAAAGAATTTTTCTTGCTAATGATAACCATCTTCCTTTCCAAGACAACAATTTGGATTGAATAGATTGAATAATTTTTTTCCAATGCAAGACCTTATTCTGACCTGCAAAGAAAGGAATCCCTAGATATTTGCTTGGCAAATGATCTTGATTGAAGCCAAAAATTTTGACTATAGATTTAACAGTTGAATCTTTAGTGTTAAACAAATAAATCTTTGATTTATCTTCATTTACCTTTTGGTCAGAAACCTTTGTATAATTATCCAAAAGGATTTTTATGTTTTTTGCTTCTGCCATGTCAGCTTTTCCAAAGAGAAGAGTATCATCAGCAAATAAAGAATGAGTTACTGATAAATTTGTATTTGGAAAGACGACCCCTTTAATCTTCCCTTGAAGATTTGTAGATTTAAAAGACCTACTCAAAGCCTCTGCCAAGATGATAAATAAGAAAGGTGATAAAGGATCACCTTGGCAGACACCTTGTGATGAATTGAAAAAACCAATAGATGAGCCATTAAGTAATATTGAAAATCTTGCACCAGATATGCAAGCCATTACCCATTTACACCATTTAGAAGAAAAGTTAAACTTAAAAAGTACTTGATTTAGGAAACACCAATCGACTCTATCATATGCTTTTTGCATATCTAATTTAATTATCATGGCTGAGAATTTATTAGAAGCTATGGTATGCAAAGTTTCATGCGCCACTATTGCCCCTTCAGGGGTTTCTCTGCCAGGCACAAAGCCACCTTGCTCCTTAGAGATAATTGAAGAAATGAGAAGATGAAGGCGAAGATAAATCGATTTTGTGAAGATCTTGTAAATTGTATTGCAAAGTGAGATAGGCCTAAAATCTGAAAATGACTTTGGGTTCAAATTTTTTGGAATGATTGCAATATTAGTAACATTAAATTTTCTTAGCATTCCACCAGACTTCCTTTACTCTTCCATAGCACTTAATATATCAAACCCAATAAACTCCCAGCATTTTTGAAAAAAAATGGCAGTGAAACCATCTGGCCCTGGAGCCTTGTTTGGAGCCATTGAGAAAACAACCTCTTTAATCTCTTTGAGAGAAAAAGGAGCAAGGAACCTCAAATTGTCATCCAAGGAAACCAGAGAAGGTATATTTTGCAGAAGTTCATCCCTTTCAACAGATAAATTTGCATTTGAGTTATCAAGCTTTGATAATAGATTGGAAAAGAAATTGACAGCTTCTGCCTGAATATCTTTCTCAGGATCAAGATTAGCACCTGTTACACTATCTTGAATTGTGAAAATTGAAGATTTTGATTTTTTGGCCTGAGCAGAATTGTGAAAAAATTTCATATTTTTATCACCATCTTTCAACCATAATTTCTTGGATTTTTGCCTCCAATATTCTTCTTCCCGAGCAAGTAATTCTTTCCACTCAAGGTGTAAAGATTTTTGTTCTTCGAAAGAACTATTATCCATCCCATTTAAGATAATCTTCTCATTTACTTCAACTAATTTTTTGTACACCAGTTTTTTCTGAGAAAACACATTTTTGAAGATTAATTGGTTCCAAGATATAAGATTCCTCTTTACATGATCCAATTTATTACTTAATTGAAACATTTTAGACCCAGAAACAAAAGGGGCAGATTGCCACCATTTTTTTATACAACTGATTAGATCTGGGTGTCTAAGCCACATTGATTCAAATTTGAAAGATGAATGACCCAAATATTTGATGCTACTACCAGACATAACCAGAGATATGGAAAAATGATCAGAGGCTACCAAGGGTAAAATTTCAGAGGAAAAGGAAAACTGTGATCCTATCCAATTTGAGGTAAGTAAATACCTATCTAATCTCTCTGCAATTTGCAAGAAATTTTTCCTTTTATTTGTCCACGTAAACAAGCCATTTGTGGGAATGACATCCCTTAATGCATTATCATGAATAAATGTTGCAAAATCAGAAATTACAACTTTAGGAGGACTTATTCCACCTTTCTTTTCCATATCATTAGCAATTGCATTAAAATCACCTACAAGAACACATTTGTCTTGACCTATCAAATCCAACTTTGATTGTAATAACTCCCAAAGAATTTTTTTATCAGAAGAACCGGTTGGACCATAAACATTCAGAAGCCAAAAGGAAAGCTCAAAATGAGAAACAAACATAAGCTGCCAATTATGATGAAATGAGATATTTTAAATACTAACCGTCTTAGTATTCCAAAAGCAAATTAAACCACCCGAGGCACCCTGAGAGGGTGAATGCGATGCTCCCCATGCATGCTATTTCTTTTTAATAGATTGAAAAGATTCTTCAGAGGTCTTCGTCTCTTGAAGAATTATAATGTCAACCCCTGAAACATCCAATTGTTGTTTCACTTGGGACTATTTGTCAGAGGCATTTAAACCTTTGACATTCCATGATATAAGTTTCATTGTAACTTAGGAGAGCAACAAGCTCTCCCTTGGCCTCTTTTGTTTTGCACAGTTAACTAAGTTGGAATCTAAAGTCAATTAAATTCCCTTTGAAATCTCTTCTTGAAGCTTCATAGCTAAAGACTTCCTATCTCTCTTTGCAGGAGATTTTGAAATGACAAAAGGAGCAAAGTTGGACTGAGAAATAGAACAACCATCCTCACTAAGAGATTCATCATTAAAAACCTCCGAAGCAATATCATCAATAAATTGCTCACCAACAAAAGTCAAAGACTGGTTAACAAAATTTACCAAGTCTTGTTTTGATGGCACTTCATCAAAAATAAGCTTATGATTTACTAAAGATGAAGATACTTGAGAGTTATCCACATCAATCTGACCAACATTACACTGATAAAAAATGGCAAGCTTTCTGTCATAATTACTTGACACACCCAATGTTAGCATCAAAGCACATTGATGAGCTTGGAGAGAACAATTAAATCTCAAATCCGGATTGAGAACATTTAATGAGTACAAGAAGATCTTAATTGGGGAATGCAGTGAAAAATCCCCAAGAAACAGACCCTTAATAAAAACATAATTCGATACGAGAGGTTGATTTGCAACATCAAGAGGAGGAGAAATAAATTCAACAATCTTTGAAGAATCAGCAGGTGAAATCTGCTTAGACTTTGAATGAAATGAATAAAACCAAGAGAGACAGAGATCAAAAATGTTCCTATAAAGCACAAATTCTGAATTCCAAAAATTATTGATAGGGATTAAATCAACAGAAGAAGCTTCCGAGACTGGTTGAATAACTGAATTTGACTATGACCCAGGGAAACCAACAACGTTAGAACGACATTTCTTGAAGGGATGAAGATGAAAATGACCTGAACAACAAAAAACCTTAGGATCTTCCACTACAACAGCTTGAACCCAAGAGCCATAAACTGTTTTAATTAAGACACTAGAAGGCAAATTCTTGCGAACATCCAATAAAACTAAAAATCGAATTGGCAACGATGGGTTTGAGAAAAAATCCAAATCTTGATTCATAAAGATTCCCAACTTATTACCAAGAACTTCAATAATGCCCTGTTCTCTATACTCCAGGGGGAGACCCTGAAGTTGAATCCAAAAGGGAATGAAATGAGGCTTGACCCAACTAGGGTTAAAATTTGGGGTCCAAAGAGTAGTAAAAAGACCATTGCCTTCCATCATCCAATTCTTTTTTCAAAGAACAACATTTCTTGAATCTTTCTCAGAAAAAATAACCACAAAAAATCCTTCACCTTTATCTAAATAAAAAACTTGGTTGGAACCAACCCAAGAATTAAATACCCAAGATTTTAAGTTATCAAGCAGAGGTTGAAATTTCCAGAACTTACCAAAGAGTGCAACATCCTTTAGATCCAAAATTTGCAAATCAAGCATTTCCTGAGGTAATGTGACCTCAATCTGAGAGGGACATTGCTTTAAAGACTTTCCCTTCCACTTCTGAGACTTATCGAAGATAACAAAAGCCTGATGCTTAACCAAGCTACGAAGAGGAGGCTGTACCAAAGGACGGAAAGCACAACTAGACACAGCCAGAGGAGGAGCGATAAAATGCTTAGCAATCCATTTCGATAACCCTTTAAGTGGAGGAAAAATGATATTGTTAGGAAAAGTGAGCGGATTCGAAGCGGAGGTGATAAATTCTTGCATAGGGATGGAGTTTGGGTATGTAAGAGGGGTAGGAGAAGAATGAGAAGCGAGGGAGGAAGAGCAAGAACGAGCAGCCACAACATCAGCCCACGAACGCGTAGAAAGAGCAGGAGAGGAAAATCTACATATATCAAAAGGAGGTTGAGGATCCCTCACAAAAGACTGCTTCCTACAAGGAGAGCTCCACTTCCCATAACTAACATCCAACACCCACTGACCATTTTTGTATACAGAACCAGGTTTACCTTTAGCAATAAAACCAGAGGAATTAACTGAGCCACCAAAACTAAGCTGAGAGGAACCAATAGGTGGAGGCGGCCGAGAGAACTCTTTTGAAACCCTAGATCGTGGCTCAACAAAACTGGCACCATTCTGAGGAAGAAACCTGTCATTTCTCGAATGAGAAACCCTAGGGTTTTCAAAGACTTCAGAAAGAGGGCCTCGAGAATCCCAAGTAGGACCAGAAGCGACAGATCATGGTGGGCGGGAAAACCGAGAATGGCCAGAAGGGCCCTCGAGAACAACAGGTTTTGAAAAATGTGCAGCATCTTGAAACTCTCTCCGCAACTTGCGGTCCTGATTAAAAGCCATTATGAATGAATGTCTTATATCCAATTATGTGACAAATGTTATTGTATATGTAATGAAATGAATTAATTCAAATGATCTCTATTGAATGAATGTTATGGATGTATCAGATTGATTACTTGATTAATGAGATGATTAGATGTAATTCCTTATCGATGTTAACATTTATTTAATGTAATGATTTATAGTTTCTTGCTAGTTAGTCGATGGGAATCATGTAGTGTATTCGCGGACCTTAGAGGACTTAGGTTGATTTGTGTTAATTGTTTCATTCACAATAGTGTGTTTATTGCACTTAAAAAAACATGTTTCATTTTATGCATAGTTAGTGTGTTGTCCTCTAGGGTCCTATGACGGGGTGTTACATAAAATAAGACCTTTAGGCATTATAAGGTCCAAATTCAGATAAATTCTTGGTCTTAGGTGATGCCATTTAGGGGGGGTGTACATGTCAATGCCACCACTTAGTGGATAAATCCTAGATGTATGTCCTACGGGCATATATTAAAGTTCTCTTTGCAAATATTTCGCTTATAAAAGCATTGTATTAAGTCCTATGGGTAGGGTGAGTGCAAGATCATGGGGGCCCAAAAAGTGGTGATGTTAAAAAAAAGTGACATGAGGAAGGAAAAATCATGGAATTCATGTTTGACTTTTTACTTGGGTTGGTAAATGTAGACACTTAAAATTGTCCTGACTAATATTGCACACTTGAATCTGATTACTAATACCGTTTCATCCTAAATTCACCTTCTTTTCGAACGTTTAATTGAATAATCTTTATTGTTTAATTAAATGCATCAATTTATCCTATTAATCAAATGATCACTATTATTTGGATAATTCACCCTTTCACACTAACTTTCATTCTGTTTAATTGGATAATGCAAATTATTTAAATTAAACACCTTATGTCCTCTCATTTAATTAAATAATCTTAAATTATTGAATTAAATGCCATTTGCATTCTTTTCATTAAATAAATAAATTATTTAATTTGAATCCTAATTTTACTCAACTTGCACTATTAAAACTTTGTTTTAATTATCTATTCTTATTTTCCCTTACCCATCCACTTGCATGGGAATATTCCCTTGGAATATTCTTCCATTTGAACTCAAAAAGGGAATATTATTTTGTAACAAACTTTATAACAACTTCTTGTGCACTTTTTGCACACACGCCCCACCAGAGGCGGGGACCCTCTTTTTCTTCTACGTCTTTGCACCTTGGGTTTTTCAATTTCCGATTTTTCTCTTCTTGGAGGTTATTTTGGGATTAAGTCTGGATTTGATTTGATAGGGTGGTATTTTGAAGCATTTTGGGGCCTTGGATTTTAGAAATGGGGATTTTTCAAGTGAATTTTCAATGTGATGTGTAAATATTTTTGTACCAATGGATAGAGGACGAAAAATTAGGCCAAGTTGCTTTTTGAACTTTTTGAAAATTCATTTGGGAAAAAAAGTTATGGGGTTTTGAAGTTTTCCTCCGGATTTTTTGCCATTTTCGGGATTTTCCACCGGTCCGATTTTGGCAAATTTTGCCATTTTCGGGGATTTCCACCCGGTTGGATTTTAATTTTTCCATTTTCTAGGATTTCCACGGTCCGGATTTTGGTGAATTTTTGCCATTTTCCCAGAATTTTTCGGGATTTTCCGTCTGGTCTGGATTTTTCCGGGTTTTTTGACAAATTCGGGATTTTTTGCCCTGTTTGGATTTTAGTGAATTTTTTGTCATTTTTCGGGATTTTCCACCTGGTCCAGATTTTTCCGAACTTCCTGTCAAGATTTTCATGAACTCCGAAAGGGTTAAATTTCTGAAATTTTATGAAGGAGTTGAAATTTCCAAAGGTTTATTTATGCCTAATTTTAATATTTTTTTTTGGTTGGATTTTCACATGTGAGCTATTAATGATTATATCTGTTTTTCAGGATTAAATAAAAAAAGGAAGACTTGCATATGGATTTGTACCAGGAGGAAAATCTAGAAAATATTTAAAATGCACCTGCATATGAATCACTGCCTAACTGTTCAAATGAACCCAATTGCATAAGAATATGTGCCACAACTTGTCTACAACTAGAATATATGTTTCAAACGTGGAGTGACGTGTGATGTTGTTTTCACTCTCCAATCATAATTTTTTATTAAATCGAGGTGGCAGATTGTTGATTTCTAGATGTAACTGCTTTTGTGCTATTGGATGATGATGTACCACATTTTTAAAACCCTAATGCAAGTTCTGAGGGTTTCTTGAGGATTAATTGCAGCCATTGGATTGAATTTAATCTTGGCCCTTGATTTAAAAATGTAGTATCTATAAAAGGCCAGCGCCTTCTCATTTGTAAAGGTTAGTAGAGTAGAAAAAAGCTTAGAGAATAGCTGGTTAGAGGCTGCAAAGCCATAATTGGCTAAGTTAGAGGTTAGATTCTGCAAGTTAGTAGTTGTAGGAGAGGAGAAAGATTGGAAATTGTTATGTAATGCTGAAGAAGATAATGCAAACATGTTGATGATTTGACAAACATTGTGTTATGTTTCAAAAGTTTTATGGTTTCTTGTTCTTGATTCTCAGTGTTAGATGTTAGTTTTTAGTTCTTTCATGATAATGGTGAAATGTTAATGATGTTGATCGATCTCCGGTCCATACTTTTGGCAATTTGTTGATTGTAAGTTGCTGTGTAAAGTTAGTCTGGGCCTTATTTTGTGCTAAGTTCAACTGTGGATGCTTGTTTACATTGTGCCATTTACTGGATATGTGGATGAATGTTCATAGTCTGAAAATCTTCAGTTTCCTCAGAAGATTGCACCATTTTTGCAGAGTTGCAAGCTTGTCCTTGATTAAGCAAAAATTGGTTTTATTGGAGATTTGTCCATTTGTAGCATTCATCATTGTTGTGATTGATTTTAGGAGTAATTTTAATCTTAGGATCTCTCTTAAACTCTTATCTTTTGCTATTTCTTTTATTATCTGGGTTACATTTAAGAATCTGAGTATCAATATATTGCAAAATCTAATAAGTTTGAAGATCCAGTATTTGTTTGTAAGGCCCCTTGTGATTACCAGCATTTTCACATTATCTCTGAGTTGTTTCACTGCATTGTCAAGACCTGACATTAGAGACCTTGAGGTTATCTCTTTTCCCATAGAGATTTACCTTTCAAGAGAGATAGGATATCATATTCTGTCTGAGTTGTTGTTGTGTAGAAAACACCATCAACACAACTTTAAAAGTGTGTTTCTTTGAATCATTGTGAGCCATTGATTAACTCTTTGATCCATGTGATCTTGCATTCTCATCCATTGATGAGAATATTTGATCCATTCCTTCACCTCTGATTGCATCTCAACCCTTGATTGATCAAATAAATCTTGCCCCTTCATTCACCATTTTCTCCTATAAATGCTCCTCATTTTAGAGAGAAATGGATCCACAATCATTTTACCAAAGTTATGCTGTTGAAATGCATTCATACTTTCATCCATTAGCATTCATTTAAGCATTTTTCATCTATTGTGGTTCAAATAATCCATTATCACTCATCTTGATCTATCAAACAAAGCTCGTTTTATCAAAGGGATTGGGAAAGGGTCGTCATTCCATATCAATATGACACCAATCCCCTAATGGGATGAGGTTTGAGGCATTTAACTAGGTTTCCTTTATGCATTTCTTCATTGTTTTGTTTAATGGCTTCTTCGTTACATGCTTTCAAGAATTTTATTGGGATTATAGCTTAACTATCTAAATCTTGCATAATTTTGTATGGATCTAGTAGATTTAGGTCATGTTATGATTATAGTCACATTTTGGCACTAGAAGGAGGGCATAACTAACCAGATTTGACAAATTTTCATTGAGATTCTCATGTTTCATAGTTTATAGGCAGGGAGTCGCTTTTATTTTCTACCAGAGCAATGCTTTTGATGAACAACAATGCTTTTGCAATTCAGAGCCGCTTTTCAAATACAAGATGCTTTTAGCTTTATGGCATCACTTTTGAATTTTTTTACAAAGAGTCACTTTTGAATATAGCGATGCTTTTGACCTCACCAGTTTTTTGATAGGTAACAAAGAGCCACTTTTTTTAATTTTTACCAGAGCGAAGCTTTTGCATTACAATGATGCTTTTGTGGAATAATGACACTTTTGTAGTCTACCAGAGTGATGCTTTTGCAAGGTAAAACAAAGAGCTAGATTTTAATGTTTACTTGGAATTTTCAATTTAATTCACTCTAATCTTAACTGAATTCTATTAATTTTTGTGAGGCTAACTAATTTTGCAGATTTGGAAATGAGCAAAAAACTAGGAAATTATTTACCCCAACTTGGTGGGGTCATAACTTTCTACTTGTTGCTCAAAATTCAAATCCATTTGCACCGTTGGAAAGGTCTCCAAGAGTACTAGCTCAGTTCCTCAAAATTGAATGCCTATGGAATTCAATTTTAAGCAATTGACGCAAGTTTCAACCCCAAATTCTTCTCCGAAGACCTCCAAAAATGTGATTTACTAAAACCTAGAAAATACCAAAAAATCTAAAAATTTGGATTTTTGATTTTTGTTTTAGTTTTGTTTATTGTAAAAGTGTTTTGAACACTTATGGGATGATATAACCCATCATATGCTGCTTTATTCATGTTTTAGGACAACTAGCTTTCAATTGGGTTTAAAATTTACAATGCTACAATCTTTCAAAGTTGGTTAAAATTGAACACATGCATCCTCACCATTGCAATGCTGGTTAAAATTTAACAAATACAACTTCATACTTCAGTTTGGTGCTATTTAAAATGAAGACATCATTTCTTTTGCGGATTTAAAAAGAATGAGTGTATTGTGTGAGTGCTTTGCTTGTGTGAACTTCTAGTGCGTATCCACTCCCCTTGTGCTTTGTGCAATCTTGGGTGAAGAGAAACACTCCAAGTTCACAAATTTTTTTGGTCACCCCAAGAACTTGCCATGTATCCTCTCCCCTTGCACTTCGTGCAATCTTGGGTGAAGAGAAATAACATTTTTCTTGTATTTTTTAGATAAGGGTATGCTAATGAGACACATCCCGCAATGGAGAACTCATATAAGGAACTCCTAAACAAGCACATTTACCAACGAGCTATATAAAGGTTGCAAAATCTAAAGAAAGTAGCTTCAATCTATGGTGGGAATAACATACCGTGCCTCATCCTCATCCGAACATATGGGTTGTGTAGGAATGCCTAAAGTCTTAAGTGGCTTATGTTTGATCTATACATCTCGATGTTCATGGTTTTCATTAAACACTTTGTCTTAGCAACCTATCCTATTTTCTGAAATGTACTTTAAATTAGTGCATAGGAGGTGCACCGATCCTAGAAGTTACTTACCACATCCAGTTTTTTGTTGAGGCAATAAAGCAAATAGGTAAGGGACTCTTTTGCTTGGTGTGTCGAGATGATACATTTCCTTGACATAGCCATTTGTCCACTCTATCTTCACAGATTTATCATCTCTAAGGGGATGATGGTAAACCTACCAAGAAGTACGTAACTACTCTATAAGGTTACTATTGTTTTTTCTTATTGAGTCAGTTTGACACATTGCTTGGTTCCAAAACAATTCAAACAAACATCAACATGTTCTTCAAATTTCAAACCCTTTGGACTTAGTGTGAATACCTTTGAAAATCCCTATATTGTTGCTTGTCCTTAAGGATTTTTTCCTTAGAGGCTTCTAAATATTCAAACTTATTTCTCAATTCACACATTCCAAAGTCAACATAGGAGACTATTACCTTAGCTTCTTAATTTTTATATATTTGACTTTATGGAATGGAAGTTGCTTAGTCATAGACATTTTATTTTGAACTTAATTAAGACATCTGTATGTGGTAATAAAGCAATCCCACTAAACAAAGATTAACTCAAAATTTAACACACCACACACTGGGCTTGTTTTCAGACCATCCAAACTCCCAAACAACAAAGTGAAACAAGGAAATGTATTGCAAAACATTGAATCCAAGTTCTATTATCCAAACATTGAGTTCTTAGGTTTATCACTTTTTAGGGTAAATCATATTTTTCACTACCTTGGTCTTATAAACAAAGGTACCTTTTAGGTTGTCACATTTTGGATCAACCATCTCATCCATCTCCATACATTTTACATCTCACTTCACCAAAAACTTTAGAAACTTTGGACACATCAAAATTCTAGACTTAGGCTATCATCAAATCAATCTCCTAACTTAGCTATATGTGTGTAAATGAATCCTTTTCCATACACTTAGTTGAGTTAGTCATCATCCTTTTGAACAAGTCTATCTTAAAGGTCATAAGTCTACCTTTAGATCTACAAGTTTAGTAGCACCTTTATCTAAAAACATCAAACATCAAACCTTTAAGTCTAAAGTGTTGTCCAAAGTTTAGAAAGTTCATCCTCCATATCACTCACCCCTTCTTCACCACCCACTCACACCATTGGTCCAAAACAACTTAGAGGGTCCCTTTTATCAAAATTTGAGTCAACTAGAGAGTTCCAAAAACACAAATCTCAACACACCTCTCCCATAGTTGATCCATAATTTATGGTAACAACAATATCACAAACAAGAAAAGCATGGAGCAAACCAGAACCACATCTACCACAAGTGATATTACCCAACAAGAATTTGACCCTAGGAGCCACTCTACCCCATCAAAACAACCACAAAATCCACTATACATGGGGTATGAGGTAGAAGATGTCACAAAAAACCCACTTGAGCTAACTGAGGAAGAACCCCTTGAATACCAACAAGATCCTAAAACAAGCCACATCATCAACACTTTGATGAAAAACCCTACACAATACATGCTATCTTTAGAAAAATAAGGGGCGAAACTCCCTCAACATTTGATTTTGATACGATTAGGGAACAAAACTTAGGGCATGCGGCTTCAATTCCTCAAACTTCCATCACACCACCCATGATCCGACTAGCCCCATCACACACACCAAGTCAAACATTGGCTTCTAGTCTTGTAACTAGAATTGGAACCAACCTTGGTCTCACACCCAATTTAGGAGGCAACACACTTTTGGGTACATAAGACACCAACCTTCCCCAAAACGTAAGTTGGACACTAAAAATTGGTGCCCCACCACATTCTTCCACCATTCCCAAACACCCTCTACATCCACATGTACCACTTACATTCCATAACACCACGATGACCTCAAATTTTCATGCGCAACCATATTATTCCACCACCACAAGTACCCAAAGTGTGCCTAAAATTACACAAAGTAATGTGAGCCAAGTACCCCAAATAGGTCAACAAGGACAAGTCAATACCATAACCCAAGGTAAAATCTCCATGCATCAAGATCCATCTACATCGAACCCCCGAATTGACACATCAAAATAAGAGGTTCCACAAGCCACTGAAACCAACCCACCAAACACATCAAACCCACTTGTCATGTATCTAAATCAAGGAAACCCATTGGTCACGAATCCCATCAACCAAGGTAATACCTTGGTCCCAAATCCAACACAACAAGGCAACCCCCAACATCAAAAAAATCAAGGGAGCCCCTCCAATCAGTTGACCCAAGGTCAAAACTTTCCATTGATACCACAACACCAAATGGCACCACCATCACAACTATTGGTCCCCCAAGTCATGCAAAATAAAATGGGACCCCAAACCTACATTCCTCCACCCCAATAGATAATTTTACAAGGAATGATAGCACAAAAAAACCCTCAAAATCAACCTCATGAAACCCAAAATTAAAACTCTTCTACGTTGCAAGCACAACAAGCTTTGCAACAACAACAAGCCTATCAAAAAGAATTGCAAAAATAATAATCCCAATAACAAGATTTGCAACAAGAACAACAATCCTATCAACAAGCATTGCAACAACAACAAGCTCAAGCTCAATCCCTACAATAACAACAAGCTCAACAATAGGTATTGATTGCATAACAACAACAACAAGCCCAAAAAAAACAAGCATTCCAAGCACAACAATACACCCAACAACAAAATTTTTTGGTGCAACAAAAACAACAACAAGGCTTGTACTACAAGCCCCAACAATAAACCAATACATCACAAAAAATCTTGAACCCAACTTTGCAAGGAGCATACACACCTCCACCACTATCACCATCACCTAAACAATATCAAAATCAACCCTAAATGTCATATAACACCCCCCATATCAAAATCCCATCTACAACTCATCTACCATCCCAAAAAGATAATATATATGCACCTCCACCAAATCACCAAGATGATTTGGCATCACAAATTAAGGTGCTCACGCAGCAAGTCCAAGACATTCAAATGGGGAAAGCAAAGAAACCACATGTGCAAAAAAACTTATGTCCATAGCCCTTCGATAGGAACATCATGATGGTACCTTTCCCACCCTATTTTGAAGTCTCAAAATTTGACAAATATAGAGGGTGGGGAAATCTGGTGGATCATATCAAATAATTTCATGTAATGTGTATGGATGTTACTTACAATGATTCCTACTTGATGCGCCTTTTCCCATGTAGTTTAGCGGCCCCAACGATTGCTTGGTTCTCATAGTTTCCTCTGAGAATTAAAAACTTCCAAGAAATAATCGATAGGTTCATATACCACTTCTCCTTTAACCTAGAAATGAATGTGATCTTGGAAGAGTTGTATACCCTAAACCAAAACAAGGGGGAATCCTTCACAAATTTCCTACAATGGTGGAGGAAAAAAGATAGCAAGAGAAAATGGCCTATTCCTTAGGAGCAATAGATAGGAATCATCATTGCCAATATGGACATAGACCTGTCTTTTCAATAAAAAATGCAATGTGTCACAACATATAAAGAGCTTATCCCTAGGGCCCTTAACATTGAGAGAGCCCTTATTGCACAAGGGAACACACAATATTACAAGGACAACTGACTATCTACTAGTTCTTATGAAAAACCCCTTGTATGGGCTAAGAATAAGAACATAACTAGTGATGGTGCCATTGATATAAAGGTAGTCCTTAGTGCTCCTAGACAAGCAATCACCCAACCCATGAACACACAACAAACAAACACACAACCACCAAAACAATCAACCAACCATCAATGTTGCAAACACTAACATGGACCAAAAAGAACAAACAATGCTCCTAAATGATAATTCACTCCCTTAGGGGAACCTATGGAAGATGTGTTGAAGAAGTTGATACATTCTAACCTTATCACACTCCCAAATTTCTCAAACAATCAAGAGCCACAAGTCAAGCCTCCTAGCTATAGAGTAGATCTTTTTTGTGAATTTCACCGATACAAAGGTCATAATACACAAAAATGTTTTAGAGTTAAGAATCTAATCCAAGATCTTATTGAACAAGGAGACATTGATGTTGATAAAAAATTTGGGAATGCCAATCTAAAAAAATTTCACAAACCCTATGCCTGATCATACAAAAGAAAAAGATTCGAGAGAGGCATCAACCTCAAATAACGTAAACCATACCCATGATACCATGGTGGGACACATTTGTGTTATTCATTCATTGAAACATGAGGAATTAGACATGTATCAAGATACTATTTTAAAACAAACTCCAAATTAATGAATGGTGTCTAGCAATATTTCTTACCATAATCGCATCAAATGTGTATCAGATTGTGATATTTATCCCACATATGACTTAATGATTGGGCATATTGAAGAAGTCCTAAAGGAGAAATAAATATCTCTTATTGCACCCATACCTACAAAATGTTACAAAGATTCTTTTACCGATGATGTATCATCCGCCCAAGGATCATGTCAAGAAGAGGCTCTTGAGGATAATGAAAGTTTCTCCAAATCGAGTTGGGATCAAGAACCCCTATCCCCAGAGTTTCATCAAGAGCTGAGGGGCACCTTCCAAACCATTTTAAACTCTAAATATATCCCTGATATCACCCCCGAGATGCTTCTTTTTGATGGAAATATTGATGTTCTTCATCCAAAACAAGAGCCTCCCACTCTTGATATTCCCACACAAGAGAAAGCACGTTCGAGATTCTTGATCCTTACAGTGATTGTGCATCATCAACATCTTCTAAATTAGCACCAACATCTTTTGAAGCAGTATCAATAGATAATGATGTCATAGAATCAGAGAAAACAATTCATATTCCCAAATAAAAGGAACCCATAGCAATATCATGTGTTTATGACAAGTCATATTCAATGGCTATGGATTAGAGGATATTCTATTAGGGAAAAGGATTAGGTATTGATAATACCTTCACAATGCTGGGGGAAATCTTGTCTAATGCAAACATCAACATAGGGGGCACGAAGGATCCTCATGGTGAAAATATTGTCAACACTACAACTAGTCATATCATGAATCATCATCCACCCATCATCTCATACACAAAGTGGGACCAACTATATCAACATGAATTTGCACCCCTAACACAAATTCCCTTTTGGCCCTTAACACTTTAGAAAATCAAAAGTGGAGGTTTAATTCCACTTAAGCCTGCTCCTTGCATTCCACTTGGTGCCTGGTTTGTGTGTCGCTGGGGGCATTTATATCGAGGACGCCCACACGACGCGCAGACATCCACACGATGCGCTTACGTCCCTGGCAGATTCTTGCAGCTGGAGACTACAAAGGCATTACATTTTCGATTGGAATTCGAAGAGTAATGTCCCTCTTCGGCTGGCTGACCCGAATATGGCCATTTTTCATCCATCTCTTCATAATCTTCACTCTTCCATCCATAGAATTTTTCAAGCATAAGTTTGAGAGAAGTTTTGCAAGATCAATTGAGAATTTCTCTCCACCATTTGCATTCATTTCCAAGTTTTGTAGCAGCACCATTCACTCCATTGCAGCAATCCACTACTCCGTCACTCCAACAGGGCGAGCACAGGACAAACACCATGGAAATAGAGGCTTGAGTCCCTCTCGTTCACTCCTCCACGAGCCTTGAGTGCTTTGGATGGAGGTGGTAAGCTCCTAAAATCTCTCCTTTTTCTTTCAATTGAGTAAGCACGTACTGCTTGTAGTGTTTTTGTGTTGATGTAGCTTGTAGTTTCTTTTCTTTATCATTTATCTCTACTATTCCAAACTTGGCTATTCGTGGAGGTGGAAACACCAAGATGGGGGTCTGACTGAGGCAGGCCCCTATACAGCCCCAATAATTTCTCCCTTTATTGTGTGCAGGTGGAGAGAACTTGGAGCAAGCTCGCGAGGAGAGCATTGTACAAGATCATTTTCGTCACCTTGGTGGTAATACATTTCCTTTATCATATTTGTATCTGTATTTATCTTTACTTAATCTTGTTTTATCACTTCAAACATCTCTAAGCTAGGTTGATAGTCTCCCTTTCAGAGTTAGATTTTTGTCTTTTCGGTTCTCTGGTCATATGAACACCAACACACTTGTGAGATGCCAGCATGTCGCACTGTCATCCTGGAACTGCGCTTCCATCCTCAGATAGAGAGTTGCCTGAAACACGAATCTGACTCTAAAGGCTGACTTATCTAGTCTTCTTCTAACATTTAGGATTGCAAAGTGATCAAAGGACGCATAATCCTCATCATTCTCATCCTCATCATCCTAATTTCCCCTTAAACTGAGGTGGGTTAGGGTAGCCTTTCCACTCTTGGCCTTTCATAACCTGGGGCCTTGTAGTAGGTGGTCCCCCTCTCTCACACCAATGTAAAAATAAAAATTCCTATCAAATAAAGGATAAGATCATCAAAGAAAGTGAAGCAGTAAAGCTAAATGGACAAAGTAAATAGAAATGGATACCAAAGAATACAAAAGAAAATCATCCAGATCATACTCCATTAGTCAAAGATACTATGGGGAAAAGTAAAAAAGGGAAACAAATCCATCAAATATGTCCTCAAATATAAAAGAAGGCTTCTCAAGAAAGGAACAAATTATATCCAATGGTTGGTCCTAATTTCATGAAAATCACCATATCTCCTCATCATTGCCCATCTTCCCAAGTTTGGAGAATCAAAGGTTCCAAACCATCGACCAATCCATCTCATATTCCTTCATGCACGACACCGTACACTCCATTCATGATATCTAATTCTTGCGTTAACCATGTGTTGGCAACTACTCTTCATCATAAGGACTCTGAAGGTACTATATCATGATGTGCAAACATAGACAAGGTTAATGCCGATATTGACAAGGTAGATCAAAGTTCTCAAAATTTGCATTCAAGTGCTCATATCTTAGCAAAGTAGCTTCTTCAAGTAGGATATTGTTGGAATGCTATAACAGTGGCCTCTACATCAGTACCACTAGGTGGTTCAACATGAGGGTAATTTTTTTTCAAAAAGTCAAGAAAATAGTAAAAAAAAATCACCCTCTAGTGAAAACCACTTCAGTGGCGCTTTGGGAAAGTACTATGATGAAAACCTGGCAAATAGGCATCATGAGTAGAATTGAGTGTCTATATGATCCTTTTCATGATAAATCTAATATTCCCTCCATCTATCCAATCCAACTTTATCCTGATATTCTGGTTTATCTTGATCTTGACAAAGATTCAGCGTATACTTCAACTCTACTCATGGAAAGCTTTTGATAATCTTTTTTACCTTTTTGTCTCATGAAGTCCAATAGCCCATATATAGCATGATAAAATTCCGTTGAACTCTTTGCATGCACATTGCCTATCTTGGTTTGTTCGTTCATTGACCTATGACATTGCTAGGCATCGGGGGTAGGTTCTTGCACTCTTGTTTTCGAATAACTCTTGATCCATGTCTTGTATCTCATAACATGACATCAACATCGTGATATAGGTATCATTTATCTCAAAATCATCAAAAAATTCCAAAACATTTAAAACCCCCATCAAAATCCAAAAACATCAAAATCTTATACAACCAAAATCCAAAAACATTCAAAAAGTTGTAAAGTCCAAATCCAAAACACATCAAAATCCCTAAACATGTCAAAACATCAAAAAATAAAAAACATTACCTTGTCAAACTACGAGTCTCTGAGCTTGAACATAGGAAATTCCATCATTGATGTGCCCTTGAGACACATTAGGTCAGTATTTAGGAGTCCATCATAATAAACTAACAATCCATCAAAGTGTTCATATCTCATTAATAAATAGTTACTAGTCAAAAGCAGTCAAACTACGTGGTCTCTACATGTATAACATAGGAAAGGCTAATCTTTGATAAGCCCCTAAGGCCCTAGATCAGTCCGTTTTAGGTCTTGGTCAAAACTTAGAAAAAACAAAAACACTCAAAAACTTAGAAAACACAAAAACCCAAAACATTGGAAAACATTCAAAAACTTTAAAAAGCCTCAAATAACAAAAAAACCTAAAAATTCATATACATTCAAAAGGATAAAAAACAACCTCAAAACATTTTCAAAACATCAAAAACATTGAAATATTCCAAAATCTCCAAAACCACCCATCCCATTTCACTTTCACTTGCAATAAGCTTCCATCCACAATAAATTGATTGTCACACTCACCCTTTGGTAACACAAATGAGAAACAAGTACAACAATAAACAAAATTAGAACCTTTAAACACAACACAAAAATCACTCTTTATCATTATCAAACATGTCAATAAAACCTTATATCAATAACCTTTCAAACAACCTATCAACTTGCCACCATCCACTAACATGTCCTATGATACATCTTTCCTACAATGGGCATTATCTTTGGAAATCACTTTGGATACTTATCCTAAAACATACAACACCTTTTGGAAAGAGATATAGATAACATTGACTATTTTTTTTGCTCTTGTCTTATGATTTATCTTGTTGACCCATTTTGAGGACCTCTCGATGATGTCTAACAAAATGATTTAGAGAGAAAGGAATTGGGCATAAATCATTATCTTTCATTTGTTGTGCTTGTGGGATGTTCTTGTAAAATAAATTTGGTGAATACTTAGTTGTGTGTAGGGAGGTCATTTTGAATAGATTGTTGAGTATTGTGTATGCTTTGGTCTGAAATGTTCTAAACTTCTAAACTACATTCCAACAAGGTTTCATATGTCAATGTGTGAGCTAGGATTATCTTCTCTATTTGTAGAGTCAAAGTCCATCGCACTAGATACAAAGCCATCCTAGTTATCGATACCTTGATACATTATTTCTATGTGTTATATCAAAAATAAGCAATGAAGTTCTCAAGTATCCCAATCTCTAAAATAAGCAAATCATCTTTCTCATCATGATATCTAATAAAGTCTCGAGAAGAACTATAGACCTGTCGGACTTCTGAATCAACCTTGAAATCAATGGTTAATCCATCTCATTCTTCTATCCATCCTATTCTTCTCATTCTTTTATCTCTACTAACATTTCTATCCAAGTATTGAATCTGTGTGATATATCAAAATATACATGAGGCCACCCATGGTTGATGACTGTCTATAGATCATAAATCTATCTACATCAAACATCTGAGCTTTCTAAGAAGTATCTTTTGTCCTCTCTGAGCTGAACTAATGTTGAACCTTTGTCACAATCTCGACTTGAAAAATTCAAACTTTCATTCGATCTCTTGAGGGGGTAGGGTACCAGCTTAATTCCTTTCACTGGGGCAACATTGGGGCATCTGAAAAATAAAAAAATATTTAGATTTTTGATCTGATCAACAACATTAATTTGAAAAGCATACTAGGTACCTCGCTTCAAAGAGGGGTAAAATGTACACTTAAATTTTTCTTGACTGATATTGCACACTTGAATCTGATTAATAACACCGTTTCATCCTAAATTCATCTTCTTTTCGACTGTTTAATTGAATAATCTTCATCGTTTAATTAAATGCATCAATTTCTCCTATTAATCAAATGATCACTATTATTTGGATAATTCACCCTTTCACACTAACTTTCATCCTGTTTAATTGGATACTGCAAACTATTTAAATTAAACACTTTATGTCCTCATTTTATTGAATAATCCTAAATTATTGATTGAATGCCATTTTGATCCCTTTCATTAAATAAATTAATTATTGAATGAGCATCCTAATTTTACTCAATTTGCATAATTAAAACTTTGTTTTAATTATCTAATTCCTATTTTTCCCTCATCCATCCACTTGCATGGGAATATTTCCTTGGAATATTCTTCCATTTGAAATCAAAAAGGGAATATTCTTTTGTAACAAACTTTTTAACAACTTTGAAAGTGTGTTTCTTTGAATCATTGTGAGCCATTGATTAACTCTTTGATCCATGTGATCTTGCATTCTCATACATTGATGAAAATCCTTGATCCATGCCTTCACCTTTGATTGCCTCTCAAGCCTTGATTGATGAAATCAATCTTGACCCTCGATTCACCATTTTCTCCTATAAATGCTCCTCATTTTAGAGAGAAATGGATCCACAATCATTTTAGCAAAGTTATGTTATTGAAATGCATTCATACTTTCATCCATTAGAATTCATTTAAGCATTTTCATCCATTGTGGTTCAAATCAACCATTATAACTCATCAATCTACCAAACAAAGCTCGTTTTATCAAAGGGATTGGGAAAGGTTGTCATTCCATATCAATACGACACCAATCCCCCAATGGGTTGAGGTTTGAGGCATTTAACTAGGTTTCCTTTATGCATTTATTCATTATTTTGTTTAATGGATTCTTTGTTTCATGCTTTCAAGAATTTCATTGGGATTATAGCTTAACTAACTAAATCTTGCTTAATTTTGTATGGATCTGGTAGATTTAGGTCATGTTATGATTATAGTCATAGTAAAAAATACAATTGCTATGGTAAACACCAAAGCAAAATGGATATCCATTATTAACATAAACCTTCTTTAAAAAAAGTGGATATCCGTTATACACACTTATAATTTTTTAGAGTTCGAGCCATGAATATTAATTATTATAATATATATATATATATATATATTATTATAATTATATATTATATAGTAGTAATATATTATTATATATTATATAATAATAGTTTAATATTATATATATTATATAATAATAAAATATTATTATATTTTAGGATATTATAATACTAATATATTAATATTATCATATAATATATAATATATATTAATATTTGCAGTGTAGAAAAATGTACTTGTTATCTTGTAAAGTTGCAAAACTTGATACTTTAGAGGAACATGGGGCCTTTTCTAGGCTGTGGGTCACCTATAGTGGAAAAGAACCTCCAGAGAAGGCTGACTTCCTATTGGTTATCACCTAAAACTACTCACTTATAGAGGGAAAGGGAGAAAGAATGCATGAAAATGAAAACTAAACCCTATGGTGATGCACCTAAACATTACTTGGATTTGAAACCAGATTTCATACACTTGCTTTAAAACTAACATGAATTAATTATGCACAATTCGTTGCAGTATGCTAATGCATAAATATTTCACTAAAAGGTCATAATACAGTTACTTGAAAAAGCAAGATAGCTTCACAATCAACAAATAACCTGTTTTAAGTAGACACAATCAGTAACCTACATGAACAAACTAGTTGCAGAAAGGTATAAACATGTGAGACAAAGTTGTAAGGAAATTTAAACAATCTCACTAATAACTTGATCAATCTCTCATATACACTAAACTACAAGAACAAAAAGACAAGAAATCGATCACTAGAAATAATAGAGGTCTCCACTGTATATCATATCCAAAATGAGCTACACAAAAATTGCAAAAATCTGTGAAAGGACTGCAAGAGTCAATGTCTCCAAAAGCTGCATGAATAGAACTCCCTCTAAAAGAGTTACAAGTGTGTATATGTAAAAATCTCCAAACACCACTCCAAGAAAATAGATCCTAGAAGCTTCTTGGGTTGGATGCAACAATAAGGCCTAAAATATAGAACCTATATCTCCTCCAAATGAGCTCCCAATAAATGAAAAAGTCAAACTTGAATTGGTCAAACATGATGACACACTAAACTACCCCCAAAAAGCTCTTATTTGCTTCAAAAAATAAATTAATCATCCCTATATTCCCTCCTCATGTTGGCTAACCTCTTAAACCTCCTCCAATATGCTTGCAAAAGCATAAATTCAAGCATATCTCCTAAATTGAATGGCTCTTTTTACTGTACGTTGAAAATTTCTCAAATGTTTTACTTTGCATTGAAAATAGTATTTAAATCAAGTGATTTATAAAATATCACTTTAATTTAAATACTTTACATTTAACAAAGAAAATGAAAAAGAAAACACTTAAACTAACATTGCCCCCCTAAAAGATTTCAAAGGCTTTTACAATGAAAAATTGCAAAGGCATGAAATACATAACTTTACCTACGGGTTCAATAGCTTACATTATATTTTTCAAAAACTTGGCAAAAATTTCTCAAATTCCTATCAACATTTGTAAGTAGGGTAAAAAACCTAAACAAAGCAAAGGTTACAAAATGAAACATTCATCTTATCTTCAAAGCTTCTAGAAAATTTTTGAGCGCCGCCAAGGGTGAGGGTTTCTGAGTTTTCACAGTTCATTCATGGTGAAATAATGAATGCAATTTCTATAGGAAAATGACAAAGAAAACCAAGGTAAACTCCTGGTTGTTGAAACTTGCACCTTAATTGTCTTTCTATAGATAGAATGATCATTTTGAGCTACAAAAAGGAAAAATAAAGTTTATCTCTTGTATATACTTGGTATTTCTAAAGCTTTTCCTTTCTATTTCATAGCATCTCTACAATTTGTAGGTACTTTTTCTGAATTTTATGGCGGCAACCATGTCCATTACAGGTACCCAGAAGTTTTGTCCTCCATTCATGTCACTTTCTATTGTTCTTAGAAATTCTTAGTATGATCTCTTTAACAAACCTTAGTAAGAAGTACAAGGGTTTAGTCATTTCAATCCGTGGCCATGTCTATCATCATGAAAATGAAGAAAACCTCATTCTTGTATTTCAGCCACTGTAAGTTTATATTTCCACGTCTCTCCTTTTCAAGTGCCTGAAAGTTGACTTCATTACCCATTTTGGGTCTCTTTTAATACCGAGGGTTTCATTTTGACTATAGCTCTCTGGATTCCCTTTGACCTTGAGCCTTCTCATACCTTTGTTTGAGGGTTTTCCTTTCCTCTATCTCCATTTAATTCCGTTTAGAACCACAAAGGTGTCAACCTTAATTGCATCTGAATTTCCCTGTGCTTGGAAATATCATGTAAGATCACTACTACTGCCTACTGGTTATTTCTGCCTCTGTCACATGCATACTATCTTCACCCCTCTATGATAGAAATGTATGGAAACATGCTACTCCTTCACTATGAAAAAACCCATTCTTGCTTGATACTGTACTCTCTATAATTCTCATAGTCTTGTAGCTCATGATGATTTTTTTAGCATGTAAATTTTTAAGCAACTTCCCCAAATTATCAATGGTAAAAGAAAAATGAGAGCTATTCCCATTCTCCATCCTTGAACCCATTATACAAAAAGTATTGCAAATTCAAGGCCACCAAGGCAATGAGATTGTCAAGACTGATGGGCTCATCACTACATGGAAGTCCTAAATATTGCTAGAAAGAAAAATACATGAAAAGGTGACATGCTATGGATTTAATTCTCATGCTCAATGATAATATTGTCACTGGATTAGTCATTTCAAGCTCAATGTATTCATATTTTGAGCTAGACTTGTGAACATGCCTAGGGTTTCACACTTTTATTCACCTGGAATGCCAAGCAAATTTGCAAATCTTGCATGAAAATTTTCTAGAGCACAATCAGGGTCTAAAATCTATGTTCCATCACCGACTTTATTTCCTTATCACTCTCAAAAAAGGACTATCACCTTGGTATAAGACTGCCACTTCTATCATATTCTTTATACAAAGTTGAATGTATTGTGAAGATATTTCTCTTTACTGCCTTAGTTAGTGTGAGTTTCATCAATTAGCAAATAACATATCTTCATATGACTATTCTCACAGAAATGAGTCAAACTTCTAGCAACAAGAAGCATTAAATCTCATAGTTACTCCCACCCCTACAATATGCACTACCTTACCAACAATTACCAAACCACAAGATTTTTCCTTGGAGAACTATGGCTGCAGACTCCCTTATGTGACAATGAATATGGTAACAATATTAGCATTGTTTCTCTTATCTTGAAAATTATGACCAACTGTCTTCTACATGGACTGCCATGTATTTTAATTGAAGATCTTAATCATTTCCATTGATGGTATTTTGACAACACCAAGATGATTGAATTTTCCCTGTTAGGCACCATATAGGGCTGTCATGAATTTGTCATTGCACTTCATGGTACAGTCCTCTGATGCATATGTTGACTATTATGACTGCCCACTCATCATTACATTTGCCTGGGACTTTGAACTTTATGGTAGTCACTTTGATATTTGAGTAGTTATCAATTGATTTATTACCATGCTCCTTAGAAACAAAAAAAGCTACCACTAGTATGATTTCTTCTGCTAGAAATTTTCATGATTATCCCCCTTCCTCTCAGTTCATAGATGAGAACCATTTGGTGATTCTATATATGAATATTTTGAGGGCTATTTCTTGTTGAAAAATTGTAAATGCAGAGAATAAAACAAAACATAATGAAAGAACAAATGATACTGAAGATTTCACCCATACTGAAACCACTACTCCTACACGCTTTGTTGCTTCTCTTCTTCCAGTGTTTCCAAGACCAATGCTCACAACATCTATTCTTACTTTCTCTATTAGACCTTCTATAACTATTCTTTTGATGATGGTAATACAAATGATGGTTGTCATCATGATTATGAAAGCTTTAGAAAAACAATGTCTTCTATGAAAACTACTGTCCTTAAACAATCATTCACGCCTCCTGACCTTTTTGATAAATTTTATCATGAACTTCATTCTCTGTGAGGACTGTCACCTTATGAATCTTTGTCTCATGCACTCTACCTTCTAAGTTTGAAACTACATGGCATTTCAAGTTGCTCTTCATGATTGCTTTGTATAGCCTTTTTACAAAGACTAATCATTATGGCTGTCGATTCTTTGCTGTCCTGCTTGCTTGGTATTGGCTATGATGGTGTATTATGCAAAGCTCAAATGAATGTGATTGTAATGTTAAGTCATGAGATCTTATAGTTCTTGATTAGGCTGCAAAAGACACTCAACCCTCATTACAAATGCTTTGCATTCTTGTGAATAGTATTGTCATAGGTACTAATTTTGGATGTCTTGGCTCATAAGTGGTGATTTTTTCATATTCTTTTTTGCTTCTAAGTACTCATTGACCATGAATTTACCTTGAATGCTAAGCCTCTTATTGGTGCAACAATGACTGCATTATAAATACCCTTCCCTTATTTCTCTTACTATTGATATCATGTTGTTGTCCATTAAGGTAAATGATTTTGCCTCTTTTCTCACATCGAGGAAAACTAATTGTCTTGCAACAAAAAAAAACTACATGCAGTTAAAATATACAAAAAGGGCTTTGCATACATATTCTGATGATGCAATCATTTCTCTTATATGAGGTTTTCTGGAACTTTTACAAAACACAATATAGATTTCATGATATTCATTGTCTTATGCCATATTATGAGCTGGGCTCAACCCTTGTGGGAGCCACATTTTCCACCACTCATGTTATAATCTAATGGTTGAAAAGATCTGATTATACCCATTCCTACACACTAAACAAACTTGTTAGAAAAAAAAATGTGCATGTTTTAGGTGTGTTAGATGACTTTGATGGTTCTCCAGGACACCTAAAGTATGCCTACTTATTTAATGCATTTGAAGATCAGTTTATATATGCATACGTGTATGTTCATGTATAGTTAGAGACTTTTCATTGCTTATAGGATTGATCTAACACCATTGCTTTTACCAGATGTAGGTCTAGGAGCGGTACAAAGCTAGGAAGGACACAAGCAACTCATGGCAGCAATAGGACAAGATGACGCATCTAGAACCAATCATTCTCAGGAAATGGCTGGTTTCTCTCTTTACACACACATTTACTTTTCTGTTACTTATCCATGTATATGATTTTCTTTATTTTCATTAAATAAGTAAGGTCAATTTCACGGCGTGTGTGAGTCTATGTACATTTATACATTCAATAAATATTACTGTTCTGTTCAGAAAAGATTTGTGTAAATTCTTCTTCTATTACATTCATATGTATGGATGCAGTAATTTGTAAAATGTAATCTCTTTTTGAATTATTTCATTTATGAAGTTGAATGCAATGAAAGAAATATGTAAAAAATGTACCCTTTCTCAGTTTAAAACCAACAAGCTCTACTTGATTGAGCTATAAGTAAAGATCTGGTAACAATACTCCCTTACATTTTCACACTATGTTTGCATCCCCCTAGTTAATTGGACTTAATTAAGCTTCTAATTGCCTAAATTATGCATTCCTAAGCTTTATTATTCCCATTTTTTGAAAGGGAACTTTATATTAAGCAAATGCCTACAATAATTAAAACACCTTGGAAATTGTGTGTCTTGGATTTAGGTCCTAGGACCCATTCACCCAAGGGAAAATGGGTCCTCCTTAAGTGACAAGACCCAATTTTTAATATGTTTTTGGAAGTATTTTAATGATTCAAATTTAAGTTTCAAATGTCGGCTTGTGGAATCTAATTTCTATGAAATTAGATAAACACCTATAAATACAAGCTCTTTTTATCAATTCAAACTAGAACATGCATAATCAAGAGATCATATCAGCAAATATTATTTTCAAGAGCTTTGAAGAGAAGATTTATCAAGCATCTACAACAACATTCAATATCATATCATCATGTCAAAGTTGTGTGTGTTCATATTATGTTTTGGAGCTAACATTGTGATGTAGGTTTCAAGCATTTAGGAATCAAATCGAGAAATCATTCAATCCAATTCAATAAAGATCCAATCCTTAGAGAGATGTCTTATACTTTAGTCCTCTAAGGGAAACCATTAAGGGTTTGGTGAGTTATGGCATAGGGCGATCCCACAATAGTGGGTTACAATTCCCTTCATGAAGAAAAATTTCCAAAACTCTCCCATGATTTTTTTTGGTTCTCTAGTGGTTCGACCAAAGGGGGGGTTCGAGAAAACCCAAAAAGGGGTTCGCTCGAACCCTCCCCCCCCTTTGAGCGATCCCATTTGTGATGAAAAATCATTTGGTGAGTTTTTTTAAATACAATCAATGGGAAATGGTAAAGAAAAAGGGGGGTTCGAAAACCAAACTATCAAAGTTTAATTACCAAACTAGGGTTTGACCAAGGAAAACCCCTATTCACCCAAAAACAAACATTTTTATCTCTCTTTGTATGTGCATATTTGCAGGTGAAGAAGGACTGAAATCGGATCAAAAGAGAAATTTGTAAAGTTGTTTAAATTGTCATGAAAGTTGTCAAGCCACAAAAACTCACATACAAAATTTATTTTTGACTTTTCAATAGTGGAATCTAGAGAAATTAGGAGCTAAGATTTGAAATCGGAGGACTATGAAATCAGATTTTGGACCCCTATATAGAGACCCATTCACCCTAGGGTGAATATGTCCTTCAGTAGTGTTCAAAACCAACTTTTGGAGCCTAGTACATATCATTCAACCCTTCAAAGATCTACCTAAAAGTTATTGTTTTTGTTTGCATTATCCTTATACTCTAAATTTCAAGTTTTACATCACATAATTGAGTTCATTAGGTATTTTATTTTTATCTCCCCAAAGTGCATTTCAATCATTTCTATCATTAGGAAACAACAGATCCCCATCCCCATAGAGTTGATTCACCTCAAGGTTGAAAGTCAATTCTATCCTTGGGAGATCTCTTTTTCTAATGAAATTGGGAAAAGTGAGGGCATCCTAGATCATTATTCCATCTTGGTTTAGCTTCACCCCCCATTCAACATTCTTTTTTGATGTTTCATTCTAGTGAGCCTAACATTCTTACACTATAAGCTTTCTAATTTGGTAGCCTTTCAAAACCCTAGATCTAGGATTTGCATTAGTTTGCATTGCATCTCATTTAGGGTTTTCAAAATTGCATTAGTTTTCATTTCATTTAGGATTTTAAAAGTACATTTTTCATTATTTAAAATCTTAAAAATTCAAAATTTTACATTTATATTGCATTCACTTTACATAGTAGTCTGCATATTAGTGCTTTTCATTCATTTGCATAAAAAAATTCAAAAAAAAATCCATCTAGAAAGTTGTCATTTTTCTTGTTGTTTGTCATCAAAATTGTACTTCCATTTCATCCTAAATTTTTAGAAATCTATAACTGAAAGTGTCTGTTTAAAACCTGAATCAAAGACCTTAAATATCAACTCAAAAACCTAGATTTTATTTTTTTCAACCCCTATGCAAGGACCCATTTTACCTAGGGAAAATTTGTCCTTATACATGTAATTTTCTAAATTTTTGGGCATCAATATGTCTTCGTCTTCTTTACATATTGCTATTGGTAGATCTCAGTTTTAGTTTCTGGAATTGCAGTTTTCTGAAATTGTTTGCATTCAAGTTAATTGGTAAAAACAAGTGCATTATTCAAACATAAAATTTGCATTCAAAAGATAATAATAACATGAGTATGATCAACTTCATTGGCGTTCAACCTCATAAGGGCCAAACTAAAATGTCTCTTGACATTAGTTTCTTACAAAATTACATAATTAAACATGCACCTAATGGTCCTCTTTACACAGTCGAAAGAATCAATAACAAGCCTATCAATGAGATATTAATTGATCTTGTGTGTGTAGAGAATGTGATCACTGAGGAATTCTTGTTTGTGCATGAACTTTATCAAGACTTTTTTAAACAATTGAAAGCATGGATCAAAACACATAATGGGTTTTTCTTTCCCTATGATAGGTTTGACCACTCTCCCCTTAAAAGTTAGACTGAAACAATTAAATGTCTCATTCTCCATCATCCTATCATTAGACCAATTCCATGTGAAGCTAGGCTATCCATGGCTACGCTTCATGGATTTTGTCCCTTTGGTAGTGTATAAATTGTTAAAATTTCCATTTGGCAATTAAATTTTCACTATGCATCATAATAGTTTTATCCATGGAAACCTCCTTTGTGTTATCTTAGGATTGTATATGAGGGGAAACCTCCTTTTCATGACACAAATTCATTTGGAAACATATCATTGGTATAGGGCTTTCCAAATAAGCTCTCATGTCTCTTTCATCTATTAGCATTTATCATATTCTACTTTAAAGTAATTTCTCACATGGTGTTTAGCAATTCCTTTAAAGTGGGGGGAATTATGCCTCTCACTTGTTGCTTTCTTGATGAAATGACCTTCACTTAAAGTGTGATCTTATTATTTCATGTGATGTGTCTTCTTTTTGGTTACATTGGGTTTGATTTCCTTCAAGAGGTGACCTTTCTTGACATATGAAATTCCTCTTAGTGGTAATGCTATGGCTTGCATTCCCTAAGGTGTGAATCTTTTATCTCTCAACTAGTCCTCTCTTGATGGTGCTATCAAACATGGTGCTCCCTAAAGTGATACCTTTCATGAACTAAGAAAAACCCCTTTGATTATCATAAATAAAACTCTTGTCCACCAAACATAACACAACTTGCTTTGTGGTGCCTTACTAGCCTTGTGGTTATCATATGTGACACTTTATCAAAGTTATTAGGGAGTATAACTTTGGTATGGTTATGGGTACATACTTGGTGTATATCATATTGCACCAGCCATTGTGTGTTTCTCATTCCACCTTGGGGATCACCTAGTGTATATCGGACTGCACTAGCCCTTGTGAGCATATTTTTCATGGCCATTGAGCATAACACAACTTACTTGTCTATGGTGCCATGTGAGTGTGTTTGATGGATGTAGCATAATAAAAATTGCTAGTTGATCTCTTTTGCATTAATTTTGACATGGTATGATGTTGTATCTTGTGTTGATGCTACATTCATGTGTCTCTTTGTACCTTTGTTGGTTTACCACATGGGATCTTTGATCTTAGGGGCTTGAACATCCTCCTTGATCTTTTTCATCTTATCTTTCTAAAAGTTGTACAATTAGATCTCTCTTGACTTATTTGTTTACTTTAGCATGAGTTTGAGCATGGGATCATACTCTCATTAAAGTGGGGGCTAAATGTAGTGTAGAAAAATGTAATCCTTTACATTTTTACACTATGTTTGCATCCCCTTAATTAATTGGACTTAATTAAGCTTCTAATTTCCTAAATTATACATTCCTAAGCCTTATTATTCCCATTTTTTGAAAGGGAAACTTATATTAAAAAAATGCCTACAATAATTAAAACACCTTGTAAATTGTGTCCTAGATTTAAGACCCAGAACCCATTCGCCCTTGGGCAAATGGGTACTCATTAAGTGTTGTTAGCGAATGAATTGGCCCTTATTACAATGTATCAATCTTAACCCCACAACCAAATTCAAAAGGGTCAATATCACTAACAACTCTAGAAAGATCACAATTTCATTTGTGATTTTCCTCTAAATTATTACCGAGCTACAACTCCCTCATAGACTAAGATTAACTAACATAGGGTACACTTTTTAATAGAAATCGAGGAAAGGTAAATAAACACTAACTTATACATACAAGATTAGTATGACTAATAGAAAGAATGTGAATATACTAGTGCAAATAATAAATTTTTTAACAATAGATGAATGCGATTCAAATATAATTGATCTGATAAAACAAGTGAATATGATGTTTTAAAGATTCTCTCAAAGGAAACAAAATCTAAGCATTGTACAACCAACAAACTCATCAATACAAAACACTATGTTTGTAACACCTGATTCAAAGATCAAGAATAACTTACAATTAGAGATTCAATTCAAAATTGTTTAGTTTTCCCTCCATTACATCATATTATAAAATGAAAGAATTTAGGACCCATATAGAGACATTTGAACTAGGTTTTATAAGAAAATCAAATCTTGAACCTTTGGCTGCTAATATAACAACCATCATATCTTGCGGCAGTTTCATGACAACCAACTTCCCACTTAGATTAATCGATAACCAAGGAATATTAATGACTAAAAATAACCATCATTATGTTTTCTCTTTTTTCGAAATGATTTTAACAATTAGACGAAGCATCCGAGCTTAAAATTCTACCCCGTGGTCTGACATACATGCTAATGGTGTATTTCCAAAGTTGGTATTAAATGATCATATCCATTCTTGCAAATTTATTTGTGTGAAATATCCCAAATTAAATGCTTAGCTGATCTAAACTCACATCGATATCTTTGCTCATTAAATTCTTAGAGCTTGTTTTTGTCCTTTGCAATCACTTATAATTCTTGAGGAAATATCTAAAATGCCTTTGAATTTATATAAATATCAAGGTGACTGCTTTCATTTTCATCGTGTGAATTTAGTTTTTGGAGATGGCAAGCATTGAGAGTGATGCTTCTTCAAGAAGTTATTTCATAATGCTTGAAGAGGTGGAGTGCAGTGAATTTGGGAGGCCGATGACAGACAGACAAAAAGATGTTTTCATGGTTCAAGGTGACACCAAGGAAGAAGTGCTTAGGAAAATAGCATAAGAGATAGTAGACACCCCTATTTGATCCCAATGTCACTAAAACACTTTGATAATCTTTGTTTGGTTCTAATTTTGGCCCAAACTTGAACATACAACCTATGAACAACAACCCTATACTTTTCTATAATTTTGAACTCTTCCATTCTACTCTATAATTTTCTTCTAAGGAGAGTGTCAAATGTTTTAGTGAAGTCAATGAAGCAACATAAGATCTCTCCTCCCTATTTATCCAAAACCTTCCAGATCAAGTGTTTGAGGGTAATGCAATAATCAATGGTAGAGTGTTTTGGCCTAAAACCCCCTTGTCCTTTCGCTCTCTTTCCCTCATTTTTTATCCAACTACTAATTTGATTCTCTATCATTCTCTTGAATGGTTTTTCAAAGAGAGGATTGATCACTAATTAGTGACAATATTAAATCAACTATTGTTTCAATTAACTTTCAACAAACTAGATATTAAATATCATGTAATTAGCATCAAAATAACTTGTTTGAAAAGGAATATTTAAAATGCTTTTGACATAAGTATTCACTTTATTTTTTATGGCTATAAAAATTGATCTAATTAATCCATCATTTATATTATAAGTTCATGCTCCTCGCTCTTTCATGAGAAAATTCAATGTTGAAATATCACAACCACCTAAAAATGAAAGTTTCTTTCTTCATCAAATTATTTTAATAAATCACATAAAGAAAATAGATAAAAAGATCAACATATAGATATCACTATAATAAAATCATGATTCACTAAATAATACACCTCTAGTATGAAAGGGAATGTCTTCTAAATTCTCTCACCTCCAATCTATTTCCAAGGGGTTTGTTATGATCGGATGACTATTTGATAGAGTAGAAAAAATGAATATTACAAATTCACCATGTATCATAGAGCTAGAGATTTTAAACCAAAAAGATGAAGGGAAAATTGCATTCGAATCTTCTCACATATTCATTATAAAGTGCATGCATACAACACTAGGTTTGGAACTTCAATTGTAAGATCTGACTTTTAAACAATAGTCTCAAGATGCATAATATCATGGACTATAAAAACAACTTTATGCTCTTTAATATTGTCATATGAAAATACAAATACGATAACTTGATGTAATTAGGATATTATGTATATTCCCTCTCACTATAATTTGACAATCATTATGAAATATCTAAGAGTTTTTATGATATTTAAGAGGTGAATTGTGTTATCATAATATGTTCTAGAGTTTTGGTGTAGAAACATTGGTTTTGAATTTAGAAATTTCAAAAAATATATAATCTTTAGGTTATTGAAGTTTAATTTCTTAGAAGTCATGTCAATGATCACTACAAAATTAAAAGGAAAGGCATCAATTTTAGTTATTTGGTCTTTATAACTAAAATAGAATCTTTTACAAACATGCTTGAACTTAACTACATTATTTTCTCATCAGGCATTCAAAGGGTTCAAGTTGGGTCTCGATACCCAACCATCATTAGGACCACTCTTGCTACTTGAAAATCACCCATAATTAATAAGTCAGACTTGAGTTAGTGAGTTTCTCTCATGGTAACATACTTCAAAATCTTCTCATTAGATCTTGATCAATGTGTTTACTTAATCATTATGTCATCAATAGGAGCATATCAAATAGTTTATGATCCTAATATGAATAGGTGCAAGATCAAATGACTCCTGCAAAATTTATACCCCCTAGATGGACCAACAACTACTGCTTGGGATTGAATACTTCTTATTTACTGGTTCATTCAATCCTTATTTCAGGGTATGAGGATTTCATTCGTGAGGTATTCTCAACTAGCTTGTCTATTCGATACTTGGAGGGAGTGAGTTGCATTAGATGAAAGTGATTGATTTCCAATCGATATGATAAAATAATTAAATGTGAAAATTTCATTAACGATTTATAAACTCCTCATGTTTATGAATTCTATAATTTATTGTATGTTGAGATTTAGTAAAAGGAAATAATATTCAAGAAAGGATGATGTTTCTTAGAAAGAGATTGTACATAGAAAATAATTCATGCTAGCTCAAAATTTAAAATAAAAGATACCATAATAATAATGGTAGTGTAGAGAGCAACATCAAAATATTATTGGGTTGATTAATACTAGCATAAGATATGGAACAACCTAGAGAAAGGTTTGGGATATTATAGGTAGGGGATTAACTATTACAATCTTATCACAATATAAGAATGAATTAAGTACTGAGAATAAGTGTAGTGCTACTTATATACATAAATGAAATTTAAATAAGATATTGTGCAACATTGGGTGAACATGGCACTAGCCAACAATTTTTTTGAATGATGGTTCATATGAGCTTAAGGATCCTACATACCCTAAGACAATAATTATATTCTTCTTATTTTGGTCATTCATCTCAACTTACACAATAAACATGAAGATTGATTTGAAGAGTAGTCATGTTCTCAAACCATATTTGAAAGGATGGTTTCCTTTGGAAGTGTCTCCAATTTTATAACAAAATAACCTAAAGAAAAAGAAAAAGAATCTATCATATCTCATCACATATTCAATAAAACAATAAAATCTATCCAATAATCATAGATTTCTTGATATTTAATCAACACCACATTTCATTCTGTTATATCTATCTAATCATCCATTATTATATTCTACTCATTATACTAAAATTTCTATCCAATTATCATGACATACCAAAAAATATCCATCACATCCTACATCCAATTTTTTTCTATAATGTCATATATCATCCATCCTGCATAGTCATCATATATGACATCAAAAATATACAAAAAAAATCATATCATACATCTTACATCCACAGATCATTAGCAACATCATGGAACCATAGCATAATACATCATCACATCATGAAAATATCAAAAGCATACATCATAACACCATGTGCATTCATAATATTCTACACATCACATAATACCATTATCATAGTCACATCGAAGATCTTCATATATATCATCAAAATAAATGTCATGGTGTGAAAAATGATTTGTACATCAAATGTGTGATACAATATCTACATAAAAAATATATGTACATGAAGCTGTCAAGAGCCAATGAATGTATATACATTAAAAATATTTTTCTACATCGATACATCTATACATCAAAACATAAATACAAGGACATACACATGAGCTACATGGAGCTCCCTTTCTCCTCCTGATCAGGAGGAGGAAGGGGAGTTTCCTATTGTGCCGGAGGCTATTGTGGATACTATCCTTGTCCACTTGAAGGCCCTATTTGTGATGGAACTTGTGATAGACGCCCCACAGATCCACCATTTGATCTACCAGAGCCATTGACAACTACACTCTTGTTTGAGAACCTAGGTTGTCTTTGATGCAAAGGTATTGCCACCTCATACAAGGTCCTGTAATATGTGGCTCTCTATAGTAGCTTGACCTCCCTCATGTATTGTGCCATGGGGATAACCTATCCCTTTCTAGAAGCCTCCAGTTTCTATCTCCACCCTCTCTATGTCTCTCTTGGTTATCACTTATGCCAATTGAGCCTCCAATTGTTGTCTATGAACAATCTCAATGTCTCTCTCTTGAGCCCTCTAGTCACACTCCTAGTCTCTCATGTCTCTCTTGGTGGTCACCTGGATCGGCTACACATTGAGACCATTCCACTTTTCTCTGTAACCATATCACTCGCGATGGGCCTAGTCCCTCTCTTGAAGAGCGACTTAGAGTATGACATCATCAGGACTTGTCTCCTCCCCTATACTCTTCTTGTCCAACTGACACCATTGTTACTGCCACCACTCCCTCCTATTGTCCCCTATCCTATATGACAAGGACCTCCGCCTCCACCCTATGCCTCTTTTGGTAGTCTCTTCCTATCTCCACCTTCCTCCAACTGCTCCTCTATCTAGATGAGTAAATTGAAGTGGCCTCAAGGGTACCCACCATGCATCATAATTAGTGGTAGTCCTTAGATCCTCTACCACATTTTCCCAAATCCACTGCAAAGGAGCTAGTGAATGAAATATTTGAGTGCTACCTAAGATACTAGCATCAACACCCAATTTACAATATCTCTGACTATGCAAGCAAAGACAACATGGTAATCAACAGGAGGATCATCCCGTGTCTCATCGAACTATCTTTGTACCTGATCTGGGAGATAACACTCTAAGATGTAGGGAATGTGCTCGATCAACCATTGAGTCTATTGGAAAAATGGAATATGATCCCAATCATTGTTCTATGCCTCAACATGTAGCCATGACCTCCACTTGAACTCTATAATGTCATCGATAGTCCTTCTCTAGAAGTCTAGATCACCTAGACGATAGTGTGTTAGCATAGTATCATATCTATACACTAGAGGATAACCAAGCTCTCAAACTACCTCCCCAATTGGTCTCATCACCATAATATGATCCCAAGCCTAGATGTGAAGCAAAGTGGTACAAACTGACAAGTTGGTGCCTTATTGATACACGACTTGGTCATGTCATGATATAAATATGCAAGTATGCATGGTCCCCATGCATTCACTCGAGCCTCCTCCATAATATGTTGTAAAACCTAGCCCCATCCAATAGAGAATCCTTTAGAGTACCTATTGGGAACAATATACCCACAAATGAAACCTGCTATAATGATGATAATGTCGTAGATTGCTTTGATATACTGCCTTAGGTCAATCTATCCATCGTCAACTTCCAACTCATCATCTCCTAGAATCTACTCTAGTGCCTCAATGCCAACATAAAGATCATAGATCACTCTCACCTCATAAATAGGGACTCATAAAATGTGCCATACATCCTCCAATGTGATGGTTGCCTCTCCAGTAAGCCTAAATGACAAGGTCTCAAAATGCCACCTCTCTACCAATGCAGTCAATAAATGCTTTGTGCACCCTAATCTCTAGTATGAAAGTGATGTAGTATAAGCTAACTTCCCTGAGAAACTCTGCATCCATCTCTGTAAGATGTGCCATCTAGTCAAGCACCCTAAGTTGTTGCTCTTGTGACAAAATAGGATCAAGTGTACCTCCTATAATCATAGTGCCCATAACGTCAATTTGTCATCTTTTTTTAAAATAATCTAATTCTATCAAGCCCTAGAACAAAAGCAATATTTTTTGCAAAAGCGTTGCTTTATCACAGTCATCCTGTCGTGAGCTCGACCTAAAAAATATTTTTTTGGCCGACCTCTCGAGTGGGCAACCTACCATCATTCCTTCGTTCGTTGGATCACAGTGGGGAATCAATTTTTTTTTCCAATCAACATGTCTTTGAAACAACATAACAAGTGTATTATCTCAAAGAGGGGCAAACTGTAGACACCTGAAATTGTCTAAGTGTGTTACAAATTAATATTTGCCTAATTAACATAATTTTCCTCATTATCTCCTAATTCCTCAATTTTAATTAAATAATTCTTAATTATTTGATTAAATTCCCTAATTTCTTCTATTAATTGAATAATTGATATTATTTGATTAATTCATTAAAATTCATCAAATTTCCCTCTTTTCACATTAATTAAATAATCTTGAATTATTTAATTAAATTCTATTTCTATCTTCCCACTTTGATTAAATAATTTTTAATTATTTAATTAAATGTTAATTTTCCCTCTCACACATGATTAACTAATCTTGAATTATTTAATTAAAAATTCTAATTTTCCTCACCTCACAATTAAATAGTTTTTTAAATTATTTTTAATTACTAATTTTCTTCCAATTTGCACAAAGCATATTCTATTTTCAAAAGGGAATATTCCTTTTTCAAAATATCTTCCCTCCAAAATATCTCAAACTAATTTCCTTGAATTAAGGGGATATTTTGATTAACTAAAGCTCTCATTAATTCTCCACCCTTCATCTCCTTGATCTAATATGAACCATTGATCCTCATCATCAATCTCCACCGTTGATCGAATATCTTCATTTATATAAAATAAGCCATCCCCTTCATTCACAATCATTCACAATTATCATGAGGAATTAACGACCTTTTTGAGAGAATTTTAACATCATAATTGTGAGTCAAGATCATCATCAAAAGCTTTTGCAACATGGGTTATGCACTATTTGAGCAATCCACACCCTAAATTGGTATAATTCCACAATAGGATTATAGGTTGCATTTTTTTGTGTCTTTTGAATTGAATTTTTAATTTGGTTTTGTTAGCTTTCAAACATTGCATTCTAATTTCATTGAGTATGGGTGTAACTGATATTTCTTTCATGGGTTTTTAGTGTTTGTTTACTCTAATTGCCTTTATTATACTTTCTAACCAATACTCATTATTCCCCTATGACAGGTTTGTTAGTTAGATTAGTAAGAGATATCCCATGGTTGTTTTTTTCACTATTGAAGCAAAGCATATTTATGCTTCATATTCTCACACGAAGGTAGTTTGGTTACAAAGATTATTCTCTAGAGTTGGTTTTAATTAAATGTGATAGAGTATTATATGTTTGGATAGGGATCCCATATACCATGCTTATACTAATTCCTATTGATGTATAATATCACTTTCTTGTAAGATGGTGGAGGATTATAAGGTCATGTTATAAAAGGTTAAAACTTGGGAGAATGATGCAAGTTCACTCACAAAACTAGTGAGTACAAAAAATATCTATTGGTGAAATCAGGCCATGAATATTGGATCATATACTTGATTCATTTTTGGGTTTATCTGATATTTCTTGTAATATAAATATCAAGTGGGATAAATTTGGGTTTAAGTGATATCTACCTTGAAAATATTTATGTCTAGTGTATTTAATTTTATCTGTAGACAAAAAACTGATGTATTTTCCTCTAAGTACATGCAATGGGGGATGTAAGATGCCCATGTTGGGTGGGGATATCTTTATTAATTATTAATAATTTAGTATTATTATTACAAGAAGACATGGTAGAATGAAAAGGAAGATGAAATGTCACTTTGGAATATGAAGAATCATACCTCAAATAATTACTTAATGGGGCACTTAAGAGTTATAGTTTACTTTTTCTACCATTATGGTGGAGGTTACATACTTGGGAGTTATTTTATATTCTTGAAATATGCTATCCATGAATAGAGGGTCATGAGAATTCATACCATGGTATTTTGGGACCTTCTTTGGACCCATGGTATTACCATTTTGTGGTTTTTTGGGCCTTCTTAAATTTATATATTAGAGGCACAAGTTAGAGGTATCATATGGGTTATTTATAGGTAATGTTATGCTACCAAACTAAAGAAGATAAATTGGATTGTATTATCACAATCTCGGTATCTCTTTAGACCTAATTTTTTTATCCAAAAAGGTTTCTGTGCATAAACTTGGTGGCATATGTATTTGTTGATTTTAATTTTTTGTTAGAAGTGTTTATCCAAGTTACATGTTAGATTTGATGGGTAGGTGAATTGTATTGTTGTAGACATTTATATTGATTAATGGAAGCCCGGTATCTCTTTGGTCATGAAGCTTTTTTATAAAATGGTTTCTCCACATATACTAAACATCATATATATTTGGTGATTTTAATTTTTTGTTAGAAGTTTTTATCCAAGTTACATTTTATATTTTATGGGTAATCACATGTCTATAATTTTATGATGGTAATATCTTTACTCTTTATGTTATATTCTCACTATAATTGCTCACCGTTTTTCTTAACATGATCATCTATAGCATGAAATGATTGCCCTTAAGATTTTAAAGGATCAATCTATTTTTGTCAAGAAATCTAAATGTGTATTCAAGGTGCAACAAGTGGAGTATTTTGGACATATTATTTTACAAGAGAGTGTAGGTGGATCCATAAATATTGAGGCAAGTAGGAGTAGCCAAAAATCAAATCTAATAAGCGTGTGTAGGGTTTCTTAGGCTTGAATTCTATATCACTTGAGCTTTCCAAAAATTATGGTAAAATTATAGGACATCTAACACCATTTCTAAAAATAAATTCTTGGATTGTTGAAGCCAAACTAGTCTTCCATGCCTTCAAATCCACTACATGTGTTCTACCCTAGTTTTGGTAATGCCTAATTTTTACAAAATATTTCTTAGGTTGTGATGCCTCAAGGGTATGCATGGGTTTTTTTTTAATGTAAGAGGGTCAACTAGATATTCTAGCAAAAAATAGGGAGCAATCTAGTTAAACCCACTTATGGAAAAGAGATGGCAGTTATTCTACATATTTAAAAATGACATCTTTACTTAATAGGCCACAAATTCCTAATTAAAATTGATATTCATAGCCTAAAATATTTATTGCAAGAAAGAGTGTCTTCCCTTGAACAACTAAAATGGGAAAATAAGATTCTCAATTATGATTATGAGATTATTTATAAAGGGAAAATAAAATGTGGTGCTTGATGTACTTTCACATAACTATGAAGAGGAATGCTTATTATTTTGTCTCTTAGTTCTACTTGTATGGAAGTAGTTCATCTAAAATGAGAAGTTGATACCATAATTAAACATAATATTTGACAATTGGAAAAATATCCTTAGTTTCGATGTTGCACAGTTTATATGCTAGGATGAATATTGAAATATCATGACCATATTAATTTATGTAACAAATCCCAACTCAAGCCTTAATGAATTAAGGAACTTTATTCCTCCATCACAATTGGTTACTTTGGTTTCTTGAAGATGTATGAGGGTACATAATTTATTTTGGGATGGACTTAATGAGGATGTTAAAATTTTGTGGTTGAGTGTGATATTAATGCTACAAATAGAAGACAGTCAAACCACTAGGATCTTTGTAGCCCCTTCCTATACCAAATATGGCTTGGGAAGATATTTATGTGGATTTCATTCTATGGATTCTTGAGTTAGGTGGTAAACAAGGTATTTTGGTCATTATTAATTATTTATCCAAGTATACTCATTTTTGTGCTCAAAATCATCCTTACACAATAATCATTGCACAACTATTCTTGAACACAATATTCAAGCTTCATGGTACACCCTACTTCATTGTTAGTGATTGTGATCTTGAATTCATGAACACCTTTTGATAATTATTATTTAATTTTCAAGACACTCAATTAAATAAAATTTTAACCTATCATTATTAAATTGATGGCCAAATAGAGGTCGTATATAAATACTTACTATTAGTTGAGAAGTTTTGTGTCCAAACAAGAAGGGAAATGGGCTAGGTGGTTTCCACTAATAAGATGTTGGTACAATACCAATTATCACAAAACACAAAATGTGACCTCATATGAGGTTCTCTATGGTTATTCCTCACCTTGTTGGCTACTTATGTTCCAAGTGTAGACACTTAAAATTTATCCTCATAGTCATCCTATTATTCTTCTATTAATTAAATGGATATTATTATCTATTTAATTAATTCATTTAATACTTTCCTCTATTTATACATTAATTGATTTAAATCATTAAAATATTATAGTCATTTATCCATTCGCATAATCAGTTATCTGTAAATCATCTATCAATTTCATACATACTCTATTTACATAATCATTAAGGTATCCTGTAACGCCCTGCCACGCAACCCTAGAGGAAGTTGCAAACAACTACTTAAACAGGCTAAATTTTTTTTTTTAGAACAATTAATAAACAAGTTCACTACCATTGCCAACAACCTCTAAGGTTACGAGACAAAGGTTATATAGAACCTCAACAAAAAAACATAAACTTAAACCATGCCATTTAATTACTAAATAAATTAAACACATACATTCCAAATAAGATAAATTACATCAAGCATAAAGATAACTTTCAATTTCATTAATCCATTCATTACAATAAGGTTACAACACTCATTCCCTGAATGAGGTAAGTTCACTAAACATAATTACAATTACAACTTCCACCTCGATAACAACTAAGGGGTAAAATAACACAATATCCAATGAAATGAAATAAAGAAAGAACCAATATTGAATCCAATGAGCTCTCAACTGGAAGTCTCATCCACAAGAACATGAAGAAAGAACCCAATGGATTTAGGTGCATGCCACCCAACCAAGTGGAACCCAAAGGCCCACCCCCCATGCTAGGAGATAGTAACAAGGAATCCTAACCAAGACCAACACCTCTAGACATAGGCTAAATCATAACTATACCAAACTGAACAACCAATCACATGACCCTCACAAGTACAACACAAGTACAACATATGCACATCACAAGTGCATCACAAGTACAACTCAACATGGTTACATTGCTTCCAGATTTAAAGCAGATCAAGTATGTTAAGGGAACCATACACATAATAATCAAATACCAACTATGGTCACATTAGGTATGTTATGGAAACCATACCCACAATAAACAAGTACCAACTGTTGTCCTAGACAGAGTGTCATCACATAGTTCGTCATGAGTTACCCACTGTGGATCATCAAGATGGTGGCCTCAAACCGATCCCCAACCCTCATACTTACTAATGTGGAATCAAATACCTTTCGTACAGACAAGATAGATGACCTTGCCATTCCAGGCCTTCCCACCCATCCCAAATCTAATCGAGCACTTGGGTCTATGAGTGAGGCATAATTATCTTTTTAGTGTGAAGTACTACCCAAACTTCTAAGTACATTGATTTAGTTATCACTTAATTACACCACTTCCAAAGGTTACCCAATCTTACCACTTGTGGGCTCTGGCCCCTACGGAAGCCACTCTTCTACTTGACAAAACACATACCATCCAAACACCAAGGGTAAAAAAGTGCAAACAAACCAGATATCACGACCACCCCTTTCTCAGGAGGTGACACAAATCGAAGCACACTCCAACACTGGAGGAAACAAATCATATAACAAGGTCACTCCTTACAAGGAGATACAGATCCCATAATCCACTCCTTTCTCAGGAGACACAAAATGTCCCCATTCGTAGAAACCGAGTAAATAACTGACAACTTCCATGCACTACCCAAGGGACTCACAATAGGTTGACAACCATGACACGACAACCCACATTTCTGAAAACGCCATCCAGAAGACTTCCATAATAAGCCACTTAACCCATTTCCCCAAACATGAACACTGAGGAATAAACACATAAAGCAATTGCACTAGGAAATAAACTAATTTTGGATATATTAGATCCATCTCATACAATACTTTAATGCACAACAACTGATTCAACAACATCTCTTTCAGCCAAGGTATGAAATTTAAACCAATATTTTCTTCTCTAATTGTGTTTAAAATAATGCCAAATAAACATTTACTTCTACAGTTCAGAAAATATTGTTAAACAAATAATTCGTCTATTTAAACATATCCCTTAAAACACCAATACTAATCTATCAAATTCAAACTTTAAGAAATATATATATATATATATATATATATATAATATTTTGTCTATCATAATTTAATATAAAGATTTCGCGATTACACTTAATTCTTGCCAACATTTAATTCAATATTACTCCTCTTTTAAAAAAAATAAATAATATTTATATATTATATTATAACTCTTACTTACAAATGTATATATTAATATTTTATTATTATAAAAATATAATATTAAAATATTATAAAATTATAATTTGGAAAACATTAAATATATTTTAATATATATTTTTTTGCTTTTAAAAAAAAAAACTCCGAATAAAATGGGTCAACACCTGCATCGGGGCGTGCACCACGGTTTTGGTGGAGGAACACGCCAATGCAGTGGGGGGCGGACTATGGGAATACACAGTCGACCCCATTTACATGGGGAGGTTGTGTATTCACATAGCCCTTCCCCCAACTTCCTGCGTAGTGGTGAGGGTCGTGCTGGGCGTGGCTCCCTCCCCACGCACCTCCCATGGGGGTGCAATGGGGAGGTGAGCCCCCAGTGCCGCCTCCCCACGGGTTTCCCCTAATTTTTTTTTTAAACAAAACAAAATAAATAAAAATGCCAGGGTTAAAACCCCTGCGTTTTTTTTATCCGACTCACTTGGCCAATTAAAAAAAACAGCCAACACAACCCTACTAAAGGGAAAATAAATATAAAACAAAATATATATGTATATATATATTCATGTATATATATATATACATATATATTTCATTTGCATAATTGATTTCACAAGATAAATTAAAAAAAATTAGAAAGAACAATTATTTTCAAATAAGAACACCATTTTTTCTTTCCTTAAGAAAACAAAATAAGAAAATAGGTTTATGGTATGATAAAATTTTCAACATGGAGGTTCCAACAAGGATCAAGTTTTGAATCTTCAATCATGCATTCCAACCATAAATCATTTAAAAATGAATTTACAAAACCATTAAAACTAAAGACATGAACCTGAATTCTTGAGTTTGAGAGAATCCAGAAATGGTGCTCATCTTCCAACCTTGCTTCCAACTTCAACTCCACAAATTTTCACAACTTAAAACCAAAACCCACAAATTGGAAAATCCTTCCTCCTTCCAATTGAATTGCTTCCAAAAAATTTCATGATCCCAAACTTGTGAAGAAAAATTCAATCATAAGGAAAAAACCCTAAAAATTCCTACAACCACCCTCATCAATTTCAGAAGACAGAAAATGGAAAATATCTAATTTTTGAATTTTTGAATTTTCAAATTTCCAAATTGACTTTTTAATCATTTTCTTAATTTACAATTTCAACAAATATAACAATAACTTCAACATAAATAAATTAACTTCTTCCAACATCATAAATTTAATTAATTAATAAAAAGATTTAATCAACGATTAAATTATTTATTAATTAAATTAAATTAATAATTAAATAAATTACATTTCAACAAAATCTTAGAACAAATTAATCCACAACTTAAATACATTAAGCCATTTAATCACCCTTTTTAACTTGCAATTAAATAAAATCCAGGCAAGATGGTCAATCATAAAAGAAACATAACTCGACTAACTCCAGACGACACACTAAGACTAGGGTGATGACTTGGCACAGAAAACCTAGCTACTATCTCCCAATCGAATACCGTTGGGCATTGGCCATGCTCAAACCTATGAAGCCAGGTGGAGTCGATGTCATGTACCTTTCAACCTGCAAACAAAGAGTATATCCACATGCAATAACATGTCATAAATAAGGCACACCATGAAGAAGAAATCACAGAATCGTAGGGCACTTGCAAGTGAGTGATGCGATACCGTCCTCTTCACCAATACAGTAGTACTAACTGACAAATCTAACCTACTAATATAATTGAAAGCATAAAACATCTTTAATTCAAACATCCATAATGTTAATCTCAAAGCATGCCAAAATGATAACATCATATTAAAATACCATCACATCAAAAGATAACGTTAATGTCGCTTTATAGATAGCGATCAAATAGCAGCTGAGTACCATAGTCAAGGTACTAATAGAAAGTACAACATAACATAGCATAACATTGTTCAAACAAAAGGACAAAATGGAGGGGTATTACATATCCATACAATAATCTTTATCCATTGCATATTTCATTAAATCATTTGCATTTTCATATACAATTCCATTTAATTAAATCATTCATATAATTCACAAATCCACTTCAATTCTAAATTCCTAAACCTCCATCATATCATAATCTCTCCCATTTATTTCTTTAATTCCCATCAATTACACTTGATCAAGCAGTATGAGATAAATATCCATTTCTCCACTTCACTCTTTTAATCCCACATTTCTCCCATAACCCGGATTTATCCTATGAGGACATCTATATAAGCCCTCTTTATTCTCACCATGAGGCATACATATTTGATTTCAATGACAAAAATCTACATCCGTTCATCATAGCTTCTTGATGCATTTGTGCTTATAAAAAATCTGAGAGCATCAAATGTGTAATCCAAGATCTTGATGATAGGAAAGTGATGGAGTTATTTTTCCTTTGAATGATAATGTTTTGGTTTTTTTCGTAGTTTAGTATTATGTTTTTTCATTTGTATTCATTTAGGAAAGACTTCATTGATGTGATGCTGAAATTTTGATTTCTGGTTTTAGATTCATTTAGTTTTCTCATTTTCAAAATTGACAACAAATTCTTCCAAGGTGTAGGCCATTGATATCTCCCTTGGTCCTTAAGGAGAATTTATGGTAGGCACATAATTGTATGAAGCAATAGGTGGATCAATATATGTTCAAATATATCTTTGAAGTTGGTGAGTAAGCCTTTCTGGGACTACAATCTTAAAAGCTTAGTCCTCTTTTCCTAACAAGGTGGGTCATAAGTTGGGTCCAAAATTTATGGCCCTTATTTGGTGTTGCAATGCATAGGTGAGGTGACATATTAGCTCATACTTCTCCTATCCAAAGATCCACCTCCAATTTTTCATGTATCTTGCTTCAAGAGAGTTATTGAGAAAGCTACATGAGCTTTGACATAACTTTCCACATTGGATGGGGAGGGATCCATATTTTTTGATCTAGATGTGAACTTGGACAAGTGGGTCAATCAACTTCATAATTATGTTATTGAAGAGGTTTTAGACCAATTGAAAGCAATATCACATGAGAGTGTGGTAATATGCTATCCAAGTTTCCACATGATGAGCTTTGAGGATAATTATTCTTTCTAGGAGGGAGACAATGCTAGGAATCCCTATTTTGATGTATTTATTAGATATTTATTATTATTAGCGTAAGTGTATATTCTTTGTAAGTCTCATATATAGTAAGTTAGAACAAAAATATTTATCCCAGATGCATGGAATAATAGTAATTGTCTTTAGAAAGATTATATATATTGTAATAACTAACCAAGTGGAAAGAATCTTGAAGATTGTAGTTCGATTTTATGCTATGTATGAATGATTTCTCCCTTAGAGTGACACCACAAACATAATTTACACTCGTCATCTTTCTCTTACTTTTTGTGTATATTTATTATCATTATTCTCTTTATACATTCCTTGCTTCATTACACATTATCAAACCAAGCCAAAATATTGCCCATGTCAATTTTTTATATATACAAATATTACCATCATCAAAAACTAAATAATCTCTAACTTTTTATTTCAATTCAAAATTTATTTATTAATAATTGTACTTTTATTCATATAATGTTTAATATATAAATGCTTTATACTCTTTCTGTGTACTATTAAATTCATTAACATATAACAAGAAGTAATATTTAATTTGAATATTAATTGTAACATATATGTGCCTAACGGTTGCCTTTCATAACAAGTGACATAGTGCGTCGAGTTCCTACCGCCAAGCAAGGAGCTTTTAGGTCTATAGAGGAAAGGAAAATATGGTTGAAGATTTGTAAAATGAATTCATATTACAAGTGTATATTAAAATGTCATATTGTAAGAAACAAAGAAGGCCATATTTAAAAAACTATTTAGTAAATATAGTTATTTGTTAACATATAAATCATTTTGAGTAGATATGTAAGACATACAAAATAAAAATATTAGTGATAAGTTAAAAATTTAAAAGCATTTTAGAAAATGGAGATATTAAAAATATAAAAGTATTTTAGTTTATTTTATATAAAAGACATATAAAATAAAAATATTAGTAATAGATTGAAAATTTAAACGAATTTTACAAAATGAAGATATTAAAAATATAAAAGTATTTTATTTAATTTTATATACAAGACATAAAATATAAATATTAGTAATAAGTTAAAAATTAAAAAGTATTTTATCTTTTTTAGTACCATATTATTATGTTGAATTAATAGTAATATTTTAACCATCTTTATTTTTTTTATAATATATTTAAATACTATTTCTAAATTAAATTCATTTAGTCAAATAAACTAATTATAATTAATTTTATTTACCTTGAATTTAGAAAAGAGCATATGCCCATGAAAAATAGGCCATAAAAAGTAAAGTCAATAGGAATAACAACTTTATAGCTAGACTAGAGGTTTAAATATTAATTAATTTCTTTTTAAATATTAATCCACTTACGTCATTGAGAAGTCCCGCCAAAAATAATATGCTGAGGGTAGTGGTCTGGAGCAATCCCAATACCTTGTAGTGTGTTAATGGTGAGCAAGTGTAAATGGTAATGCTTCTCTATGCCTCGCTAGGCTGCATACCTTCCAGATGTCGAGTGAGTGCATAAATAGTGAGAATGGCAAGGGTGTTACATGTAAACGTGTGAAAATATAGACTAGAATTTTGTTTTTCCTTTGATTGATGCATTAGAATATGTTTTGCAAATTCTATGAAGAACGTTGAGACACAAAGAAGTGTTTTATTGTTTCGAAGGTAGAGGACATTTGTAGAAGAACAACTAAATATTGGAGAATGCCATAGAGGTGAGTTGTTATTGCTTTGTAAAGTATCAAAGATTAAATGTATAAGAACTTTCACTATTTGGTAAAACCAATGTAGATGGCAATTTTTGTATTATTTAAAAAACCTAACTTATAAATCCTACCAAAGTAATTGCACATGACATATGCTATGTATGTCATAAACATGGAACAATAAAAGCTGAGAAGCAGGCTACAGATGGAAAACTAAATGCTGTGGGAAAGGTAACTGTGAATGCATCAAATGTATTGACTATGGATTGATTGCAACAGTTTTGCATTTTACTTGTTAATTTTTTCATGTTCTTTTGTGTTTTATGTTTATGAATAACATATTATGTGTAATCAATTGTGGTCGTTTGCTTAAATTGTACTTGCAACAGGAACTATTTTTTGGAATTGGAGTGGAGACAAAGACCTGTGGAGCTACAAATATAATTCATTCTTGAAGGAGAGACTGCAAGGTTAGAGTATCAGACGTTTTTCTCCTTTGTTTCCAATGAAGTTTGATTCTTCGAATGTCTGGAAAAATTATGCGAATTATTTGAATTTGTTTATTTTTTCCTAGAATCAAGCAACCTTTGCAATAATTTGATTGCAATAATGCTGTAGTTAGAGATGTGTATAATTGCAACAATGTGATATGCAATTCATATGCAATGAGTCACTTAGTACAGTAATCAGATTTTGAATTTGTTTCAAGTAAATCTAGAAAATAGAAAGACTATTTTGTTGAGAAGCAAATCACTGTTGCAGTCAGGGCAGGTCACTATTGGAATTGTATGATGTGCATTGGATATGGGACGCTTGTCGATCAATATATATCTATTTCATTATATGCCTCCATGGTCGACCAGACCTTGTCGAAAGTATTCATTTTCTCTTTTTTAATTCTCATTTGCTTACTGTGTATGAATTCCAAAGGAAACAATTACACATATCTAGCATTGTAACCTTAGTAAAAAAAAGCATTGTTGTACGTGTGAAATTGGTCAATGTGTTTACTATTGTAGGGCACATTAGGCTAAGAAAAAAGCCTATACAATTTGCATTTAACCTACTCCTTGGATTCAACTATTCCATGTTTGTTGGTTGCATAACATATGCCATGTACTATACCCATTTCCCCTGTGGGGGCTTGTAACAGTAAGAAATACCTCTAGTTGCAGGAGCACAAAAGCATAGGGACATTTTTCCTTTGTTTCTAAGAAAGAGCAACAAAACAAATGAAAAAAGGCATAGTGGTTAATAAAAACTTTATTGTAAGAGCTAACAATGTATTTAATAAGAGATAACAAAGTTTTGGTGAGTTATAAGAATTGATTTGCAAAATGTTGTTCACAAGATTTGCAGATTCAACTAAATATTGTCACACTTTTACATGTAACAATACTACTATTATCAAAATCCATGCACTTGGTTCATCTGTACGATGTGTGCACGACATGAAAGCATACACAAGCATTCTTGTTTAGGATTGGTCCCTTTGATTAACACCAACATATCATGTTTGTTAAGGAACTTTTGGGTCTTGTTGTCGTGCACAATTTGCATTCACTGATTAAATATTTGCCACAATATATAATGTGCCCATATTTTCCTAATTTAGTTAAACGAAAAATGAATAATAGACCTACTCCAACCAATAGAAAAAGAGATAAAACATAATTTTCAAACAAAAAAAATATGTCCTTAAATCCCAACTATAGGAAAAAGAAAAAAATGTTTTAAACAGTACAATTTCATTAGCCAAGCAACTATTTTAAAAGAAATTTTGTGAATGTGATAGTAAACGTGCCTAGTGCATCCTCTATGTTTTGTTATAAAGTGGATGCTACTGCTTATTGATTTATCCATAGGAACTAAGTTACTCAAAAAATAGCTCAAAGAGAACTCAATCAAGTATCTATTGAATCTTTCATGTCTCAAATTTATCATTCATCTCTTTTCCTATTGCGTGGAGTAGGTCTGGTTCTCTTCTTTGTGTAAGAAAATAAGTGAAATAGAAACACATTATAAAAAATTTCAAATAAATTTGATTGGCCAACCAAGTATGTCAAATTGAAATGCAATAATTGCAGTAGCAACTTTCCCATTAAAAACATGCATGTTTTATATTTCTAACTTATAGCATACTGAAAAGCTGTAATACCGGATTTTAATCCATTTTAATAAGAACATGAGAAAAAAAAGTATTGTCTAGCATATAAAGGAAAAATATGTTGACTGTAAAATAAAAGTGGCAAGAAGTTTTAAGTCATAAAACATGAAATATAGTGATATAGGCCAAAAGCTAGGAATAAAAGCATAACAAGAACAGAAGTGCAAGTTGATGTAATGGCAGGTACCTTTGCACTTGCTTGTGTTTCTTCGTCACCTGCAATGTCATTATTATGGTTAGTACAAAAGCAATATTTTTCTATAATTCTAAACATATTTTGGAAATTGAAGAGGGAGAAAAGTATTTGTATCAGTATTGTTTTTTACCTCGCTATAGCATACACCATTCATTCAGTTAGGCAAATAGCCACCATGATGAAATTGTTTTGATTGAGACTGAAATGGCCTTTGGTGATAAAGTCCCGTAGTGCAAATGTAACTACTGATTTTTCCTTGATGTAATCTTCATATTTCATGTTTTGAAGAGCAGGAAAGAGTTGTTGAAGGACATGGTTTTGAACTAAACAATGGATTGTTTGCTTGTCATTTGTTATGATGATAGCCTTAGGATGAAGTGAGTATATGTAGCTCACTTTCTTGTCACTTTGGTTGCAATGAGCGGTTTCCTATTGGAGCAAGCCGTAAGTGTTGAATTTATAATTGCAAGTCGGGCAAAAAGCTTCAATGGATTTGAAAGTGCATTTGCTGCTTTTAATGTGCCTAAAACATGAAACATGTGAACGTAGATTGTTAGAAGGGGAAGCTTCGAAAATTTTAAATGAGAGAGTGATAATTAACCTTAAATGTTGTTTGCATCAAAGCAATTAGCTTTTCCATTGTTATTTTGTTATTCAATTTGAAAAAAAATGTTGATCGGCCCATGTGGAATGCGTTCTTTTGATATGTGCTTTTTAGGATATTCTTGGAAAGAAATACTAGAGTTTTGTTCCTATGTAGTTGTACCTCTATTTGCAAGTATTATTGTTCATGAGATGGACACAGTTGCAGTTGCATGGCAATGAGAAAGTTAGTTTTTGTTACAAATAAATTTTAGTAGAGACCGCAATGCTATAAAAAAAGGTTAAAATGGATTAGTGGCGTATGATGGGGATACATTTGTACCTACCCTCTGTCAGATTTTGCTATGCCATCTTTGATATCAACTGCATATTGGCTGCCTACTTTCTTAGTGCCAACAACCAAAGCACCTATTGTTCCAATTGGATACTGATTTGTGGTTGCTAGTAGCTAGATAATAGTTGTATCTGGAATGAAGCAGTAGTTTATAGAAAAGTGAGGCACACTTTCAACTATACTTGTGTCTGTCAATATTAGTATGCAATCACAATCTCCTTTGTCTGTTCTAAGTGCAATTTGGAAGCCTGATATTGAAACTCCCAATCTTGGAATTATTTTGTGCTCATGTTCTTGCACAAGGTTTCCACTGATATTCAATGTAATTATCATTTCTGCTTTAAGATCTATGAGATTTGCACACAGTACTTCACGTGTTATATTGACTTTGTCCAATGTTTCTTTGTAGATGACAAGGACGTCGCCTTGGAATGTGTCACTAGATTTTTTGCATTTAAGTCTTCAATTGATATGGTCTTTTTGAATTTTGTTCTACAAAAACCAAGCGAAATGTAAATCTTATATTTGGGCAATGCATGAATGCATGTGATAGGTAAATAGGATAATTTGTTTACTGTTTTCTTATGTATTCTTCCATGTCTTGCACTTGTTATTGTGGTATTTTTGTTTGATCCATCATTTTCCTACAAAGTAGAGATATATTATTGGAGAATGTATTACTAATATATGCTTATGTATGGTGTAATGTTGAGCTGATTCAATAAGCACGATGAAATTTTAAGAAAATAGGAAAGTGGTCAATCCAATATGCCTTTGATCTATAAATGTTGCATACACTTGTGATTGAATTTTACCAAATATGGTCAATGAGCAGCTTGTGTAGACTATGTGCTTTGTTTAACAAAAAATGAATGTTGTTAGTTTGCATGAAATTTTGGAGTGTTCTTTTTCTTTTTTTTTTGAACACATTTCGATATTAAAGTCGTCGACAATGTACAATATGTTTTTTGTATCTGCGTATGCAATGACAACTTGTAGAATTATTATTATTTCTTGTATGGGAGTATTAGATCTTGCATAAATATTACAGATATTAAGTTCATTGGTGTGTAGCAGTATTGTGACTGTGATGGCTTCAATATTTGTAGAGTTGTGTTCATTTGTTTTTGATATGAACAAATGTCTTTTGGTAAAATTTGTTATGCCATGTATCATATTCATACCAAAGGTATTAAAATATCACAATAACATATTAGGTTGTAAGATATGCATGTGTACTTCTTATAAACATAAAATGTCAGATTGCATTGTGTCATAGTCATTGGCAATTCCATGTGCATGTGGTTTTAATGTACGAGTGTTTAGTGTGCATAGAAGCATTTACGCTATATTGTGTGGACATGTAGTTTGAATATCGAGTTGCCAATGTGCAATTGACTGGAGGTGATGCATTTCTAGACTTATCTTGTCCTTAACTTCTTTTTTTTTGTAGTTAAAGGTTTTAGCAGGAATAACAAGTCTATTGTCTTTGTTCGTGATAGTGTTGTATAAGTTAAGCCATGTTGTCTTATGCCTGTTGGTTCAAAATCCAAAGCTTGCATTGTTAGCCCTTGTGATCAATGAATGGTTCATGCACATGCTTGTTGTATTGGGAATTGTTTTCTAATTGTAATTTTCTTGTTCGTTGAAATTTTTTGTATGGCTCTAGCAATGTGCAATATAGGAACCCATTCTTTGTCAATGAGATCAGTGCAGTATTGTGCTAGTTTTTTCCATTGTTGTTGTCCAATTGTTGGATCAGTAAATTTGAGCCAAACAACATCAATGTCATTATGTTTTGTATATGCTGTAAAAATCCCGTTGGAACCGTTGACTAGGACATCTTGTGTATTATAGTTGTTTGCATAAATTTCGACAAGGATATCTTGTTTCAAGTATATTTGAGGTGGAAGAGTGGTTGTATGATTGTAAAGTTGTATTACATTATAGTTCTCCTCATGCTCGTCTATTGCATTTGGCACTATCATTTGACTGGGAATGGCCAATAGCATTTTATTGTTGTGTGTGTCCACATCAGCTCTCCTATAGAACAAGTATGGAAGTGCTGGATCCAAAGGTGTAGGATGGAAGCAAAGTCAGTTAAGATAGTCTATGCCATTTTTTTTTGTAAGCCTAATCGTATTCTATTAAGGATTGCAATAAAATTTTCATCCTTTTGTCTAATAGTTGTGACCAATGAGTAGCATTTTACATTGTCTTTCTAAAAATTGTAAGGCATTAATTCAGTTACAATGGGTTTATTTTCAAATACAATGGAGTCAAGGATAGGTTGCACTTGGTAGATATCACCATAGAAGATTGTATCAAGGTTTCCAAAATACATTGTAGGCATCTGCATTATGTCTCATAATCGTCTATCAATGTAGCATAGAAATGTTGAGCCTACCAGTGAGATTTTGTCTATAAGGAGCACATGTAATTGATCATAGTGCTTGGACATAGTGTCAAGTGCTTCAGAAGCCAAGGGAAAAAAAAATGATGTATTGAATGGTATGTGAAATGTTGAATGTAATGTGACTTTGCCTAGGTTGTAAGATGCTTTACCTGTATACGCAGTTAATAAGCCCTTTGGTTTGTCTGGATTGTTTCCAATAGACTTGCTATAAATGTGAATTAGAGCTTGGTATATGGCTTTTGCAGTGAAAATATTTCCAGTTCCAACTCCACCAGTCAAGAACAAATGCAAAGGCTTGTCGATGTCATTCATCTTTTTCATTAAAATATATTTAACAATTGATTTTTATTCTTTGTTCAACATTTTCCTTAGTTTGTAGTATTCGGTGTTATTAATTATCTGTGGGTGCTTAGAAATTTCAAATGCATTATGTGGTATTGTATTTGGTTTTATGCGCCCTATGTTTGGAAGATCTGTTTGAATGCCATATTGTTCCCTTTGCCTAGCTTTTGTTGTTGTCAATGAATTATTGCCATTGCCATTGTCAAGGGACTCAACATCATTGAGTTATTTTTCTATCACCCCATGCAGAACTTGTGTTGTGAGTGAACTTTATGCAATTTTTGACAATGGTTTTTTCATGATGCATGTATGCATGTTCTGATGAGTCAAACTTTTGTTTTAGTGTACTCACATTCATTGTAAATGGTACATAAAGCATTAATTTCTCTCTACAATGATTCTCCAGATCAAAGTTCTTGTTGAAGTTAATAAGCCATATTACATTTGGTTTAGCTTTTTTTAAATTGTAGTTCCATTTTTATCGTAACTTGAAATGAATTCTGTGAGACATATGTCTATCAATGTTTGAAGATGTATTAAATAATAGTATACTATAGATTTTGAGAGTATGTTCTCCGATTCATCTAGAATTATTTGGATTTTAGAATGAATATACGGTCATTTTATGACCACGTGTCAATGAAAATGCATTTTCTTGAACTAAAGTTTAGTGGAAGTGATAAAAAATTATGAGCAGCTTGTTGTGCTGATATTTGTTGCAAGTTCAACAATGCATTTCCAAGTTTACCTATCATTTTTATTGCATCAATATTGGCTTGCTAGTGGTCTTTATGTATTCTTCTGAATGCGTATGTCATTGATTTGTCTACCTTTACAATGTAAGAGATGTAGTACATTGTTGTGGCATATGCATTAAGCATGAACTGGGCATCTGTATTGGCCTTCCAAAGGTGCGGTATTTTCCTTGCAAAACTATTGTTCCATATTTTTGATGGTTTTCTTTGTAAGAAAAGTGTTGGCCTATTTAGTGTAGAGTTTAAAGTTATTATATAATGACTTTCAGTTATGTTTATGTCATTTAAAAAAATGTCTAAAGAGTATTCTTTGTCATAGTTTTCTTTTTGCAGTATCGAGAAAATGTTGACAACACTTGAAGTTATTGTTTCGGTCTTTTCTAGTATTGGTAAGAGTATTTGTTTCTTTCGCATTGGTGAAAAAGAGAAATTGTATCTACAAAATGTTTTCCTTGATCTCCTGCATCTCTTTGTGTGGTGATGCCTTTGTAAACTATCCAAGTCAGGTTGCACATGATCAATGCTACAAGTAATGTACTTTTCAACAAAAGCTATGATGTTTGTGTTGTTGTTTTCTATGTAGATTGGTACATTTTTCACCCATATTAGCATATGATCATGCTCATTGATAAGGAGGTTGGATGAATCAATCACCGATTCATGCTCTAGGTCTTGCTTGGAAGATCTCTAGGGTGTCTTACTCCACCTCTTGTAACCTATAGGACCTCTTCCTTCTTAGGATCCCCTGGTTCACCTTGCCAACCCAACTATCAATTAAGTTCTTCCTTCCAAGTCAACACTTGGTACAATTCTTGAAACACTAGCCTTAGCCCTTAATCCACCCTAAAGGCTAGTAATCCTCCAAATTCTTGAATTTAGTCTTACAGGGGTGTGAAGGTGCTTCTAAGGTCTTCAATCCACCCTACTAAGGATATTAGGGGTCCACCTAGCTCCATTTGCACGTCGTTTTTACCAAAACCCTCTTTTAGACCTAGAAGGCTACTCGCCCTATTAGGTCTTCTCCTCCGAGAAGTCAGGGTTTTTCCCAATGCCTTTACAAAGAACACCCCAATCTTTCCTTGGGTTTCCTGGTTCACATGCCCACCTCTCAAGGATTTTTGGGGTCTTGGGTCTCAACTGACCATACAAAGCCCTATCCTAAGAAGAAGAGAAAAACTAGGCCTTTTAAGCCTTTCTTGGCTTCCCTGCAATTTGTTAAGTCCTTCCCTCACTAGATGGATTGGTAGAGTTTACTTCTCCATACCATTTCTTGGAAAGATTCATACCTGCCCTCTCCAAAAGGTAATTTTTCAGGAAATTGACACCCCTGCAAATCAAGTGCTTTGCACTTGGGTCTTCCCTAGCCAGACACTTCCCTGGCTCGCCTAGGAGAAGACTTCCATAGTGGCTCCAGTGCTGTCAAAGACTCCTAACCCTACTAAATGTACATCCATGGAGTCTAGTCACAATTCACAAAGGGTCATACAATTTGTATAGTGGGAAAGTGAACTAACCCTCCATTCTTCAATGACTGCCTGGTTCAGACCAGCAACAATATGAAAACCAAACTAATTACAAACAATGCTTGAAAATGAACAATCTAACTATCTAATACCACACAATGCTCGAAGAAAAACTAATATACATCCTACACAAATTACAATGCCAACTTTAATCCATTAAAACACCACTTCAAAGCAAAAACCAGAAATTCACACAAAATCACCACTGTTTTCTTTAGAATTCAAAACTTAAACAATCTCAAATGCTTCCAACCTTAATCCCATGTCGAGGCCACCCCTAAATAGGTCACCAAAATAGTTATTCTCTCCCTTGGGCTCTCCTTGGCCGCTTGTAGCTCCAACTGAGCAATAATTTCAAATTTTTTTAAAAAAACTCCTAAGTCCTAAACCTCATTTGTAGCCAAAACCTTATGACACCTAGCAATGGTCAACATGACCTTCATCTGATCAAAGCACAACAAAATTCCACTAAGGCTCAAACACAAATGAACTAGAATAGATTGCATAGTTTTCCTAGACAACCTCCTAAACAACCTAAGGCAACCTATGGGTGCTCCTGCACCACTCATTTCCTCAATTTTGGAACTCAATCACATAAAATTAATCAATAAAATTTCCAAAGATAGAGTCATCTGTAAGCATCAATTTTTTCATTGCATTTATTCTATGTCTATAGTATCATACACAAGTAATAGGATCCTTTTTGATCAATTCAAATTTGTCAATGTTCATTTGAGCAATTGACTCTTGTTTTTTTTATATGATTGGTGTTGATTGTGTAATTCTCATAGCATGCTTGTTAAAGGATCCCGATTTTTTCAACACTAGTGAAAGTGAGGAAGAATGGCGGTGGTCCTAGTTGTTGTATCATTGCAAAAACATTTTTCTTAAGTTGTTGTGTATAGTTTGGAGATATTCTTATTCTTTTGGAGTCAACATACCCAATATCTAATTTTAGAATTCTTTCAAGGTTTGGTTTGTGTTTCACATCCTTGGCGAGTAGCTTGCACCCTTTTAATAGGCCCTTTCGTATTCTTATGGACATTGCAGACAAGACTTGTAGTATTAGTATCTTGATATGTTTGAATAATATGTTTGTCATGTGATATGAAAAAAAAAAATTTGATTGTAAAACTTCCCATTGTGCAATTTTGTGGTATGCGAAGTTTTTTAGAATGTCATCATCATGTGGCTTTCCAAAGAATAATGTTGGGAAATTCATCTCCTCAGCGTATTTGATTTTAAAGATTCCAACTGGATAGTTTTGTTCTACAGGTGCAATTTCAATGATTTTGTCTTGCATGCTATGTATACTTCTAGATTCAGTGAATCCATGGACCAAGGTTTCAGATGGGTTCTCATGTTCTATGTCACTATCTGATTCAGTTTTAGTTGTGATAGGTCCAGTATTCTCTTCAAGTTCATCATTGGTAAGGAAAAAATGTTTCCAATCTTTATTTATCTGGACATTTTGCATTTTGTATAGTGTTGTTTTTGACAATTGAGCCAAAGCTTCCATGATGAGATTGGGTCGTACCATGCCTTTTTGAAATGCATTATTGTATTCCAATCACCTTTTGAGTGAAACAACAATTGTTTTTGTGTTGTTAGTTGACTGTGGTAATGCTTTTTGTATAATGTTGATGTCAACAAGGACATTAATGATGGAACCTGTTAGTCCCATTTGAGATCTTTTGTACCCTAGTTCCCAGATTTTTGCAAATGCAATTCTAAGTGACACAATCCATTCTTCTAGTTGGGATAAAAGTTGGACACATGGCAATGTTTTATTATTTTGGATTTTGTGTGGTACAACATACTTTGGTATCATGGATTGTTTTCGTGTGGAGTAGCATATATGACATATGCAATTTTTCAATGCTATGGATCTTGATTGTACTAGTTCATAATATATATCCTTTTGTTTGTCTTTGAATATTCTAGTATCTTTGCTGAAACACAACATTTGGAAGATTGTGCATGTGTATTTTAGAGTATCCTGAATTGTTCTTTCGTAAAGCTCTACTGTTGACATTTTTTTTCCTTATTTGATCTCATAGGTATAGGCTGATTTTGTTTATTGTTATTTCTAATAAAGTTCTTAAGGTATTGTAGTCTTACAATAGATTTATTATTGAGATACTTTTGTTTGATTGTATGAATGGAGTTTCTTTTGTTATTGTCTAGCTTTTTCCTTTTGTTTCCATTGGTAGTTTGGTATTGTGTATTGTTTCTAATGAGTTTTTTTAAGTTGATTTAACCTTATTGGTTGTTGGTCATTCAGATTGTGTGGTTGAATTCTTATAAGTGGTTCAAAATTCCCATTTTGAGGGGTTGCATCATGGAACAGAATAAAATATGCTGGAAAATTGGCTACATTGTTAAATTTCAAGTACTTTTTCCCTGATGTCATCGACCAAGTACATATCCATTTGTATAGCCATTGAATACAAAATACGTCTCCCCATAAGTCGATTTCATTGTTTTTGGTACTTGGTTTCATGGAAAGGTGCATTCTATGTAGATATGTTTCACGATCATACACTTTGTGTAGTCTATATAGAGTTTTAGGGTCTAGTTCAAGGTTGTATGATTTAATTGCATCTTTATCTCATTTTGTAAATAAACCTAAGAAGTAATCTACTATTCCACTTCGTAGCTCGACTGATGTATACTGATTGTTCAACATTACTTGTAAAAAGTCAAACAAACAGTCTCCAACATTGTACTTAAATCTACCTACTCTACATAGCCCGTTATTTTTTAGTACATTGTCTATGTTGAAGACTTGTGAGCAGTTTGCATATTCATACCTATCAATGTCTATCATTTCTATATTTTGATATCTTGTTTCCATTCAAAATTTATAAAGTATTAGATTTTTGAAAATACTAATTGGCCTTATTATGCATATATGCTAAATCTTTAGCACTCTATACATAAATGTAGGGCAACAAAGTTGATATTTTGCATAAACGTTAAATTTTTCATTGCAAACAAAAAAGGAATAGTGATCCAAGAATCCAAGTTGCATTTCCTTGTTCAATAATCAACTATATTTGCACCAATGTACATATTTGTCTCCCACTCAAATTGTAAGAAATAGTTCCTGTTATAGGGGCATATCGGACAAATGAGCATAGTCAATGACATGTTATATGTTATTCATAAACATAAAGCAATCAATGCTCAATGAATGCAGGAAGCGCTAGACCAATACTATTGCAATCACTTGCTTTGCATTTCATAAACTTAGCTAGTTGATCAAAATTTATTACTGTAGTTTGAATTAGAGGATAGATAAAATAAAGGTAGAACAATAGAAACAAATGATAAAGTTTGACAAATATTTAAGCATTAAATGCAAACTGTGTAAAGATTTAGTTGATACTTGATCAAGTTTTGTATGAGAAATTTTTCCAGTAACTTAATTTTTGTCGGTAAATTACTAAGCAACAACATCTACTTTATAACAAAACATAGTGAATCACAAAGGCAACTAAGTTTACTGAATGTAGTGGCAAAATATATTAAGGGAACTATCCACCAATTATATAACCAAGGTCTATACGGACATTGAAAAATATTAATATTAATTGAACATAATGATATGGATATAATCAAAAGGAGACATGCCAAGCTCAAATTTCTCATATGCATGTTCATTTTGTGAGATTGTCTAGATGTGACATATCTGCCCACACAAAAATTTTGCAACATGTGTTGGAGGGCTGGTGGGCACACAAACACTGAATGCATACATAATTCATGAAATTGCACACAAGTGTTGGGTTTTATTTGTGCTAGTTCTTGTTTGTTTATTGTTAGTTGAAAAGCTTGTGTTTTTAGCTCTAGGGTCCTTCGCTCCTTTTTCTGTTACGTGTAAACATGTGAGAATATTGAGTTGAAAAAAATTTGTCCCTTGGTTGATGCATTAGAGTATGATTTTCAAATCCTATGAAGAAATTTTTGTAAATCTATTGTTGTAGCCCAGTAAACTTTGTACTTTGTCATTAAATAGGTTGCTAGCTCTTAGAATTATTTTTATTTTTTTCTTTTTTTAAGGAACAAAGGAAAATTGTCCCCACTTTTCTAATCAAGCCTTCTAATAGCACCAAATTATTCTTGCCCTAGTCCCAATATCAATGCTTATGTGTTGTTGCTACTAGATGTATTAGCATACCAAGATATTTTTTGTCTTTGAAAATTATGATTTATCTCTTTTTTCTATTGATTGGAGTAGGTCTATTATTCATTTTTGTTTAAGTAAATTAGGAAAATAGGGAGACATTATATATTTTGGCAGTGTATGCAAATTGTACAAGCTTTTCTAGTGGGCTGCTAGATACTGAAGCAATGAATGCATGTTTAATGCATTTTATTCAGAATTTACGAGATGTGTTGGAGAGCTGGTGGGTACACAAGTAGTGAATGCATAGTTAATTCATGAAATCTCAGTCAAGTGTTGGGTTTTATTTGTGCTTATTCTCGTTTGTTTATTTCTTGTTGAAAAGCTTGTGCATTTTTAGCTCTAGGTTCTCCTCTCCAATGTTTGTTATTCTATGCAACGATTGAACACAAGATGAGTGGTAGGTACAATGTACTACTAGTGAGTGGCTCATCTATGTGTTTCTAATACTTGATAACTAAAAGTATTGCTCACTATTATAGGAAAAACTGAATGGTTTGAGCAAGGTCTTGGTGATTGTGGAGGTATTGAATGCATCAACTATGTGCTCATTGCTTCAGCGGCCATTAGTCTAACATCAAAGCTTGCTAAATTTGTATTTAATTTCTAAATGTTTGCAAAAATCTATCACGATGGTCTATTTTTTTTGCAAATTTTATCATTAAGCAATGAATGCATGTTTAATGCATTAAATGGAAATTTTGCAAGAACTATTGGAGGGTTGGAGGGTACACAAGCAATGAATGCATAGTCAATTTATGAAATCTTAGACGAATGTTGGGTTTTATCTATTTTTATTCTCTTGTGTTTATTGTTTGTTGAAAAACTTGTGTGTTTTTAGCTTTGTGCTTCCCTCTTTGATGTTCATTATTCTTTTTAGTGCTCAAATGTGGGAGAAGCCATAGGAACAGTGCACTACTGGTGAGTGGCTCACCTGTATGTTTGTGATACTTGATAACTAGAAAAGTTGCTTATTGTTACAAGGGCCAACATGAAAAATGGGTACAGTAAATGACATATGCTATGCAACCCACAAACATGGAACAGTTAAAGTGAAAGAGTAGGTGACTACTACAACAAAGGAGAACTATCACAGGGAAAATTGGATGCTTCGAGCAAGGTCTTGTTGACTATGGAGGAATTGAATGAGTTAACTATGTGTTCATTGCTTGAGAGACCACTAGTCTATTAGCAAAGATCACAAAATCTGTATTTAACACCTAAATGTTTGCAAAAATTTATCACGTTGCTCTATTTTGTTGAAAAACTAAGCAAATCATTGGATCTACATTGGGTATGGGTGCCAGTTGATTTCTATAATCTATGTAGCATTCAGTTATTTATGTGATAATTTTTCTTTGTTTATTATGTTTCAATTGCAAATAAGAATATTGCAACAATAACCTACATTTGTAGGATTTCTAAGTTAGCTTTAGTATTTAGGGCATCTTCTCATTGAATAAACATGTGCATATATTGTCTACAAATTTAACTCAATATCTTAAACCATAAAAACATCCAAGAGTTTCTTGATAAACATGGTATGCTCATGTCAGCAAAAGGAACCAATCGCAATAGCTGATAAAGCAATACTCTATTAGAGTAAGTTTACAATGCTAAATAGGTGTAAACGGGAAGGCTTGTGTATGCTCCCATGCCCTGCACACCTGATAGAGGTGGACTAAGCACATGGATGGTAAGCATGGTAGGGATGTTACGTGTAAACCTGTGATAATATTGAATTGATACAAATTTGTCCATTGGTTCATGCACTACAGTATGATCTACAAATCCTGGGAAAGACATTTTGCAAATCAATTGTTATAGCTAACTAGACTTGGTAATCTGTTATTAAATAATCCATCAGCCCTTTGAATAAATTTTTTATAACCAACGAAGCCTTTTTCGTTAGTTTTTCTACCTTCTTTCTAAGAACCAAGGAAAATTGTTCCCAGTTTTCTAATGAGACCTTTTAATAGTAATAAATGATTCTTTCCCTTGTCTTGATATAAGTACCTCTATGCCACTGCAACTAGAAGTATTTCTTGTTGGTAGAAGTCCTAATCGCATAAATGAGCATAGTAGATGACATATGCTATGTAGCCTATTAACATGGAACAACTGAAGTGAAGGAGTTGGTTAGTATTGCAATGGTTTCATTTGGAACTGACAGACAATGAAAAAATGAGAATTAGCACAGGGGAAACTGAATTCTTTGAGCAAGATCTTGTTAACTGTGAAGGCATTTAATGCATTAACTATGTATTCATTGCTTGAGTGGCCAGTAGCTTATCAACAAAGCTCACAAAATTTGAATCTAATGTCTGAATGTTTGCAAAAAATTATCACGCTGGTCTATTTTGTTCCAAATTTTAGTAAATCATTGGATGTGCATTTGATATTGGTGCCAGTGAAATTCTATAATTTATGTAGCATTCAGTTATTCCTGTCATAATTCCTCTCTGTTTACTATCTTTCAATTTCAAATAAAAATATTGCAACAATTCCCTACTTTCGTAGCATTTCTAAGTTAGGTCTAGTATTTAGGACATTTTCCCATTCAATTAACATGTGAATATATTGTCTACAAAGTTAACTCAACATCTTAAACTAATTGGAAATTACCTACGACATATCAAACAATTGTAATAGAAACCTAGTCTGACTGCAACAATAACTTGCATGTTGGAAAAAATCTAGGGACATGAAATGCTTATTGGAAACAAACCATAGAGCATGCCTTGAATTTCTACAAGCTATGATGTCTACGTTGTCCATTGTCATATTGCCATTCATGGAATTTTTCAAATTTTAAAGATTGGTTTAGTACAAACGTGAAGAGTTTATTAATCCAGTTAATAATTAGAAAATGGGCAAATTGGATGTCATATTGCCAAAAACATATGGGATAGGTTTCTCTAAAAAAATAGTATTTTAAAATTGGAGATTTTCTAGTAGCGAAACGTACATGATGTAGTGAAATTTTTTTAGCAAAGATATCAAACTAAAAGTTGTCTTTGGAAACATGATATGATGGGGCTAGCAATAGGGGCCAATCCCAATGCTTGATAATCTCCTGTCACTATGCAATAGCCTTAGCAAGGCATATAAAGTAATACTGTTTTACAAGAAAGTTACAATGGTAAATAGGAATAAACAAGAAGGATTTTCTATGCTTCCATGCCCTGCATACTTGCTACATGTAGGGTACATCCATGCATGGTGAAAATGTAAGGTTGTTACATGTAAACTGTTGACAATATTGACTTCAAACAAATTTTCACTTTGCTTGATGCATTGGAGTATGATCTGGAAATGCTTTGAAGAACATATTTTTTTTGTAAATGCATGATTATAGCCAAGTCAATTTTGTGAGAAAGCAAGAAAAACCATAGTAGGGGTAGAGAACCAGGATGGGTAGAACTTGTAATACCCCTCTGTTTTGCTCTTTTGATCGAACAATGTTTTGTTTTGTTATGCTTTATTTTTTGTTAGTACCTTGACTATGGTACTCGGTTACTATTTGATCGCTATCTGTAAAGTGAGGTGAACGTTATATTTTGATGTGATGGTATTTTATTATGATGTTATCATTATGGCATGTTTCGAATTAGCATAAGTGGATATTCAAATTAATGATGTTTTATGTTTTGATTAAATTACAATGTTAGATTTGTTAGTTAGTTACACTGTATTGGTGAAGGGGACGGTGTCACATCACTTGCTTGCGAGCACCCTGCGATTCTGAGATTTCCTCTTCACGGTGTGTTTTAATAATAACATATATATGCATGTGGATATATTCTTTGTTCGCAAGTTGATAGGTACATGACATCGACTCCACCTGGTTTCACAAGTTTGAGCGTGTCCATTGCCCAACGACATTCGATTGGGAGATAATAGCTAGGTTTTTTGTGCCAAGTCATCACCCTAGTCATAGTGTGTCGTCAGGTCTCAGTTGGGTTAAGTTGCTTTAATATTGTTCTCTCACTTTGACTATTTATTTGCATGTTATTAAAGGTAAATATATGCTTGTGTAGTCAAGTTGTTGATTAAACTTATCTGGTTTAATGTTAGAAAAATGATTCAATTTATTAATTAATTTAATTTAATTAATAAATAATTTAATTGTGGATTAGATTTATTTTATTAATTAATTAAATTGATTGTGTTGAAAATAGATAAGTTATTCATTTTGAAATTTATGGATTTTATTATTTGAAATTAAAAATTAAAGGAAAGGTTTTGAATTGCATTTTTAGAAAAATTTTAATTCAAAAATTGAAAATAGAGATATTTTGCTATTTTGTTTTTGAAAATTTATGAGGGTGGTTGCATAGATATTTTTGGAATTTTCTTTATTATTTGGAATTGGAATGAGTTTTCAACAAGTTTGGAAAATTTGGAAAAGCAAGAAAAGGATTTTTTTGCTGTTTTGGTTTTGGATTGGGAAAGAAGTTGAATCTGTTGGAGGAGCTGAAATCAGAGGAGGAATCCAGAACAACATCATCAGTCTTCAAGCTTTTAATTAAGGTTTTCTTCTCTTTTTTAATTAGTGTCATTTTGAAAGTTTCAAGATTTCATATGTTGTTTGAAAACATTTAAATCCTCTTATGGTTTGCAAAGAAAACCCTTTTTAAATCTTTCTCTCAAAACTTGAAATTTGTATTTGGAAATGGAATTTTATTCAAAAAAAAAAAAGAGTTCTTGGCTGTAAATTGATATTTCAATTTCATATGCTCAATTTATTTCTTCAATTTCTTATGGGGATGTTTGAATCCATATATATATATATATATATATATATATATATATACATATATAAAAAAATTAAATTTCATTTCTTCAATTTCTTATGGGGATGTTTGAATCCATATATATATACATATATAAAAAAAAATTAAATTTCATCTTAAGGTGGTAGGGGTTATGCTATCAAATGTTTTCTAAAAACTTCAAAATCCGCAGGCATTTTTTATTGAAAACAAATCAATAAACAAAATAAATAAATTTAATTTTGTTGGGGCTGCTGGGGCTCAACCCACAATCGCCCCCATGGGAGGCACTGTGGGGAGTTGCACCAGCTGCCCCTACCATTGGTGTGGTGGCTTGGCACTACTGCCACCACAATGGTGGTAGCACAGCCGAGCCACCCCTGTGGTGGACGACTGTGCACAGCCGCCGTCACCCCTGCAATGTCTGCGACCGATTCCTAGCCACCACCTTCCTTATGCACGCAACCCCAAAAACCCATGGCTCAACCCTAAGGGTTGGCACGTGGCCTGAGGCACATGTTGCTTCTTTTCAAAAAAAAATATAAAATAATATATTTTAATATTATAATATTTACCATTATATTATAATATTAATATATTAATATGTATTATATTTAATATAATATGTATTAATGATTAATATTATATTATATAATATTATAATATTATAATATTATATATTTGTGTTAAATAATTAAAATAGGTATATCTACAATATATATATATTATGTGTATATGTATTTAAATTATGTTTTTCTTGAAGGCATGATTTAAGTCAAATTGAGGAAATAAAAACATGGTAACTTTAGTTAAGTCATTAATATTTTTATTTTAGAATATTGTATTTAATGGAGAAGTAGTTTTTGGATTTTAAATAATATGATTTTAAGACAAGTTAATTATTTTAAAATGGTTATATGGAAAAGAGGAAGCAATAATTATTTTATATCAATGTATTTTGATTTGTATAATTAACTGGTTATTTTATTATTATTTAAATGCAAGTAGGGAATTGAATATTGAGTTTTAATTTCTCCCTTATCTAGAAAAGACGTATTTTAATTCAATTTTATTAATGCAATAAATTACTGAATGTTAATAAGGAAATGGATTTAGTAAATCCAAAGTAGATTTAATTCCTGTCTTCTTGCTCGTCTTGATTGTGAACTATTTTTGTTTTCGTTGGGGGAAATTGAGTTATAGAGATTGATAAGTCTTCCAGATGGCGTTTTAAAAATATGGGTTGTCGTGTCATCTTGTCAACCTGTTTTGAATCCCTTGGGCAGTGCATGTTACATTATCAATTAATTACCTGGTTTCCATGAACGAGAATGTTTTATGCCTCCTTGGATTAGGAGTGGATTATGTGAGTTGTGCCTTCTTGTAAGGAGTGGCTTGGTTATCTTTGTTACCTCTATTGTTTGGAGAGGGTTTTGACTTATGTCGCCTCCTGAGAAAGGAGTGGTCATGATATCTTGTTTGTTTTCACTTTGGTACCCTTGGAGTTTGGATGGTGTGTATGCTGTCAAGTAGAATAGTGGCTTCTGTTAGGAGCTAGAGCTCGTAAGAGGTAAGACTAGGTAACCTTTGGAAGTAGTTTAATCAATTGATAACTAAAGAAATCTACTTACAAGTTTAGGTGGCACTTCACACTAGAAAGATAAGTTCTAGCCTCATTCATAGTCTCGAGTGCTTGTTTAGACTTGGGGTGAGTGGGAAGGCCTGGAATGGCAAGGTCATCTATTTGGTTTTTATGATAGGTATTTGATTCCGTATTAGTAAGTATGAGGGTCGGGGATCGGTTGAGGCCACCAGGATAACCCGGACTAGGGGTCAAAGCCTATGAAGATCCGCAGTGGGTAACTCAATGATGAGCTGTGTGATGACACTCTGTCTAGGACAACAGTTGGTATTTGTTTATTATGTGTATGGTTTTCTTAACATACTCGATCTATTTTATATCTGGAAGCAATGTGAGCATGTTAGAGTTGTACTTGTGTGGTACATGTGATTGGTTGTGTCAGTATGGTTCAGTTATGTGTTAGCCTGTGTCTAGAGGTAGTTGGTCTTGGCTAGGAATCCTTGTTACTATCTCCTAGCATGGGGGGTGGGCCTTTAGGTTCCACTTGGTTGGGTGGAACGTGCACCTTACTCTGTTGGGATTCCTTCTTGTTCACGTGGACAAGATTTCCAGTTGGAGAGCTCGTGGGATCTAGTTTCTTTTCATGCTTTATTCATTTCAGTTAATCTTGTAATTTATTACCCCTCACTTGTTATCGAGGTGGAAATATGTAATTTGTAATCATGCTTATTGGAATTACCTCATTCGGGGAATGAGAGATGTAATCTTATTGTTTAATTATTGTTAGATGGAATCACATGGTATCTCTTATTCTGGAAGTAATTTATCTTGTATGGAATGTATGTGTTTCTAATTTATTAAGTAAATGAATGTAATGGTTTCCATTCATGTTTTTTGTTGGGTCTTTAAGTAAACTCAGTCTTGTAACCTTAGGGGTTGTTTGCAATGGGTAGTGAACTTGCATGTTAATTATACTTAAACAAAAAAAAATTAGTCCGTTTAAGTAGTTAATTGCAACTTCCTCTAGGGTTGTGTGGCAGGGCGTTACAGAACTATTAAATATGTGCATGAATGGTCTGGATCAAACTACTTGGAATAATCTCCAAAAAAATAGGAAAGGTTTAGAGCCCTGAAGGTCATGTTGGACAATGTATAACATAGGCTTAATGAATTAGCAACCCTAGCCAATAACTACAATAAAGTTCAAAAGCCTATATTTGAGAAGCACATGAAATATTATGATAACTCATGTCGAGGAAAAAAAAATGCACTATTGTTTGCAGGAAAGAGGTTATCTACAAAAAAACAACAAATTATTGTAGAATAGCACAACAGTAGCTTTCCAATGCTTCCACATAGTTTTATAGTTTACAATGCTTTTTTAGTTTTTAAAGAATCAAAGATTCAATGTATAATAACTTTGAGGATTAGTTCAAACAAATTCAAATGGTTGTGACTACATTGTTTATAAATAACTTGAAGATGTGAAATGTATCAAATACAGGTAATTGTACACATGCAAAAGTAGGTGGACAACTACCAATTACTTTAGGATGTTGAGTTAAATTTGAAAATAATGTACACACATGTTTCCTAAACACTAAACCTAACTTAGGAAGCCCAATAAATTGAAGTTAATACACAAGCTGTATTAAATGGATAAAGCAATCAATATATGCTATCCAACTCATTAACATGAAACAGTTGAAACTGAGAAGTAGGTTACATATGCAATTGTCTCCTTTGGAATCCAAACATCTAGTAAACAAATGAGAATTACGAAAGGGAAAATTGTATACTTTGGACAACGTCTCACCGACCATGCAAACATTTAATGCAATAGTTGTAGATTGGTCGACAAGCGTACCATATACAATGTACACTATACAATTGCAATAGTGACTTGCCCTAATTACAACAATAACTTTCCTTTGAGAAAAATTCCAGGCACATCAAGTACATGACGGTAGTAAAACTGACACAATGTGCATTCAATTCTTAATTTTCTCATTTGCAATTGTAATACTTACTTGGCCAATCAAATTTATTTTTCTTGTAGTAGGTCTACTATTCATTTTTTTTAAAGTAATTTAGGAGAATAGCAAATTATATATTTTGGAAAATATTTCATCACTGCATGCAAATTGCACAAGCTTTGGCAGTGGGCTGGTTGGAACTACAACAGTGAATGCATGATTAATGCACTAGATCTATTATTGATTTTTGTTTAAGAAAATTAGGAGATTAGGAAGACACTATAAATTTTGGAAAATATTTAACCAATGAATTTCATATCCCATGATTTCAATTATTCATATCTCTGATTGCAAAAGCAACTTGCTTTTGAGCAAAAAATAGTTTCATGTTTATGAATTACATGGCATGTCATTCACTATGCCCAACTGTCTATTTGGAAAGTCAAATTATTGAACTAGCATTCTCCTTTATTGTTCACAACTCTTCCAATACATAATTCTCAAACACATTGGAAGAATTAAATTTCATTGCAAACAAAGCGGGAGAATGATACAAGAATTTGACCTTACAACTTGTTGTTGAAGAACCAAGTCTATTTGCAGGGGTATAGATCTTTGTCCCACACTTCAATTGCAACCAATGGTTCCTGTTACAGGTACAATTTAGACAAATGAGCATAGTCCATGACATAGAACATGCTATTCATAAACATGAAACATAGGAGCAAACAATATTTTTTCCAAATATTTAAGAATCAAATCCAAATTGTGTGAGCTTTGTCGCTGAAAATGTACCCAATGCATTTGATACACAACCCTTGCCAACAAATCAAATTATATAATCTAAACATTTTTGGTTTTATTACTATAGATACCATGTGAGTTCTTAATTTTCTCATTTGCATTTGTAATACTCACTTGGCCAATCAAATTTTATTGTCTTGCAGTAGGTCTACTATTCATTCTAGTTTTAGAAAATTAGCAAAATACGGGAACATTATCTACTTGGGATTGATGGACATATTTTTCATGTTTGAAAACGATGATTTATCTCATTTTCTATTGGTTGGAGCAGGTCTATTATTCATTTTTGTTTAAGTAAATTAGGAAAATAGGAAATTATATATTTTGGCAAATATTTAATCACTGGATGCAAATTGCACAAGCTTTAGCAATGAGCTGGTTGGCACTATAGCAGTGAATGCATCATTAATGAACTAGGTCTATTATTGAGTTTTGTTTAAGAAAATTAGGACAGTAGGAAGACATTATAAATTTTCACAAGTATCTAATCAATGAAATGTATATCCCATGATTGTAATTATGCATATTTATGATTGCAAAAGCAACATGCTTATCGGAAAAAAAAGTTTCATGTTTATGAATTACATGGAATGTCATTGACTATGTCCATTTGTCTATTCGGAAAGTCAGATTCTTAAACCGACGTTCTCCTTTATTGTTCACAACTCTTCCAATACATAATAGTTAGACACATTGGAAGAATTAAATTTCATTGCAAACAAAGTGGGAGAATGATACAAGAATATGACCTTATAGCTTGTTGTTGAAGAACCAAGAATATTTGCAACGATATAGATATTTGTCCCGCACTTTGATTGCAACCAATAGTTCCTGTTACACGTACAATTTAGACAAATGAGCACAGTCCATGACATACAAGATGCTATTCATAAACATGAAAAACATAAGCACACAGTAAATTTTTCCAAATATTTAAGAATTAAATCCAATATGTGTGAGCTTTGTCATTGAAAATACGCTTGATTCTCTTGATACACAACCCTTTCTAACAAATCAAATTCTATAATCTAAACATTTCTGGTTTTGTTTCTATAGATAACACTTCAGTTCTTAATTTTCTCATTTGCATTTCTAATACTTACTTGGCCAATCTAATTTGGTTGTCTTACAATACACCTACTATTCATTTTAGCTTAAGTAAATTAGAAAAATATGGAAACATTATATACTTTGGATTCATGGACATATTTTCTCTGTTTGAAAACCATGATTTATCTCTTTTGCTATTGTTTGGAGAAGTTATACTATTCATTTTTGTTTAAGTAAATTAGGAAAATAGGACATTATATATTTTGGAAAATATTTAATCATTGGATGCAAATTGCACAAGCTTTGGCAACAAGCCGATGGCACCACAACAATGAATGCATGATTAATGCACTAGGTCTATTAATGATTTTCGTTTAACAAAATTAGGAGAGTAGGAAGACATTATAAAATTTTGGCAAATATTTAACCAATGAATTGAATATTCCATGATTACAAATATGCATACTTCTAATTGTAAAATCAACATGCTTTTGGGCAAAAAAATAGTTTCATGTTTATGAATTACATGGCATGTCATTCACTATGCCCATTTGTCTATATGAAAAGTCACATTCTTGAACCTGTGTTCTCCTTTATTGTTCACAACTCTTCCAATACATAATTATTAGACACATTGGAAGAATTAAATTTTATTGCAAACAAAGTGGGATAATGATACAAGAATCTAACCTTACAGCTTGTTGTTGAAGAACCAAGTCTATTTGCAGCGATATAGATATTTTCACTCAACTTCAATTGCAATCAATGGTTCCTATTACAAATACAATTTAGACAAATGAGCATAGTCCATGACATACAACATGTCATTCATAAACATGAAACACAAAATGACACAATAAAATTTTCCAAATATTTAAGAATTAAATCCAAACTGTATGAGCTTTGTCACTTAAATTTTCTCTTTGCACTTGATACACAACCCTTGCTAATGAATCAAATTCTATAATCTAAACATTTTTGCTTTTATTTTTATAGACAACACTTGAGAACATATATTTTTTGTTTGAAAATTATTACTTATATCTTTCTCTATTCTTCCAAGTAGGTCTATCATTCATTTTCCTTTAAGCAAATAAGCCAAATAGAACGATGCGATAAATTTTTGCAAACATCTAGTCATTAAATCCAAATTTTACAAGCTTTTCTGGTAGGCTAGTGCCTATCAAAGCAATCAATCCATAGTAAATTCATTGTATGCCTCCACAATGAACAAGATCTGGATCAAAGATCTAAAACAATATTGCTTTATGTAGCAAAAATAGACTACTATTCTAATGCATCAATCAAGGGATAAATTTGTTTCAAGTCTATATTCTCACATGTTCACATGTAATACCCTTGCCATTCTCACTATCCATGGACTTAGTTGACATCTAGAAGGTATGCAGCACAACAAATCATAGACAAGCATTCTCGTTTATACCTGTTCACCATTGACACACTATGAGGTATTGGGATTGCTCCATACTACTAGCCTCAACATATTGTGTTTCTCAAGGCACTTTTCGATGTTGTTTCCCTTCCTTAATGCGTCACTTTAATGGTTTGATACCAATTATTTTGGGTGGGACTTTTCAATGATGTAAGTGGATTAATACTTGAAAGGAAATTAATTAATATTTAAACCTCTAGTCTAGCTATACCAATAGAAAAAAGAGATAAATCACGGTTTTCAAACATGAAAAATATGTCCATAAATCCCAAGTATATAATGTTCCCATACTTTCCTAATTTAATTAAACTAAAATGAATAGTAGACCTACTACAAGACAATCAAATTTGATTGGCCAAGTAAGTATTACAAATGAAAATGATAAAATTAAGAATTGAATGCAAATTGTGTCAACTTTATTGCCATCACGCACTTCATGTGCCTGACATTTTTCTTAGAGGCAAGTTGTTGCAATCAGAGCATGTCACTATTACAATTGTATGATGTGCATTAGATATGGCACACTTGTCAATCAATCTACAACTATTGTATTAAATGCCAGTAGGTCTACTATTCATTTTTGTTTAAGTAAATTAGGAAAATAGGACATTATATATTTTGGAAAATGTTTAATCACTGAATGCAAATTGAATAAGCTTTGATAGAGAGTTGGTTGGAACAAAAGCAATGAATGCATGAGTAATGCACTAGGTCTATTATTGATTTTAGTTTAAGAAAATTAGAAGACTAAGAAGACATTATAAAATTCAGCAAATATTTAACCAATGAATTTCATATCCCATGATTGCAATTATGCATATTTCTGATTACAAAAGTAACATGCTTTTGGGAAAAAAATAGTTTCATGTTTATGAATTACATGGCATGTCATTCACTATGCCCATTTGTCTATTTGGAAAGTCAGATTCTTGAACCAACATTCTCCTTAATTGTTTACAACTCTTCCAATACATAATTCTTAGACACATTGGAAGATCATGTTTCTTAAGGCACTTTTCAATGTTGTTTCTTTGCTAAAAATGTTTAATACATTTCTTATGTTTTCTTACAAAGTGAATGCTAATGCTTACTAGTTTAGCCACAAAAAACTAAGTTGTTGGGAAAATTGCTCAAACAAAAATATATAGCACCTTCAACATTCAAGGGCCTCACAAACTTAGTAAACATGGAAGAGGGGAATTTAGAGCTAAGAACACACAAGTTTCTCAACAAACAATAAAAAAATAAAAATTAGCACAAATAAAAATGATTGCTTCCCTGGAATTCCATGCATTAGCTATGCATTCACAACTTACGCACCCATAATCTCACCTACAAAACTCACACAATTTGCATTTAATAGGCTATTATTTTTGACCCGCTAGTCATACCATTTAATGCATTAAACATGCATTGACTGCTTCAACACCTACTACCCCACCACCAAAGCTGACACAATTTGCATCCAGTGATTAAATATTTACAAAATATATAATGTTCTCCTATTTTCCTAATTTACTTTAACAAAAATGAATAATAGACTCGCTCCAACTAATAGAAAAAGAGAGAAATTGTTTATTATCTCTGAATTTAAAATGAAACCATTGTAATAGTAACCTACTCCTTGAATTCAATTGTTCCATGTAACTTAGTTACATAGCATATGCCATATACTTATACATTTGTACAATTAGGCCTTATAACAACAAAAAATACTTCTAGTCACAACAACACAAAAGTACTGATATGAGGACAACGACAACCACTTAAGTGACTTTGTAGAATGAATACAGTTGCATTGATATAGTCCTCTGCCCCTTGCTTAAATTAGAAGCACTTGTAGACTACAAATTTTACTGAGCCATAACAATTGATTTACAAAATTTTCTTCACAAAATTTGCAGATCATAGCCCAATGCATCAACCAAGGCACAAATTTGTTTCAAGTGAACATTCTCACACGTCTACATGTAACAACCCTACCATTATTACCATCCATGCAATTAGTCCACATGCACCAGGTATATAGAATTTCCAAGCATACATAAGCCTTCCCATTTACACCTATTTAGCATTCTAACCTTAGGCTTAAAAAACATTGCTTTACTGGGAAAATTGCTCAAACAAAACTCATTCTAGAAACAAAATTACATATATTTAGATTATTGAATTTGTCTCGCCAGTTGACCATATCAAAGGAAAATCCAACAAGTGTGCTAGTATTGACATAGTATTTAATGCATTAACTATGCATTCATTGCTTTATGATGCATTACATATATTTTCCAAAATTTATCATGTTCTTCTATTTTGCTAGTTTGCTTACAAGCATATCAATATTAGGGGCACATGATAAAATTTGGAAAAAATAGACCAACGCGATAATTTTTTGCAAACACTTAGACATTAAATACAAATTTTGTGAGCTTTGTTGATAGACTGGTGGCCACTCAAGCAATGAATACATAGTTAATGCATTGAATTCCTCCGCAGTTGACAAGACCTTGCTCAAAGCATTTAGTTGCTCTTGTAATAATTATCATTTGTTGCAATAGTCACCTACTCCTTGGATTCAACTGTTCCATGTTTATAGGTTACATAGCATATGTCATCTATTGTACCCATTTGTCCCCTTAGCCCACGTAACAACAAGAAATAATTCTAGCTATCAAGTATCATAAACAAACAGATGAGCCACTCACCAGTAGTGCACTGCTCCTAGAATAAAGAACATGGAAGAGGAGAACCAAGAGCTAAAAACACACAAGATTCTCAACAAACAATAAACACGTGAGAATAAGAACAAATAAAACCCAACACTAGCTTGAGATTTCATGAATTAACTATGCATTCATTGCTTGTGTACCCACCAGCTCTCCAACACATCTTGCACAAATTACATTTGATGGATTAAACATGCATTCACTACTTTAGTACCCATCAACCCACTACCAAAGCTCCCACAATTTGCATCCACTGATTAAACATTTTCCAAAATATATAATGTCCCCCTATTTTTCTAATTTACTTAAATGATAATGAATAATAGACCTACTCCAATCAATAGAAAAAGAGGTAAAACATAATTTTCAAACACCAAAAATATTTCCTTAAATCCCAACTATAGAAAAAAGACAAAAATATTTCAAACAATACAATTTGATTGGCCAAGAAACTATTTCAAAAACAAATTCAACGATTGCAATAGTAACTCACTTTTGGGAAAAAAATAGTTTCATGTTTATGAATAAAATGGCATGTCATTCACTATGTTGATCTGTCTATTCAATAAGTTAGATTCTTGAACCAAAATTCTCCTTTATTGTTTACAACTCTCTCAAGGAATAATTTTTAGGCACATTGGAAGACTTAAAATTCATTGCAAACAAAGGGGAAGAATGATACAAGAATCTGACCTTCTAGTTCCTTGTTCAACGACCGAGTATATTTGCACTCATATAGATCTTTGCCTCCTACTCCAATTGCAAGAAATGGTTCTTGTTACACGGATAAATTAGACAAATGAGCATAGTCCATGAGATATAATATGTTGTTTACAAACATGAAACAAAAAAGCACATGATAAAATTTGCAAAAAATAAATCAACGTGATAAATGTTTGCTAACATTCAGACATTAAATACAAATTTTGCAAGCTTTGCTGATAGATTGGTGGCCACTCAAGCAATGAATATATAGTTAATGCATTCAATGCCTCCACAGTCAACAAGGCCTTGCTCAAACCATTCAACTTTCCTTGTAATAGTGAGCAATACTTCTAGTTATCAAGTATCAAAAACAAACAAATGAGCCACTAACTAGTAGTACACCATTCCTATGGCTCCTCCCCCATTCAAGCACTGCACATAATATAAAAAAAGAAGACAGAAACCCAGAGCTAAAAACACACAAGCTTCTCAAAAAACATTAAAAAAATGAGAATAAGCACAAATAAAACCCAACACTTTCCTGAGATTTCATGAATTAACTATGCATTCACTGCTTGTGTACCCACCACCTATCCAACACATCTCACAATTTTTTCATTTAATGCATTAAACATGCATTCACTACTTTAGTACCCACCAACCTACCACCAAAGCTTACACAATTTGCAACCGCTGATTAAATGTTTGCCACAATATATAATGTCCCCCTATTTTCCTAATTTACTTAAATGAAAATAAAAAATAGACCTACCCCAACCAATAGAAAAAGAGATAAACCATAATTTTCAAACAAAAAAAATATGTCCTTAAATCCCAACTATAGGAAAAAGGAAAAAATATTTTAAACAATACAATTTCATTGGCCAAGCAACTATTTGAAAAGAAAATTCAACGAATGCAATAGTAAACTTGCCTATCGACATAAACTAATAATAAATGGGAAATATGAAAGTTGGATTCATATCAGAGCGACCAAAGATCAACTGCAGTTAATTTGGATTTTTATTCGTCTTTCACGAAATGATAGTTATTGGTAATTTTTGTTGTTGAATTTTTTTGGGCTTTCTTTATTCGTAGAAAAATGTAGACTTCAATATTTGTTAATTTCCATCAACCTGGTTGTATTCATTGCAAGCTTTGAGCTTGCATTCCCTCTTAACTATTATATAACAGATTCTAAATCCTAGTTATCACAACTTGAGATTCTACTCCTCCTGTGTATCAGAGAGCTCCTAGGAAATATAGTGGAATTATAGCCTTGTATATCACCTATTTCACTATGAATTAAGAGAAGATAGCCAAGCTTCTTGATGGTTTTGCTTTTGATTCCATCAAAGTTTTTTCCTGCACTGACTTTTAGTTTTCAATATGAAAAATGGAGATAATAAGAATGTAATGGGAAATCAATTGTCTCCACTTCTACTACCAACTTGTTGAAACTAATATTTTAATGCTCATTTAGTGGCTAAGATTTCGACATATATAATGATAAAAAAAGGACTCCATAGCTCATTCATCAGGGTTTATTTCTTTAGGTAATTTATTTGTATAAGAAAGTCACAAGATTCACCCCCTAAATTATGACCCACCTTGGGGATGCCTAAATATAGTCTCCATTCCTAGACATAAAAATGTCATACAACATGGAGCATTGATACCCTAACAGAAAGAAATCGTGAGGGTTTATCAAAAAAGCGAGATTGGTCAACCATTGAGAATAGACCTTATCTCCAACTGCTCTAGTAGCACCCAAAATGCTCTTGAACAATTCCTGATGTTAACCACTCTTGTGCAATACTACTGCCATGTAATATTTCTATGAACTTTATCCCTTCCCATTCAGACAAATGGCAGTTTTGAAATTTATATTGACTAGGTGTCTGTCAAATCTTCAAATCTGGAGCATATTAGTAATGCCTTTTTCGAATTAGAGTTTTATAGAGATTTCCTTGTAGATTGTGCCCTTTATCTTCATATGTTGTGAAAATTCAGTTATATTTTAATTTTAAACTACAATAAAAAATAAATCTAGTGGGCATAAATTTGAAGAGAAAAATGTAATATCTAGGGACAAATTTCATGCTTTTGGTAGTTTGCATCATTGCACTAAAGTTTTTTGTTCAAATTTCCTATATATTTATTCCACTATTTGTGTTGTGTATGCAGGACTCTGAAGTCTAAATAGTAAATACTATAGAGTATTTGAATTTCTATGCTCATTAAAAAATGATAATAGGTTTTTTTCCCATGAGGAAGGGAGTCTTTCTTTCGAAATGCATAGTACTTGGACTGACCTTGGCAGCAAGTATGGTTGGACTGTTGTTTGGTTATGATACAAGTATGCTCTTCTTGTGAATATTCAAGTTTATTTTAACACACATTTTCTCTAAGTCACAAGATTAATTTTTTTCCATCTTACTATATTTTAATACCTACATATTGCTAATAATAATTAAGAAAGTTGGAATACAAATTTTTTGATAAGATCTAGAAAGGTATTTTCAATTTGGATATTTTTTGCAATATCCAAAGTAGAAGTTCTTTTGGGAAAATTTGCAAGGAAATTAATGGTTAGAAAGTGATTTCTTGAATTCAAAAGATTCATTGAAAAAGAGAGGAAATAATTGATAGAAGCTTTTTTTTTTGTTGCAATTCCAAGAAATTTTGTTATGTCAACAAACAATTGAACACTGAACAAAAATAAAGTTGCACTATGAGTATTGACCAAAGAAACATTGGGCCATGGTAAGAAATTAATTGAATGTGAACATAGCACCATTCTAGAATTCTTAAAATTTGGAGACTGGGGGTAACATATAGTTTTATGGCTTACTTGCATGACAGTAACTGTGAAGTTGTGATGTCTCTAGGCTAGTTGAACTATTTTTAAAGTCCTCCAGGGCTCACGATTGACTATATGTGGAATAGTATGCAAGATATTGTTCTGTCTGGTTGTGTCTTCTTGAACTTGGTGGTGGTGTTGGAAATATTTATTGCCTGAGTCTCTTCTCACGTCAACTCTCTGACTCACCTACTTGTCAGGAGCTTTCAATGAAAATATGTTTTTGGGGATCTTCATCCTTGTTCTGGTCCAAACTACATAATTAATTGTGGTAGGTAAATTTGAATTTTGAGAGGGAATTTTGAATAGACAAAAGGGATGAATCAAAATAGTTAGTTAGTAGATTTAGAAAATTTTGCAGAGCAACAAGTAAGTTGCAACAACAATAATAGAGAATGTTTTTGTGAGCATGAACAACAATTCTGATAAGCTCCAGATAACTATAGATAGCTAGAGTGTGTGCATGGATCACCAGATAGCTCCAGATGAATAGGAAGTAGAGAGAGCTCTGAGAAGATCCTATTTGTTTTAAGTTTGTGTGCAGCTCCAGATTGATGTCAGTCAAGTAGTTTGTAGTTTCAAGTTTGAAATAATTTGTAAATGGTATTTTCTGGTTAATAGAAGGAGCAAGTTTGCATGCCCGGTTGTGTGTCTCCAACCTGTTTATTTTGTTATTCCACATTTTGTGTTTGGTATTCCCAGCTATTTGGGATACAGAGTAGCAACCCTGTGAATTTTTAGTTGTGTCTAAGCATTTGGATATTTTTTCACATGGTATCAGAGCTAGTTGGCCCTAAGTCTTGAGTGAGTTGGGCATTTATTTTTTGGGTGTTTAAAGTTTGTTTTGTTGGAGACATGGCTAGAGATAAGAGTAAGAGTTGGCAACAACCACCACCATTTAATGGAAAAAACTATGATTTTTGGGAAAATAAAATGAAGACCATAATGGTTGAAAATGATTTGTGGGAGTTTGTGATCAGTGGGTTCACTGATATGACTGATCCAACAATGTATGCATTCCTCATAAACAACCAAAAGACTGACTTGAAGGAGACAAGGAGGAAAGATGTAAAAGCATTGAGTCTGATTGAGGCAGCCTTGAAAGAGGCCATTTTTCCCAGAATAGTAGCAGCTAACTATGCAAAGGAAGCTTGGGAAATCCTCCAAACCAGTTACAAAGGTACTGATAAAGTTAGATTGGTGAAGCTACAGATGCTTCAAAGAGATTTTGAGACTCTCCAAATGAAGGATAGTGAGTCTATCTCAGAATTTCACACAAGAGTCTCTAGTTTGATAAACCATTTGAGGGTTAATGGAGAATCCATCGAAGAGCAGAGGATTGCGGAAAAATTCCTCAGAAGTCTACCCACAAATTTTGATGTGGTAATGATTTCCATTGAAGAGGCAAAGGACCTCTCAATGTTGTCCGTTGATGAGATGATGGGTTCTCTGCAAACCCATGAGCAATGCCTAAATAGGTCTGCAAATTCTTCCCATGAGCAAGCTTTCAAATATTAAGCCAATGCAAGAGGTGGGGGAGGGGAGGTAGAAACAACTCCAGATGTGGTAGAGATAGATCTGAACATGGAAGTGTTGGAGAAGATAGCTCAGGATGAACACACAACCAAGAGGGAGCAAGCAACTATTAGTCTAGCTCTCGACAAGCCAAGAAGAACAACAACTCGAGTCAGAAGCATGACAAGAGAAATGTTGAATGCTATTTTCTCCATAAGTTTGGTCACTAAGCAAGTGACTATTGGAAAAGGCAACGTGATCAGTCGAAGAAAAGTGCAAATGTGGTTGAAGGTAATCAACAAAAGGCCTTCATCATGTGCAACATTGCTGAGCAAGGTAGTGATGAGGCATGGTTTCTATATAGTGGATGTAGCAACCACATGAGTGGTAATGAAATTTTATTTTCTTTCATTGATAAAAATGTCAAGTCTGAAATAAAAATGGGGAACGGTGAAATAGTTCCAGTTGTAGGAAAAGGGTCTATTGTTTTTCAAACCAAGAAAGGTGAGAAATAGGAGATTGATGATTTTTATTTTTCCCTTGGCATAAATCACAATCTCATGAGTATTGGGCAGCTAATCCTAAAAGGATACAATGTGTTGATGGAAAAGGGTGAATGCATTATTTATGAGAAGGATGGAAGCAAGAAGATAATTGCAGCTATGCAAATGATAAGGAATATGATGTTTCCTTTGAGGTTAGAGAAGTGTTTCTTAGCCTAGTCTGCAGTTGCAACCCCTAGGCATGGAGAATGTATAGCAGTACAACAACACACAACTTTCAAGACAATCATTCAAAACCCTTCCAAGCTTTGGCATCTCAGGTATGGGCACTTAGGCTATGTTGGTTTAAATTTTTTTGTCAAAGAAGAGAATGGTTGGAGGTTTACCAACCATGGTAGAGCTTAGTGTTAGATGTGAAGCTTGTTTTTTAGGCAAGCAACATAGGCAGCCCTTTCAATCAAGCAATTCTAGAAGGGCAAGAGCACCATTGGAGCTGGTGCACACTGATTTGTGTGGCCCTATGCAAATAATTTCTATTGGTAAAAGCCAATATTTTATGACCTTTATAGATGATTACAACTGTAAGACATGGGTTTATTTCTTGCAACATAAATCTGAAGAATTTGAAAATTTTAAAGTGTTTAAAGTCCAGGCTAAAAAGAGAGTGGATATTTCATCAAGGTCCTAAGATTAGATAGAGGGGGAGAGTATACCTCTAATCAGTTTGTGAATTTTTGCAAGAAACAAGGCATTAAGAAGGAGTTAACAACAACCTATACTCCACAAAAAAATGGAGTGGCTGAGAGGAAAAATAGAACCATTGTGGAGATGACGAGAAGCATGCTCAAAGACAAGAGACTCCAAAATGATTATTGGGGTGAAGCTATAGAAACTACAATATATTTGATAAATAGAAGTCCTACAAAGGCAGTTTGTGACAAGATTCCACAAGAGGCATGGAAAAATGCAAGTGGATGGTTGAGCACTTGAGAGTGTTCGGGTGTGTGGCATATGCAATTGTGCCAAAAGAGAATAGACAAAAGTTCAATGACAAGGGTGAGAAGTGAATCTCCATGGGCTATAGTGAAGATTCCAAAGCCTGCAAGCTGTATAACCCAGTCACCAAGAAAATTGTTATCAGCAGAGATGTGGAGTTCTTAGAGGATGAGTTTTGGCCTGGCCTGATAGATCTCAACAACTCTGTATCGCTCTTGACAGCTTCGGTTGATGCAGAAAAAGACCATGAAGTGCAGAAAAATGATGCTATGGAACCTGCAATAGCTCTCAATAGCTTCGGATCACTCCAGACCAGTGCACAGATAGGGTCTGCTCAATAAAGAAGCAATAGTAGTGGAAGTTCAGACCCCACACTCACCTCCCTAATGCCAAGAAAGACCAAGAGTCTAAGGGAGATCTACCAAAATGAAAGGTATGATGAAGATTTTGATGAAAGTATTAATTTTGTATTATTTTCATAGTGATCCAATTTATTTTGAGGATGTTGTGAAAGATAAGAAATGGTGTGAAGCCATAAATGAAGAGGGAGTAGAACATGTGAGCTAACTGATTTTCCTCCCAACAAGTAATTAATTGGAGTGAAATGGGTCTATAAGACCAAAAGCAATGCCGTTGGAAGAATAGAGAGGCATAAGACAAGATTAGTTGTCAAGGGATACAAACAACAGTTTGGGAGAGATTATGATGAGACATATGCTCCAGTTGCAAGGATGCAAACCATGTGAGTAGTCATAGCAATCATATCCCAACACAAGTGGAAGGTATTTCAAATGGATGTGAAGTCCACCTTCTTGAATGGAGTGTTGAAATAAGAAGTGTATGTGAAGCAGCCACTTGGTTATGAAGTTTTAGTTTAAGAAAACAAAGTATACAGGCTGAAGAAAGCTCTTTATGTGCTGAAACAAGCACCATGAGCATGGTACAATAGGATTGACTCATATTTTTTGAGCAATGGCTTTAGCGAAAGCGATGGTGAGCCCCCTCTTTACATCAAGGTAGCTGATGGTAAGATTTTAATTGTTGTCTTGTATGTTGATGATTTGGTTTTCACTGGGGATGATGATTTCCTCATTGTTGATTTTAAAGAGGCCATGGAAAGAGAGTTTGAAATGACAGACTTAGGTCTCTTGAGGTATTTTCTAAGAATAGAAGTAAAACAAATGCAGGATGATCTATTTATCTCTCAAGCAAAGTACATAGTAGAGATTTTGAAGAGGTTTAGGATGCAAGAAAGAAAGCCTACCCCCACACCAACAACCATAGGCTTGAATTTGAGCAAGGAAGATTGTAGCAACAATATGAATCCAACCATGTATAAGAGTTTGGTTAGAATTTTGATGTATCTAATAGTAAATAGGTCTGATATAATGCATAGTGTAAATCTGATTTCCAGATTTATGGAGACTCCAAAAGAGTCACATTGACAAGCATGGAAAATAATTCTGAGGTATGTGAATGGAACCAAAGGATATGGTATTTTGTATGGTGCAACAAATAATTTTGGGTTGGTTGGATACATGGATAGTGATTGGGCAAGGAGTGTGGATGATAGAAAGAGCACATCTAGATATGTGTTTCACTTGGGATCAAGAGTCATTTCATGGGCTTCCAAGAAACAACCCATAGTTTCCCTATCTATAGTTGAGGCTAAGTATATAGCAACAAATGCAGCAGCATGCCAAACTATTTAACTAAGGAGGACCTTAGCAAATTTGAAGGAAGAACAAATGGATGGAACAACTATTTTGTGACAATGTTTCATCAATAGCTTTGACGAAGAATCTAGTTTTTCATGGAAGAAGCAAGTACATTGAAATAAGGTATCATTTCATAAGATAATTAGTTGAGAAAGGTGAAATCAAAATGAAATTCTGTAGGTTTGAGCAACAGCTTGCAGACATTTTCACCAAACCATTGAGCAAAGATTGCTTTGAATGCATAAGAAGAAATTTAGGTGTTGTTGATTTGTATGAAGATGTTGTTTGACGACTCAATCAAAGGGGGAGTGTTGGAAATATTTATTGCCTGAGTCTCTTCTCACGTTAACTCCCCAGCTCACCTACCTATCAAGAGCTTTCAACGGCAATATGTTTTTGGGGATCTTCATCCTTGTTCTGCTCCTAACTCCAGAATTAATTATGGTGGGTAAATTTGAATTTTGAAAGGAAATTTAGAATAGACAAAAGGGATGAATCAAAACAGTCAGTAAGTAGATTTAGTAAATTTTGCAAAGCAACAAGTTGCAAGTGGGTGATCCCACAATACTAGTTTACAGTTTTTGGCCAAACTGGACACTGAACTGATTTTTTCTAACTAAATCTTCACTTTTAGGCACCTATAGCGGCTAAACCATGAAGAATTTGAAGATGATGAAAAATAGTGATTTTTGAAATTTTGTCTGTAGATTCTGAATATATTTTTTTAAAATTTTTTGGAATCAGATTGCACTTCTTTTTCCATCTCCTTTGAAAACTAGTTTTTTTCAGTAAACACCATTTTGAAGGAGTGATGCTCACCATATACAACATAATTTTTTTTCCATGAAGGATAAAATTCTAATTTTTTTGAATTTAGATTTATAACTACGATATCTAGCACTTTCATTTGATTTCATAGTGTTTTATTGAATATTTTTTCCTTAATCAAGTTTCGAAGTTAAACCAATTATAATTTAGACATACGCAAACTGTATACAACATAAATTTTTTTGTATGTATCAATTTTATTTTTTTTGTTGGATCAAGGACTTCAATATCTAGTGTAGTGATTTTTTTTTGTTTTATAATTTTCTATTTTTCCACATGTGCAGAACAGAGAACTTGATTTTCGGTGAAAAACCTGCATTCACAAGAAATAAAAAATAAATATAATAATATAATTAAATTTATTTAAAATTATACTTTTTGGGAAGCTTATAATAAGGACTACATACTTACAAAAATAAATTTTAAATGAATTCATTTGATCCCCCAAAAGGTAAATCAAAAGTGGTTTTTTATCAACATTTTGATAGGTGTAAAGGATACTCCGTAATAGGTATGGTTTAAAACTAGCGGGGTTCTATCAAAGGGGGTTTAATCTAAGGTGGTTCGATCAAACCCTCTTCAATTGGAATCCTTTAAATAAAACTTTTCAAGGCTTAAATTATTATATTTTCTAAAAATATGTGATTTCAATAAAAATCAAGATCTCCCAGAAATTGTAAACCACTATTGTGGGATCACCCAAGTAGTTTGAAGTTACAACATCAACAACGGATAATGTTTTGTGAGCATGAACAATAGTTTTGAGAAGCTCCAGATAGCTACAGATAGTTAGAGTGTGTGCAAGGAGCAATAGATAGCTCCAGATGAATAAGAAGTAGAGAGAGCTCTGAGAAGCTCCTGTTTGTTGTAAGTTTGTGTGCAGCTCTAGATTGCTGCAAGTCAAGTAGTTTGTAGTTTTTTTTTAACATCAAGGAGGGGTAAAAATATTATTAAAACAAGAAAATTTTATAAAGCAAGGGCATTAAATAGCCCTATCAAGCTCCACCAAGTGATCCAACTGTTGAGACAAATTAATCTGGGGGTAGCTGACCCCTATCCACCAAATTTCAATCATGAATATGATCAAAAGCCCATTTAACCAAACAATCAGCAACACCATTCCATTCTCTAGGAATATGAGTGAAAGTAATATACTCCAGTGAAGCATAGAGAATAAGAATCTGTTCAACAATCAAAGCCAGCTACTAGCTCACATAATCTAAATGTCTCCTATTCAGCAAGTTCACCACAACCTAGGAGTCAGACTCACATATGATCCTTCACCATCCCAATTGACTGCCCCACTCCATAGCCAATAAAATGGCCCGAGCCTCCATTAAATTATTAATATGAAGACCCTTATAAACAAAGAAGATAAACTGGAGATTTCTAGAGCTATCCTGACCAACACCACCAATTCCAGCATGACTAGGATTGCCACGAGAAGAGCCATACGAGTTGATTTTTAGGACTCCTTGAGGAGGGGACCATCTTCCCTCCCTATTCACCTTCAGGGTAGGATGTCTACATTTGTTGCGCATGAGTTGCCATTGCGGAGGAGGAAGATGAAGACAATTATAACAACCAACATCACAAGGGTCCACTAGCCCAATCAGATCAAACTTAGCTACAATAGTTTCCCCCAAAGAATGCAGAATTTTCCACCACAGGTGAGGGGCCATCAACAGCGCATCCTAAATTTTTTTCCTATTCCTCTCCAACCATAGGTTCCAGATAATAAAGGATGGGCCAAGAGCCCAAGCAGCTTAAAAACAGGAGGTAGAAACATGGGCCCTGCCCTACCATTCCACAAACTCTTCCAATGAGGAAACATGCCAACATGCCATATTCCACACCCTCCACCAAAAATTCCAAATCCCCCTAGCATAGGAACATTGAAAGAAGATATGGGAGACACTCTCTTCACAATCACGACACATAACACACATTGAAGGGCCTTGGAAACCACTCTTACATAAATTATCCCAAGTAAGACACTGATTTTGAGCCACTAACCACATGAAGAAATTGCACTTGGGCCATGACAACTTGTGGCAAACTTGCTTCCACCAAGGGACCTCAATGTCCCCAAACAATTGCCTACCCAATTTCTTATAACCAACAGACACAGAGTACTTTCTGGACAAATCCGAACCATCCCAAGCCAAGACATCAAGTCCCCTCAAAGAATTACAAGAACGGGAAGCCAAAAGCTAGGAAAGCTCACACCTATCCCCCTCAGACCCTCCAGGTGGCCACTCAAAAGGATGCTTCCAATGAAAACTTACAGTCAGTCCACAATGTTGTATAACCTTATAATGCTCCATGATATCCCATTCAGCCACAATAAAAACATCACAAAGGGACTAGAGGTGAGGAAAAGAAGAGAGAAAAGGTGGGCAACCATCCCAAGAATCTAACCAAAAAAGAGCCTATGACCCTGAATGATAGATCCAAAAAAGTGCATGCTTAATAAACTATACCCCCACTTTCAAAGTATGCCAAATCATAGAACCACTTCCTTCTAGAGGATAACGAGGAACCTCAAAATAAGAAACACCCCTGAGATATTTATGGTTGAGAATACGAGCCCATAACTAGTGCTGATTGGTACACCATCGCTAGTAAAGCTTGGCAGCAAGAACTTGCCCGTTCAAAATAGCAGAGCGTAAACCAAGACCACCCTCCTACTTTAGTCTACACATAGATTCCCACTTAACAAGGCTCCACTTTGAAGAAAAAACGTTACCGCTCCAAAGAAATTGATGTGAGAGAGCATTAAGTTCCTTAAGGAAATACATTGGAGCCAATTGAACAAAGCACCTATAGATGGGAAGGGCTTGGATAATGGACTTGAGAAGAGTCACTCTAGTAGGTGGTTTTCTAGTAGTTGTAGACAACCACCGATGAGTCCAATGAGTAACCTTTTGCCTTAGCTTATCAAGAAACAACTACTAGGAGGACCTGGGTTGACGACCAATAGCAAGAGGAATACCCAAATAGACTAAGGGAAAATGACCCCATTTGAAACCATAGAATAACTGCAATCCACCACTGGATAGCCTGAGGAGTATTAAATAAGAAGATAGAAGACTTCTGCTCATTGACTTTTTGGCTTGAAGCTGAAAGGTAGATATCCAAAGATTTCCTAAAGGATTCAGCCTCCCGAATACAAGCCAATCTGATAAGAGAGGTGTCATCCAAAAACTGAAGATGAGAAAGCATTGGTAGGCCCAACCCCCACTGCCAACCATGAATCAAGCTTTGTGAAACCCAAGATTTAAGAATCTGACCTAGGCCCTCTGCTATTATAATAAACAAATAAGGAGAGAGAGGATCCCCCTGACGAAGGCCCCTAGTAGCCCCAAAAAGCTCTGAAGGTTCACCATTCACAATAACTGAAAAAGAGGGAGACGTCACACAACTCAAAGTCCATCTCACCCAATCAGAAGAAAAACCAAAATCCAATAGAATCTTCTAAAGAAAACTCCATTTAACTTTGTCATAAGCTTTGGCCATATCCAACTTGATAAACATAGACCTATCCTTAGAGGTTTCCATGGAATAAATGACCTCAAACGCAACCACCACACCATCCAAAATTTGACGACCCGCCACAAAGCCGCCTTGCTCCTCAGAAATGACAAGAGGCAAACAAAATTTAAGCCTCTCAGCAACCAATTTTGTAATAATATTATACGCCACATTACAGAGTGTAATAGGTCTAAAGAATTAAAGTCTATCAACACCTTCCTTCTTAGGAATGATAACCAAAAAAGTAGCATTCAGGGCACGAAGCATCTGCTTGCTATGAAGAGAATATTGAACCACCTCCAACAAATCTAGCTTCACAATATCCCAAAACTCATGGAAAAATTCTAGTGGGAAACCATCAAGGCCAGGAGCTTTCCCTTTATTCATCCCAAGCACAACCTCCTCCACTTCCGACAAAGTAATCGAGCAAATAAGAGAAGCATTCAAATCATTAGAGATCAAAGAAGGAATGCAAGAAAGGACCATATTCTCCTTAGCCTCTATAGGAAGTGAATCCTCAATAAACAAATTAGAGTAGAACTGACGAGCCTCTCTAGACAAAGCTTGTTGCAAAGAGATTGAAAGACCCTCAAAATTAACACTTATTCCGACAAGCTTGCATCAAATGATGGAAGAAAGCGGTATTCCTATCACCCTCTTGAAGCCAATCAATCCTAGCCTTTTATTTCCAGAAAATCTCCTCACGAAGCTCCCACTCCTCCACCAATTTCAGATTCTGGGCCTCAACATGCCCAAGAGCCTCTGAGAATCCCAAATCCTAAATTTGGCAAGTAATAACAACAAGGCAATCCTGCACTTCTCTTTTCCTGGCCCAAAAATTATCAAAACATGACCTATTCCATCGCTTAAGGTGATACTTGACATATTGTGGCCTCTTAATCAGAGAGTACATAGTTGTACCATATGCAGGGGCTCCATCCTGCCACCATTGAGAAAAAAGATCACCCAAAGAAGAATCACGAAGCCACATAAGCTAAAATTTAAAAGGTGGATTCTTTGGATTTGGAAAAGCTAAAGCAAAAAACTTAATTGGCCAATGATCAAAGCCCCACCTATTAAGAATCTTAGAGCAAGTGACCAAGCTATCGCCAACCCAAAAACTAGAGACAAGGAATCTATCTAGCCACTCAAAAATTGCTTCAGGCCCACTCCGTCTATTATTCCAAGTGAATATTCCATTAGAGGGTTTAACATCAACCAGAGCAAGAGAATCCATATTAGTCTGAAATAGATCTGAAGCAAGACCAAGCCTAGGCAACCCTCCTCTTTTCTCCTCCAAGCTCAACACAAAATTGAAATCACCAGCTAAGATCCAAGGCAAAAAAGGTGCACAAGACCTAACATACCTGATATGAGCCCAAAGATGGATTTTACCACGGATGTCAATCAGAGCATAAACATTACTAACCAAAATAGTCTCACCTGATTCCAAAATCGAAGCCACCACATAAATAATAGACTAGCTAGAAATCCACCGATGAGGAACAACCTTACGTAGATCCCAAAAAAGAGCCAGACCTCTAGAGTTTCTCCTAGAACCAATACACTAAAACTAGCCAAAAAACCAAATATGAGGAGCATGTTGAAGCATGAATTCTACCCTAAGATTAGTCTCCTAAAGGCAAAAGATATTTGGAGAATGAACCATAATCAAATCTTGAATAGCCTTTTGATGGGAGGTGCTATTCAACCCCCTTGCATTCCATGAAAGAATAATCATGAGGAAGGTTGAGAGAAGTGGGCCTCAATGGTATTAACAGACTCAGATTCTACCAACAAAACCCTTGTAGATTTAATCTTGTCCACATCCTTCTTACGACCAACTTTAGAAGAATTTTCAAAATGCCCCTTCTTGAGAGGGCATTGCAGCACCCCCAAAGCAAGAGATGATCCTTGACCTTTACCTAAAGAGAACACCTCCTTAGCTAAATCCGCTAATACAATGTCATCCTGCACACCTGTAGAGGCACCAAGAGGCCCAGAAATCCCCTAGTCCAAAGCCAAAGAATTATTCTGAACAACAATTGCCTGCTCTAGCCCTGTATCCAACCCAGTATCCATACTAGTGGCCCCAGAAGAAATATCAATAGGAATCCCTTCCTCCAAAGCTTGATTATCCAAGACCTCAAAAGAATTGAAACCCTAATCACTTTGTCTATCCTTATAGGCCTGCTTCTAACCCCTCCCTTTAGCCCTTAGCTTAACAGGAATAAAGCCATTCTTATCAGGTCCACCCTCAAGCACAGGCACCTTGCCTTTATCCCCCTTCTCCACTGAAGGCCCTAAAGAAGGAGAAGAAGAAACCCTCACCACTTTGGGTGCCCGAGGAAATTGACGTTGAAGGTGTCCATACTCGTGACAAAAGTGACAATGAAAAAGAAGGGACTCATAATCTAACTGTTGAATCCACGAGGCAGAGCCAATACAAATTTCCAAAGAATTTGGAAAAGGGTTATTTAAATCAATTTCAACACAAATGCAAGCATAAGAGAATACCTTTTTATTTGGAGTATTCTGAGCAATGGCAACTGGCTTCCCCAACAAAGCAACAATCTGGTGTAGAATATCCTCCCTCCAAAACTCCAATGATAGCCATGGTAGATTGACCCAAACAGGGACACTTGCAGGCAGATCATCCATCACATTAAATCCTCCATGCTAGGGCTTAATGAACAAGCCAACATGATTGTAAAAATATGACCCTCCCTCAAAAACATGATTACAATCCAAGATGTAAGAAAAATCAACCATGAAATAGCCATTCACAACCATCAAAAGATCAAAATCACCTTCAACCTGCCAGATCCGAAAAATCCAAGACTCTAAAGTCGAGAGAGGGACATGAATACCCAAGAACTTACAAATCAGAACATGTTGGCTCCAATAAGAAATTTCCTCCTGAATTGATTTGGGAGAAATAACCAAAACAGGGTGATGTTGACTCCGCAGAAAGCAACCGTTCACTTTCTTGAGCTTAGAGCTCTCACCCACAAAAGACGAATCCGTCTTCTATGCATGCATGGTTGCTGAAAAAGGCTGAGATGGCTTTGCCCTAGTAATCATCAAGCTTTTGGAATCCTCTTCCATATTCCCACACCAAACCCCTTTGAACTACCTTGCCAAGGGAGAGCAAGCCTAGAAAAAATAGAGAAAGAAGCACCACAGAATGATCTGCAAAAACCCAATCCACCACACACACATGCAACAAAAGGAAAAGTGTAGCCACCAACTGTAGAGTGAAAAACTCATGAAGCAAACAAATCCCACCCCCCGGAAAATAGAACAGACCCCCCACTCAAAAAATAAAGCCCCTGGCACCAGCTCATAATAGGAGATTGACATGCAAGGGAAAAAGAGACACATGCAGGCCATGGCAAGTCACTGGCCATGAGCCCACACCAGTATCGGCTATGACATCAATTATTCAAGTAGTTTGTAGTTTCAAGTTTGAAATCATTTTGTAAATTTTATTTTCTGGTTAATAGAAGAAACAAGTTTGCATGCCCAGCAATTGTGTCTCCTTGGTAGTGAATCGAACACAACCTTTACATTACTTTACTTCTTCTTATAGTAGGGCCAAATTTTTTATCCTTACCTTAAATGAAACCTCAACATTTCATGAAATTTCTACGTAATCATTTTAAAGGATACAAATTGCCTCTCCTTTATGGTTGTTTCAACTGGCAGAATTATTACCTCCACGTACAAGTAGTGTTGTGATATTTTTGATAGAAGGCGTTCATCCTGATATATATGGCAGATTGAGTTCTTATTTACCGTTACATTTCTACTTCATTTTTTCCACCATGATGAATTGATCTATACCTATAGTGGAGCTCCTTATGTTCCCAATCTGGTAAAGGGTAAGGTTGTATCATTTTGATCTTTTCAATTATACATGATATTGGTGGTAACAATAGAAGAGAACATTAATATGGGAATATGGGAATATATGAGTGCAGGTTTCATATCAGGGACCCTTCTCTATATACATGATGATTTCAAGTTTGTGGATGAGAGAAACTTCCTGCAGGTATAAGTAGGCACTAGCTTTCTTACATAGGATTTCTTCTTAAATCTCTTATGATAAAGGAGCTTATTATTATTAATAACCCAATGGTTTGGGTTTTGATAAGAAACTATTGTTAGTATGGCAGTAGTCGATGCCATTATTGGAGCAGCAGTAAGTGGATGGATTAGTGATGTGTATGGATGCAAGATGACAACTCTAATAGTCGATTTCCTATTTATACTCGGAAGCATAGCCATGGCTGCTCCACCAAATCCATTGATTCTAATAGTTGGTAGATGGTTGGTGGGTATAGGTGTTGGTATCGCATCAATTACTACTCTGATTTATATCTCTAAAGTTTCACCTTCTAAAATAAGAGGGGCACTTTTGAGCATAAGTACACTAATGCCAACTGGTGACCAGTTCTTATCATACCTTGTGAATTTGTCATTTACACAGGTAAGAACTTGTTGTTTCCATTTAGCTTGTATTTGTCTTTATCAAGTGAGCTATGAATGCATGTTATGCCAACGAAGATTTTAATAAAAAGTAAAAGGAGAGAAAAAGATAATTGTGTTGATCGGTGGTTTGCCTTTGTTTCGTGTTAGAAGGAGACTTTAGTAAAGTTTAGGAAAATATGTTCTCTAAGCTTTAATTTAGTCTACATATAATTTTTTTTATTAATTTTTTGAATGTAGCAAACACAATTAGGGAGAGCATAGACAGAAGTGCACCATATTTTTACAATTCCATTATCTATTTACATACCACTTCCTATTACATTTTAGAATTTACTGAAGCCATTGCTTTCAACATATTTCTTTATGTAAATTTTCTCCATTTCTTTGGGCTATTGTCCAAAAGGAGCTGCTAACTTTTGCATGTTGTATTTCCCAAAGATAAGTGTGCTGATTATAATTTTTTTATTTAATCAAGAAGTTCTTGATTTGTATATATTACAACTATAAATGATTAGTGAAAGTAAAATATTCTGCAATCAACATTTCTCTTTCTTCACCAAATGTTAATATATTTCTATAGGTCTTTGGGACATGGCATTGGATGCTGGGTGTCGCAGCTTTACCTTCCTTCTTACAGTTAACATTCATGTTCTTCTTGCCAGAGTCACCATGTTGGCTCTTTGCACAGGTATTGCTTATATAATGAACTTTTGATATTCAATTTTCTAACCAAATTAATGTTGTTAAGAAAACCCTTGGTGAAAGAAAAACAACTCATAATAGAATTAGGTGATGTATAACAAGTTAACAGATTAGTAGGTGCTATTTGAATTCACTAATAGTAACATACCATATTCACATGTTGTACATTCTATATTTACAATAAAATTATAAATATTTTGAAGTTGGGGATATTTTTTTAATAGCTACAAAATAGCTAAATCCATATAAAATATCTCATTGAATGCAAATTCCTTGTCTCTTAAAGTTTTTAGAGTGCACTTAGGCACCTTTTCTTGAAATGCAAAAAAAGAAATTTCAAGTTGTTGCAATTTTAGAAAAGATATGTACACCAAAATGTCTAGGGAGAGAGATTGAACAACTCTCAATTGCAGTGGAAGAAGAGATTCATGAGAGAGATTCAAATACAAAAAAATTGTACCTAGAATTATTGAAGTCCAAGGGAGTAAGACTTGCTTTATTTGCTAGAATTGGTCTTCAGGTATATGAACTAACTACTTAACATTATAGATCACTTTTTAAAGTCTTTGGAACCTTTTGTTGCTTACAAATGAAATTATGGCATTTTTGTTCTTCTAAGGATTTTTTTTAGTTGTGATATGTATCATGGACTAACAATGACTGAGTTGTGGTTTTCTTGTGATTGTGCACATGAATTTCAACAATTTTGTGGTATTAATGTAGATATTTTAAATGTAAAACAAAACACAGAGTTGCTACTTTGATTTCTAGCAAAACTGGAAATACCCAAATCTCAAAATGCGGAATAACAGACAAGAGGAGACATGCAATATTTTCTTTCTTCTATTAACTGAATGGAAATGAGAATACATAAAGCATAAAACTTCAAACAAACTAAAGACTTCCTATTACAACTTTCTAGGAGCTATCAAAGACTGCTCAACCATATCATAAACAATCAGGAGCTACTTAGAGCTCACTATTACAACTCGACTGGAACTATCTGTTGTTCCTAGAAAACTCAGAGAGATCAGGAGCAATTAGCTACTCACTGCAAACACTCTACAACAACTTTGAGCAATCCAGAGCTATCAGAAACTCCTTGCACAAAATGTTCTATGTTGTTGCTGCAACTTCTCTTCTTGTTATTAATCGCTTGTTGCTACAAAAATTGACTTCTTCCAACTTGCTGACTGGGAAAACATTCCCTCTATTTGTCTCATTCAAAAAATCCCTCTCAAATTCAAATTTACCTACCAGCATTAATTGGGAATTCAAAAATTCCTACTTCATTCAATTTTGAGCAGTCGGGAGCAATAGGGATGAAGATCCTAAAACTAGCAAAGGAAAAACAACTCCTGACAGGTAGGTGAAGCAATGACAGGCTCAGGGGCAATTAATATTTTCAACACCCCCTCTTGGTTCCAAGCCAACAAAACAGGATCAATCCTGATCCAAATCAACTATGCCCAAACTTCTCCTTAGGCGCTCAAAATTGTCCTTGCTCAATGGCTTGGTGAATATGTTTGTTTCTTGCTACTCAAACCTGCAAAATTCCATTTCGATTTCACCATTTTCAACCAATTCATGAATGAAATGATACCTGATTTCAATGTGCTTTCTTCTTCCATGAAACACAGGATTTTTCATCAAGGCTATCAATGAAATATTGTCATAAAGATTATTGTTCCATCCTCTTGTTTTTCTCTCAAATCTGCCAAGATTCTTCTCAGCCAAATAGCCCAAAATGCTACTGCATTTGCTGCTATATACTCAACTTCAGCTATTGATAGGGAAATAACAAGTTGGTTCTTAGAAGCCCATGAAATAGCACTCGAACCCAAATGAAACACATAGCCCAAAGTTATTTTCCTATCATCCAAACTTCCTACCCAATCACTGTCAGTGTATCCAACCAACCCATACTCTTTTTTTGTTGTATACAACACACCATATCCTTTGGTGCCATTCACATACCTTGGGATTCTCTTACTTGCTTTCCAATGGTTGTCTCTTGGAGTCTCCATGAATCTGGAAATCAGACTCACTCCATGCATTATATCTGACCTAGTTGTTGTCAAATACATCAAGCTTCCAACCAAACTTTTATACATGGTTGGATCCACATTGCTGCTGCAATCTTCCTTGCTCAAATTTAGACCTATGGTTATTGGTTTTGGGGTAGGCTTGCTTTCAAACATCCTAAATCTCTTCAAGATCTCATTTGCATATTTTTCTTGAGAGATAAAAATATAATCATGCATTTGTTTTACTTCTATGCCTAGAAAATAACTCAAGAGACCTAAATCTATCATTTCAAACTCTCTTTTCATGGCCTCTTTAAAATAAATAATGAGGAAATCATCATCCCCAATAAAAACAAGATCATCTACATACAAAAAAAAAATCAAAATATTACCATTTGCTGCCTTGATGTAAAGAGTGGGCTCACCATCGCTTTTTCTAAAGCCATTGCTCATCAAATATGAGTCAATCCTACTATACCATGCCCATGGAGCTTGCTTCAGCTTATAAAGAGCTTTCTTCAGCATATACACCTTGTGTTCTTCACTTGGAACTTCATATCCAAATGGTTGATCCACATAAACTTCCTCTTTCAATACTCTATTAAGGAAGGCAAACTTCACGTCCATTTGAAACACCTTCCACTTGTGCTGGGCTACAATTGCTATGACTTCCTGCATGGTCTCCATTCTTACTATAGGGGCATACATCATATCATAATCTCTCCCAAACTGTTGTTTGTACCCCTTGACCACCAAACGTGCCTTGTGCTGATCTATGATTCCTTCAGGATTGCACTTGGTCTTGTAGACCCATTTTACCCCAATAACTTGCTTGTTGGGAGGAAAATTAGTTGACTCCCATGTGCTATTCCTTTCTATTGCATCTATCTCCTCATCCATGGCCTCACACCATTTATTCTCTTTCACAGCTTCTTCAAAATAAATCGGATCACTATGAGAAAATAATGCAAAATTCATGTTCTCATCAAATTCTTCATCATACCTTTCATCTTGGTAGATCTCCCTTAGAATCTTGGTATTTCTTGGCATTAGGGAGGCAAGAGTGGGGTCTAAACTCTCATTATTTCTACTATTTTTTTGAATAGGCTAGTTTCAAAGTGATTAGGAGGAATTAGGAGCAGTCGGGAGCTCTCTGCGACCCATTCTTTGGTTGACTGTGGCTGCTTTCCTTTCTATTTCTTCTGATCAAGAGTGATCAGGTGCAATTGGGAGCGATCAAGATCTCGTCTAGAATTATCAGGAGCTACTACTGGCTCCACTGAATCATCATTTTGTACTTCCTATTCCTTTCCTTTAACATCAGGAGCGATCGGGAGCGATTGGGAGCGATTTTTCCATCCCATGACTGATCTTCTAAAAACTCCACATCTCTGCTGATAACAATTTTCTTGATGACTGGGTTATACAACCTGTAGGCTTTTGACTCTGCACAATAACCCGTGAAGATGCACTTCTCTCCCTTTTCATCCAATTTTTGCCTCTTTTCCTTAGGCATGTGTGCATAAGCCACACAATCAAACACTCTTAGGTGCTCAACTGTCCATCTACATTTTATCCATGCTTCTTGTGGTATTTTGTCATAGACCCCCTTTGTTGGACTTCTATTTATTAGATATACAACTGTTGCTACAACCTCTCCCCAATATTCAGTCAGGAGTCCCTCTGCTTTCATCATGCTCCTTGCCATCTCCACAATGGTCATATTCCTCTTTTCAGCCTCTCCATTTTGTTGCAGAATATAATTGGTTGTAAGCTCTTTCTTGATGCCATTTTGCCTACAAAAATTCATAAATTGATTGGAGGTATACTCTCCTCCACGATTTGACCTTAGGACCTTAATGAAATGTCCACTCTCCTTTTCAGCCTGGGCCTTAAACAATAAAAACTTATCAAATACATCAGACTTATGCTGCAAAAAATAAACCCATGTCTTATAGCTAAAATCATCAATGATGTGATTTGCATAGGACCTACCAAATCCATGCGCACTAACTCCAATGGTGCACTTTCCCTTGTAGAGTTGCCTGATTGAAAGGGATTCCTATGTTTCTTGCCCAAAATGCAAGCCTCACACCTAACATTAGGCTCTACTATACTTAGCAAACCATCAATCATTTTTCTCTTGGACAAAAGACTCAAACCAAAATAGCCTAAGTGTCCATACCTAAGATTCCATAGCTTAGAGGGGTCTTGAATGGTGCTCTTGAGGGCTACTTGTTATACTGCTATACATTTTCCATCCATGAGAGGTGCAACAACAGACTGAGATGAGAAGCACATCTCAATCTTCAAATGAAACATCTGGTTCTGTTTCATTGCAACTGCTGCAAACACCTTCGTCCTCTCATTCTTTTCATAAATGATGCATTGGCCCTTCTCCATCAACACTTTGTATCCATTTTGGATCAGCTGTCCAATACTCATAAGGTTATCCTTTAACCCCGGTGCAAAAAACACATTTTGAACCTCCTTCTTCTCACCTTGCTTGGTGTGGATCATGATAGATTCTTTTACCTTTAACTAGAACTATTCCATTGTTCCCCATTCTTATTTCAGACTTAACATTTTTATCAATGAAAGAAAAAAGACTTTCATTACCACTCATGTGGTTGTTGCAACCGCTGTCCAAATACTAGACTTCGGGGCTGCCTTCTTCACCAATGTTGCACATGATGAAGGCTATGGACTAATTGCCTTCAGCCACATTTGAATTAGCTACATTTGCATTTTATTTTTGCTGATTACCATTCTTTTTCCAACGCTCACTAGTATAGTGCCCAAACTTATTACAATAGTAGCACTCAACGTTTCTCTTGTCATTTCACCCATTCAAACTATTGTTCTTCATGCCTCTTTGGGAGTTTTTCTAAGAGCTACTCACTCCTTCTTGGCTGCTTGCTCATCCTGATCTTTCACTACCAACATTTCCTTGTCCGGATCTGCCTCTACCTCTCCCCCTACCTCTTGCATTTGACTGAGCTTTAAAATCTTGCTCTTGGGAAGAAGTAGCAAACCTTTTTAGGCGCTGCTCATGGGTATGAAGAGAACCCATTAACTCATTCATCATCAAAGTAGAGAGGTCCTTTGCCTCTTCAATAGAAATGAAGTGCATCATACATTATGGGTAGACATATGAGGATTTTTTCAACAATCTTCTTATCCTCTATCATTTCTCCATTTGTTCTCAGCTGGTTTAACAAAACTTAGAACCTTGTTTGAAAGTCTGCAACAGACTCACTTTCCTTCATTTCAATAACCTTGAACTCTCTTCAAAGTAACTGGAACTTCACGGATCTGACTTTATCAGTCCCTTTGTAACCAATTTGGAGGATTTCCCAAGCTTCCTTTGCATATTCAGCTGCTGCTATTCTGGGAAAAATGGCCTCTGTCAAGACTGCTTCAATCAAACTCAATGCCTAAGTAGTATCCTTCTTTCTTTGCTCCTTTAGCTGGGTCTTCTAGTTATTTGTGAGAGCTGCAAATGCAGCTGGGTCAGTGACATCCACGAACCCATTTATTAGAAAATCCCACAAATCATTTGCAACCATAATGGTCTTCATCTTCTTGGCCCAAACATCATAGTTTTGTCCATTAAAGGATGGGGGTTGCTACCAACTCTTTGCTTCATCTCCAGCCATGTCTCCTACAGAAAAAAAAAACTTAAATACCTAAACAAAATAACCGCCCTAACTCATGAGGAATTGGGGCCTATAGCTCTGATACCATGTAGATATTTTAAATGCAAAATAGAACACAGAGTCACTGCTCCGATTTCTAGCAAAATTGGAAAATACCCAAATCTCAAAATGCGGAATAACAGATAAGAGGAGACATGCAATATTTTATTCTTCTATTAATTGACTGGAAATGAGAATACATAAAGAATAAAACTTCAAACAAACTAAAGACTTCCTATTACAACTTTCTGGGAGCTATCAAAGACTGCTCAACCAGATCATAAACAATCAGGAGCTACTTAGAGCTCACTGTTACAACTCAACTGGAACTATCTGTTGTTCCTGGAAAACTTAGAGTGATCAGGAGCAATTAGTTGCTCACTGCAAACACTCTGCAACAACTCTAAGCAATCCAAAGCTATCAAAAACTCTTTGCACATAATGTTCTCTGTTGCTACAAAAACTGACTTCTTCCAACTTGCTAACTGAGAAAACATTCCCTCTATTTGTCTCATTCAAAAAATTCCTCTCAAATTAGAATTTACCTACCAACATTAATTGGGAATTCAAAAATTCCTATTTCATTCAATTCTAAGTAGTCAGGAGTAGTAGGGATGAAGATCCCAAAAATGGCAAAGGAAAAACAGCTCCTGACAGGTAGGTGAAGCAACGATAGGCTCAAGGGCAATTAATATTTCTAACAATTAATACTGTAATATACTATAGTCCCACCATTATGGAAATGACTGGATTTGGGTCCAAATAGATAGCTTTATCTCTTTCTATAATAGTTGCTTTAATGAATACCATTGGCACAATTCTCAGCATCAACCTTATAGATCATTGTGGAAGAAAAAATCTTGCCCTAACAAGATTATTTGGTGTTTTTTTCTCCCTTGGAATTCTATCTAGGGCCATTTACTTGACTTCTGTAAATTTACCTACCATTGACATACTTAAGACTCTAAACACAGGATATGCTTGTCCAACAGTCAATGACTTGAGCCAGCCACTTTGGAGCTGCAATAGTTGCTTGAATGCTAGATGTGGCTTTTGTGTAAACATAGAAAACCAGGTAAGAAAAAATATATTTTTCAATAATATGACAATGCACATTTCATGCAGTTGCCAATTTGGGGGGAATGACGTGGACATGATAAAATTAAAAAAAAATAAAAATTAAGACAGCAAGGAGGAACTCGACCAATATGAGAACATACTAACTACACTTTACTTGAAATGGTTGTATAGCTAAAATGAGAAGGATAATCTAGAGTCTTATGTATTTAATTTTATAATATCAAATATGTTATCATTATTTTTTGTAGATGCTTCTTGGAACTTGCTTCATTGCTAACATAACAATTGAGCAATATTGTTTCCAAAATTCTAGCAACTGGTACATTGGAGCTTGTCCAAGAAATTATGGTTGGCTTACTGTCCTAGGCTTGGTCTTATATATAGCTTTTTTCTCTCCTGGTATGGGACCAGTTCCATGGACAATCAATTATGAAATCTACCCTTCCAAGTACAGAAGCATATGTACAACATTGCTGCAACAGTTAACTGGGTATCTAATTTGATCATTTGAGAGACCTTCCTTTCATTGGTTAATTCATTGGGCACATCCAAAACATTTATAGTATTTTCTTCCATTTCCATGGCTGCATTATTTTTTGTGTATTATTTTGTTCCTGAAACAAAAGGTCTGAGTTGTGAGGAAGTAGAAAAACTATGGCAAGAGAAAAAATAGCACTAGTTCATATGGGGAGGACCAATCTATTAACAAAGCTCTTTTTGAAAATATGCGAGACCCATCAGTTGATACTAGATATTATTCTACTTTATTCTCTTAGATAGACATAGTTTGATTATTAGACAGTACATTATGAATGCAGAATAATACTTTATGATGTTATTTGTATTATGATGATCTAGATATTAGAATTTATATTTGATTTCATATTATGATTATTTGAATGTTAGACCTTATATTTGACAATATTGATGGTTATTGATGCATGAGTAGAATTGATGAATAATTGATGGTTTGATGATGAAATGATAATTGTGATATGGATATTAATTACAAAATTGAGATGAGTTAAATTATTGAGTTTGAAATGAAATTATGAAATCTAAATTATTGTTACTTTATGAAAATTGAATAAATGTTATTAGGTGAATTCAATGATTATGAATCTATGAAACTGTTGAATTGGTATTATGAAATGATTTAAAAATGTGTGATGAAAATTGTATGATGTGAATATATATGTTTTATTTTAGTCACTTTGATTATATAATTTTAGTGGACATATTAATGTGTGAAATTGAGTGTGCAAGTACAAATTCCATTCAAATATTTGATTATATAATTTTACTGGACATATTAATGTGTGAAATTGAGTGTGCAAGTAGAAATTCCATTGAAATATATTGGAAGATAATAAAACAATTACTCAGCTCTTTTACGACCTATTATGTGGGAGAGCAACAAGCATTTATAAATGTATCTATGAATTTAATCCTAGATATAGAGGATCCTAATTATAGAAATTGCAGAAGTTGCATGTATTTATCAACATCTTTGGAGAAGGTTTGGATAGGTTCAAATAATTTCCTAGCTCAAAAGGCATTTGGATCAGTAGGATAGTTGTCAATATTAAACCAAAATATTCAAAAATTCAACAATATTATTATGGACTATAAGTTGAGATATGTGTACAAGTATAAAATGGGTTTTAAGGCCACTTCACATTGCTTACTAAGCGAAGGTTTATGATCAATGAATTTCTATGTTTTGGGTACTGTAAAATCAACTAATTTGATTTGAATATGATATCTACCTTTATTATTTGTGACCGAATCATGATAATTTATTTGAAAGACTTTAGAAGGAGTAAGTAGTTTGGATTTTTTTTTTGGCTGATGTCCAGATATATTTTTCAGTTTAATGAATGTTTGATATAATTATTATTCCTTGATTGTGAATGTTAGTTTTCTAAGTCTCTTTAAATTTTTTTCCATAGCATTAGTGAATTTGCATTGTCAAGTTTTTCTCTTCTCTCTTGTGGAGGTTTTTGTATAAAATTCTTTTTATTTGCATTAAGAACAAGCCCCCAGACATTTTAGAGAGTTATTGGAAAGACTTTGTTCCAATTAAACAAGTTCTGAATCAATTTGTACATAAGTCATCGGTAAGTGTAACAATTATACATAATATTTAGTTTGTCAAAATATTCTATTGATATTATAGAGTATCTCTCTCCACCATTTCAATCAATTAAAACTTCAATACATTTAGACGTCTCATTCCTTTGTATTGTTTCTCTTTTCACTTGTACTTCTTTGGGATTTGATAATAAATTGCAACAAAAAAACCATAATTTTTAATGAAAGAAAAATAAAATTACAAGATCAAAAAGTACACTTTCTTTAGTTCTTTTGTCACTTAGCATCCACATAACAACACTAGGAAACAACCAATGTAATTAATATGATGTATCTAAGAAAATTTTCTAGAAAGTTTCCTAGTTTCCCAACTTTGAGGCATTGAGATATTAAGTAACTTCATTTGAAGTCTTTTGATGCCTTGTGATGTCCCTATGTGCATCTTTGAAATGGGGAATCATTTCTCATGTGAGAGACCAGTACAACAGGTTAGGGTATGAATCTTTGAATAACTATTATATGAAGGATCACCTTTAAGAGACATAAGCATGTTGGGCTCCAATCTCCAAATTACCTTGTGTGTTTGTATTTTGAAACCTTCAAGAATTTTTTTTGTTTCTTTCCCAAGAGCAAAGAATGACATTGAATTACTTTCTCTTTCAATCACATTTGATCTAATCCTTTTAGAGGGATAATTTCTCTTGTTGGGGATTTTACACTCATACAATCACACATATTTTCAAAGTTAAATTTTGATTTAACTTTTAAAAATATAGAAACTATGTATTTAACAATGTAGCTGCAAAAAATAATATTACACATCAATGTAATTGTAGACTAATTATTTAAGCATAGTAAAAGAGTGTTAGAGTTTTCCAATATGATGCTACAAAAGACTCAATAACATACGGTTTCCTTTAAAGTAGAACACTATTGGAGCCATTGGAATTGCACTCTTAGAAACATTAAAATTTTCAATCCATATAGAGGGCTAGTAACTTAATGGTAAGAAGCAAATATTGTGTGCTTGGAAAGTATTAGTTATAAGTCCTAGCTAGTCCATAGACATTCAACATTCTATATATTCACTAGACTAGGAGACCTAACCACAAAAATATGGCTCAAGGGGATCTTAAGTGTAGTCCTAGTTGGTCCATGAAAATTCAACACACACCTCTAGGAGCTACTTGGTTGTTGGCCTTTACATGTCTAGTTGACTCTTCTCCTCAAAAAGCAATAAACAATTTCTACATCACAACTAGTTGTTTCTCTTGATCTAGAGAGTGTGATGTAGGAGCATCCTAGGCTTATAATCAATCTTGTATCAACTAAAAATATTTTATTTGTGTCTATCTATATGTTGTGGGTTTTCATGTTTACCATAGTCATCATATTCTTGTTGTAGTCTTCATATAATGCACACAAGTCGACAAATTGCAATCTAGTTGTGTGTTATTGTTGGTTGATTACAAAATTTTGGTGGTTTAAGCATAACATCATAAGAGTTCCATAAGCATGTCCACATATATTTTTTATTTAATGCATTATTTTAAGTTGTAGCTTATGACACTAGTTAAGGAAGGCATATAAGTTGTGTGCCATGGATTTGAATTTTGTGTCCAAAGATAATGACAGTCTAGGGAATAATTAGTTCTAGAGAAATTCATGTTTAAATCCAAATTAAGTTTAGAGTATGCATCTTGTTGCATTGAAGAAAAGGGATCATTTACACATTTCACAACATTGTGTCTAATTCCAAGGAGAAATTAGAGGTGAAATCATTTAATATTGAATCCATGGTCCTTATCCCATCTTTGTAGGCCATTGTACTATATTTTTTGTTTGGCACCACCTTCCTTCATCAATATTCACTAAAAAGGGTGGCAAAAAAATTAATAAAGGGATAATTAGAGGGAAAAAGCTAACTCCTAGACAAAAGTGGCCTATGTATGTAGCATGATATCATACCCCCATCCCCCATCTCCCGCGGTGGACAAAATGGCCCCGGCGAAAAAGGTGGTTGAACGAACAAATAACACCAAAGGAAAAACTTGAGGGTTGGACGTTAACTCCATTGTGCTATTGCTTGTCTTGTCATCGGGAAAACGTGTCAGTGCCGATGGGTTTTTTAAATCATATTTCAAGATGGACAAAAACCCAAAAAAATGTGGCATTCCAAACCATTATTTGCAAATATGAACCCAAAAAATGTGGCATTCGAAACCATTATTTGCAAATATCAAAAAGCCTAGACGAGGTCCCATTTTCTACATCAACGTGTTGGTGGAGAGCAACGAGAAGGAGTTGCAGGCGTTCAAAGCTAGTAGTTATGTATATCTTCTTGAAATATTTGCCATTTTTTCATTCTGCCTAGGAACTCTGAAGAAATGAACGGCCATTCTACGGGGTTATGGTTTATGTGACTTTCTGTTGAGGGTTTTTAATTTTTGTTTCCTCCCATCTGTTGGTTTTAAAATTTTGCACTTGCTAAATGAAATAGCTAACAACCCATTGTGGAAATATGAGTGAAATAAGTGAATAACATTTACAAAAACCAGAAATCATGCGAAATTTATGACAAGGTTGGAAAATTCAACGTGGGTTCTACAATGAAATGGTATATTGTGAAAACCATAGAAATCCTAGAACATCGCCATTGTTGACATTCTTATTTTCAAGGTTGCAGGGTTTTCATTGGGGAAAAGGGTATTTATTTGAAATACAAGGTTTTTAATGTTTTTTTTTCTTTATGTTGGTTTTCGAATTTTGCCATTGCCGAATGAAATAAATGACAACCCATTGTGGAAATATGAGTGAAATTACTGAATAACGTTTATAGAAAGCATAAACCATGTGAAATATGTTATGAGGTTGGAAAAGGCAATGTGGGTTCTGCAATGAAATTATATATTTTGAAAACCACATAAAACCCAGAATGTCGCCATTGTTCACATTCTTATTTGGAATGGACAAAAAATCACAAAACGTGGCATTCAAAATCATAATTTGCAAATAGAAAAATGCTCAGACGAGATCCCATTTTTGCCGCCATTTTATACACTCGTTTTGGGAAACACATTGTCTTGTAAAAATTTGACTGTTCTAAAACCATTTAGAAGTAACAACCCAATTGGTTACTCACCCCTGACCTCAATTTGGTATGTTTTGTGATTGTTTGGAGAACCTTTTGTTATTTCGATAGTAAGAATGTAATGAAATTGGAAAGCAATAGGGATTATGAAACCTGCAAGGCACAGTGTTATAGATTGTTTGCTATGTTGGAAAATACACTGTCCCATGTCAGTTAACTCCTACTTAGCTTTCCTAGATGTTTGGTCCTGTTTGCCGTTACAGTCCACTTTGGTACAGTCCAAATGTCATTTCACTTTCTTTATCTGAGTGGAACAAAATGCCCTAACGGAAATGAAGGATGGATGGAAAAATTGCACTAATGGAAAGACTTGATGGTTAGACGTTAACTCAGACGTACTGTAGCCTAGCCTGTTGCCAGGAAAATGTGTCAGGGCCGGTGGGTTTCTAAAATCATATTTTGGAATGGAAAAAAACCCAAAAAAATGTGGCATTCGAAACCATTATTTGCAAATATCAAAATGAGGTGCCAAGAATTTAATCAAATATGGGAAACAATAGGTATTATGAAACCTATGAGGCACAACATTGTTATAGATTATTTTTAGTGTTGGAAAACACACTATCCCATTTCAGTTAGTTTGATATGAATATTTTTATTTCATTATGCTCCAAGAATGTAATGAAGTCCACCTTCAAATTTTTGAACAACGCTTTGCTACAGTCCAAATGTCTTTTCGCTTTCTTTATGTGATTGGAACAAATAAAATTCTTGCATTATTTGCAGTGTTGGAAAACACATTTTCTCCTCTCAATTGGCTAGAAAACTGACCTGACAGCACCGTTAAATCCTACCTACCATTTCCTAGATATTTGTTGTCGTCTACCGGTTTCGTCACTTTGATCGCTCGTCTGGCGGGCTCCACATTATGACGTCTCGTCATGTTATGTATGTTACCATGTATGTCATTATGTATGTTACCATGTATGTTGTTATGTATGTTTTCATGCATTTTTGTATGTACATAGGTCACTTTTGTCTAGGAGTTAGCTGGCTCCAAAAAGCTAACTCGTAGACAAAAGGCACCTATGTATGTAACATTAGATCAAAATGGCATTTCAATTTCCTCATCTGATTCAACCAAATAAATGCTCACATTATTTGCAGTGTTGGAAAATACACTGTCTCCATATAAGTTGTTAAGAAACAAGCAATCCATATAGTATTGTAAAACCCTCTTGAATCAGATGAGGAAAGTGAAATGCCATTTTGATCTCATGTTTCATTCATAGGTTCTTTTTGTGTATGAGTTAGCTTTCTCCAATGACATGACGAAGTTAACATTTGATCGTCAACTTTTTATGTCGGTGCTATTTTTCCATCTAACCACCTATTCTTTCGGGGCCATTTTGTCCACCATAGGAGATGGGGGATGGGGGTACGATATCATGCTACATACATATATAGGCCCCTTTTTTCTAGGGGTTAGCTTTCTCTTATTGGAACAAATAAATTGCTTTCATTACTTGCATAGTTGGAAAAAACACTATCTGCTTTCAGTTCCAGAGGGTTTTACAACACTGTATGGGTTGCTTGTTTCTTAACACCTTATATGGAGACAATGTGTTTTGCAACACTGTAAATAATGTGAGCATTTATTTGGTCGAATTAGATAATAAAAATAAAAATCCATTTTGATCTCATGTTAGATACATCGGTGATTTTTTTTTATGAGTTGGCTTTGTCCTGATTGGAACAAATAAATTGCTCGCATTATTTACAGAGTTGGAAAACACATTGTCTCCTCTCAGTTGCAGAGGGTTTTACAACACTAAATGGGTTGCTTTTTTCTTAACAACTTATATGGAGACAACGTGTTTTCCAATAGTGCCAATAATGTGAGCATTATTTTATTTGGTCAAATCAGATGAGGAAAGGGAAATGCCATTTTGATTGTACCAATCAGAAGAGAAAACATAAACAAAAATAAAATGCTCACATTGTTTGCAGTGGTGGAAAGCACACTGTCTCTTCTCAGTTATTCCCTCATGAAAAGTGTTGGTTTTGTATGCTCCAAAAATGTAGTGAAGTCCACCTTGATCTTTTAGAACAATTATTTGGTGACGTAAATATGAAATTTCCCTTTTTTTCATTTGATTGGAACAAATAAAATGCTCCAATCATTTGCAGTATTGGAAAACACATTGTCCCATGTCAGTTAGTTCGGTATGAAAAGTTTTGTTTTGATATGCTCGAAGAATGCAATGAAGAGAACTTTGAATTTTTTGAATAACTCTTTGCTATAGTCCAAATGTCATTTCACTTTCTTCATTTGATTGGAACAAAATAAAAAACTCACAGTTTTTGCAGTGTTGGAAAACACATTGTTTCCTCTCAGTTATTTCCTCATGGAAAGTTTTTGTTTTTTACACTCAAAAAATGTAATGAAATCCACCTTCATGTTTTAGAAAAACTCTTTGGTGACATAAATATGGCATTTCCCTTTGTTCATCTAATTGGAACAAATAAAATGCTCGCATTATTTGGAGTGTTGGAAAATACATTGTCGCATGCCAGTTTGTTTGTAATGGAAAGATTTGTTGGAGTGATTTGGAGATAAAAAAAAAAATCTATTTAGAAAACTCACTCTCTTGTGTCAAAATTATTATTTATTATTTTTTGGAAACATATATATATAGTATGCATTGTTGAATACATTCTTACTGTTTTCGAAAATTCTGGGTTGGGAAACGGTGGGTGTTACACAAGCTATAACCCACATGCTGTTCTAAAACCATTTACAAGTAGAAACCCAATTTCTTACTCATCCTCACCTCAATTTGGTAAGTTTTGTGGTTTCCCCATGTGCAACTCCTCGTTGTGCTCTTCACTCTCTACATTTGAGCATGGAGATTGAACCACAGAGTGTTATCCAATGTGTATTTATTTTGTGCATTAGCATATTTAACCAATTCCATCACCTGATATTTTTTTGTCAATCAAGGTGATCACCAAGTTTTTCATTGACTTCTTAACATTTATTCTTGAATAACCGATGGACATTATGCTTTGCAACCATAGTGTCTTGCAATAATCTGTATTTTTTTAGTTATCTGTACAAGTAATGACATAAACAAAAGTTTGACAGTGGTGTGTGGTATCTCTCTTGTTTGTCTTGTCTTCCCTTATTGATTATGCAAGTGATGTCCTCTTTTATATTCCAGGAGAGATGAGTTTGAGATATATCCCAATGAATGTTCATTGCTTCACAATTCTAGTAGAATGGAAAAATGATAGATATAATTGCTGATATATATTACAACTATTAGCAATAGGTTAAATTGGAAACTAATTTCCCATGGTACAAATTAATATGTTTGTTTATTGACTATACAAGTTGGCATGTTGCAGTTAGCACAACATATAATCCAATATCGGTGAAGTTTGGAATGAAGTGAATTCTTTGTAGCAAGAAATGTCTTTAATTTTCCAATTTAATCTATTGCTAACACTTGTCTCTCTTCCAGGTGGTTGATATAGGCGAGGAAACAAAATTGAACAAAATAAGGGCAAGTGGATTGAGAAAGATGCTTCAGGAGATGTGAAGCTTCCGTAATAAATACATGTGATTATGGCTTCCATAGCTTGAATCGAAAGTGTACTAGGTAATTAAATTTCCAAAAAAAAAAATATTTAGAATTTTTTATTTATATAGGGATGGGATGCTTATTGTGGGGAGTGCAAACAATTTGCACTTTAATTTAAATAATATAAATGTTACATTATTGTGTGTGTATTATATCCCAAAATTTTATGTGAATCATGTTTCCTTGCTAAAGAGTGAGTGTTGCACGAGAAATCTTTAAAGAATCAGTGAAGGTTGATTCTACATCCTTTCAATTATCCTTCTCATAATTGATTTGTGTTAATTTTAGGTTGATTTCTGCCACATTACATCGGTATCATTTTTCTCCCAAAATAGAACAAGAACCTTTGGATCCTTGGTAATTAGATCAAATATATTTCGAAAAGAACATAATATTTATGATTTTACATAAGACTAATTCTCCTTTTAAATGATGTACATTTGTTTAGTTGTGAAGCATTGTTGCATAGTTGGGTTTCATAAGGTTGTGAATAAGGAACATTGTTATTCTAATTATTTTTACTCAGTATAATATACCATACAAACTGCAAAGGCAAGGCCATAATAACACAAAAATGGCTATTAGGATTCCCAAGTTTTGTAATGGAAGTGCTCTTTTGTAACACAATGCAAAAGTTCTGAAAACACAATGTGTTTTGCAATGTAGAAGCCTGTCTACAAATATGAGTTTTTCTTGTTGCGAATTTGGAGGTTTAGAAACACAATGTGTTGTTAATTGTGTAGACACTTATGCCAAAAAGACGCAACTATGTACATACAAAAAAATGCATAAAACCATAAATAAAAGCATACATAACAACATACATGGTAACGAGAAGTGAGGAAACCGACAGATGGGACCAAACATCTGGGAAATGGTAGGTAGGAGTTAATGGCACCGTCAGGGTGGTTTTCCTGCCTCCTACCAGCCAAAAAAGGTGGGTGCCTTAGCTTGCCCGTAAAGTCTCGCTTTCATCTGCATTTTTTTCTAGCGCGAGAAAACTGGCGAATGATGTGGGCCTTTTTGTTTCTAGTTTGCTCGTTGAAAGCTGAAGGTTTGAGTGCAAGTGGAGGAGTTGGAGGAGAAAACTGACCAAATCCAGGTGCGGGTACTATCCAATAGTGTTGTATAGGGTCTTACAACACTATTTGGGTTGCTTATTTCTTAACACCCAAGGTTTTCCAACATGAATTGTTGGAAAACAAAATGAACTATATACTATGAAGCACACTATGTGTTGACGATTAATAGAGTCCCCCTCAAATGAGAGATGTGTTATTTGATAAAATAGAACACCATCTATACATTTTTATATTTTCATTTCAAGATAAAGGTTGGGTATAAGTAAAGGCAGGCTTCAAAACACATTGTTTTTTCCAACATGCACTACACAACGTTCACCACTTTCAACGAGTTTATTTATTATTTCCAATAACGGCAAGAAATTGGTGTTCTTGCTATTTTTAATGCACACCTACATATATGGGTTTAAAAACTAGAAGGGATTGGGTATGTTGTGATGTGGAGGTTAAAAAATGCAATGTGTTATGAAGCATTCAATTTGTTATATACTTGAAACTTAAACAAAACAATGGAAGGTGTGATTTTGAAGACATTCATACTATTTTGTAACATTCCATGTTGCAAAACTGTATGCGTTAAGAAGCAAGCAACCCACCATGAGACAACCCTTCACATTTAAACAAGGAGATTCAAATAACCGAAACCCAACACTATGTTTTCTGAATTACAGTTATTTTGTGCACTTTATTTTTTCAATCATGCGAAATTTAAACACAACAATGGAATGTGTGATGTTCAAGACATTCATACTATTTTGTAGCATTCCATGTTGCAAAACCATGGGTGTTAAGAAGCAAGCAACCCAACATGAGACATATTTTGTATTTAAACAAGGAGATTCAAATAACTGAGACCCCACACTGTGTTTTCCAAATTGCAATTATTTTGTGCAATTTTTTCTTTAGGCATGCGAAATTTAAATGCAATTTTTGCCCAAATTAAAAGTCCTTATAAATTCTGAAAGGAATTTTGAATACATTCAAAGTGTCTATATTACGAAAGCATTTGAAGACATTATTTCTGTTTAGTAAGAATGCATGTTGGAAAACCCTAGGTGTTAAGAAACAAGCAATGCATATAGTGTTGTAAAACCCTATGCAAGTGAGAAGAGACAACGTGTTTTCCAACACTGCAAATAATGCGAGCATTTTATTTGTTCCAATCAGATAAAGAAAGAGAAATGAAATTTGGACTGTACCAAAGAGTTGTTCAACAATTTGAAAGTGGACTTGATTGTACATTCTTGGAGCATAACGAAATAAAAGTGGAACTCTTCGTAACAAACTAACTGAAATGGGATAGTGTGTTTTACAACAGTGCAAACAATCTATAACAACTGTGCCTTGTAGGTTTCATAATAGCTAATGTTTTCCAATTTCATTACATTCTTCATAGCTAATTATTCTATTTGAAAATAATGGTTTTGAATGCCATGTTTTTTGGGTTGTTGTGCATTCCAAAATATGATATTGAAAACCCACCGATGCTTACACGTTTTCCTAGCAATGGGATAGGCCACGAGAGGTCAGAGTTAATGTCTGACTGTCAAGTCTTTTTGTCAGTGCCATTTTTTTGTCCGACCTTCTTTTCTGTCGAGGTGTTTTGTTCTAATCAGATGAAGAAAGTGAAACCAGACTTTGATTGTAGCAAAGTGAAATATGAAACAAAACTCTTACATATTCTTCATGGTTTCTGATTTTTGTAAATGTTATTCGGTTGTTTCACTCATATTTCCACAATGGGTTGTTATTTATTTCATTCAAAAATTGCAAAATTTCCTATTTCCCATTTCTCCCTACCAACCTGCAAAACGTCGTTGTAGAAAATGGTAGTGAAAATGGGACCTCGTCTGGGTTTTTTGCTATTTGCAAATAATGGTTTTCAATGCCACATTTTGGGATTTTTGTCCATTTCAAAATATGATAATTTTTAAAACATGATGGCTATTATGATGCATGTGACATGCGTTTTTGTAGGGAGAATAACCTCCTCCCAATTGCAGAAGGTAATCTCCTTGCAACATGGCTTAGGGAGAATCGAATCCAGAAATCAACTACCAATAATCAGTATGGATTGTGGAGAATTATTATCCTTTATGTATGATTATGTTATCATTTGAAAGACATGTTTTTTTAGGGATAATAGCTTGAGTTTAGTATATTTTGTAGGGAGATTAGCTTCTACCCTGCAATTGGATGTCGCTATTCTCCCTAGAATAATGCATGTCAGAGGCATCATAACATACAAAAATACATACACCGCATGATGGGACAGTGTATTGTGGAAAATAATTGGAGGTTCGAAAACACTATGTTGTGAGGTCTTTCATTATGCACGTTAAAAGCTGAAGGTTTGAGAGCACGAGGTGGAGTTGCAATTGTGGGATATATAAAAGCATGCAAATTCAACTGAGGGGGGGGTAATGAATTGGGATGTTACTTTTGAAGGGTTTGTAAATGGTTTTTGGTTTGCAGGTTGAATAACACCCAGTTTTTTCCAACCTACAATTACACATTGTTGGCCTTTCCATTGTATGAAAAGTTCAACCTGTCAATGCCCGATACAAGCGTTAGATAAGACCTCTATAAAGACATGAGAACATTTCATGACAATTGGGCATCTTTGGAGCTACTTTGCAATATTTGCAAAACAAGCTCTTCTCTCCAGCACACATCACCACCTCTTCCACAATCTCATCCGCTCAGGTCCATGATGTTGAAAGTTGTCATTGATGTATGATGGAGAGAAGTGCATGTTTTGGAAATGAGAAAGGTATGCTTGAAAGTTGGCCAATTGTCATGAAATGTTGTCACGCTGGCGGAGGCGAGGTGGGGGTACAACCCTATGTGTTTTCCATCTTGCAACTTTTTTTGTGCAACTTGTGTTCCAAACGTATAACAATTTTGAAATAGAATGTTTGCTGCAAGTAAGGGTTGTTATAAAATATGAAAATGAACTTCAATACATTGTGTTTTTTTTCCATTCTACAAAAAAAATTTATGCATATTGTGTTCCAAACGTATGATGATATTGCAATGGAATATTTTCTGCAAGTAAGGGTTGTTATGAAATATGAATCTGAACTTCAATAGTTTTTTTTGTTATAGTCTTCATAACACTAACTATTGTCTTTGAACAACATTTGACAAGTGAGGGACAACCCTATGTGTTTTCCATCATGCAATTTTTTTTTGTGCATATTGTGTTTTAAACGTATGACGATATTGAAATGGAATGTTTGTTGCAAGTAAGGGTTGTTATGAAATATGAAGATGAACTTCAATACATTGCGTTGTTACAGTCTGCATAACAATAATTGTTGTCTTTGAACAACATTTGAGAAGTGAGGGACAACCCTGTGTGTTTTGCAATGGTGCAATCCATGCAAGCATTTTATGTGTTCCAATCACATGGAAAAAGGAAATTTTCCATTTCGAGTCTACCAAATAGTCGTTCTAAAAATTCAAAGTGTACTTCATTTCATTTTGGGAGCGTACAAAACAAAGACCTTTCATAAGCAAATAACTGACAAGGAACACTATGTTTTCCAACACTGCAACCAATGCAAGCATTTTATTTGTTACAATCACATGAAAAAGGAAAAGTTGCCATCTCCACTCTACCAAATCGTAGTTATAAAATTGAAAGTGGACTTCACTTCATTTTTGGAGCATGACCGATAAACACTTTTGGCAACAAAATAACTGACAAGGGACACTGTGTTTTCCAACAGTGCAAGCAATACAAGCATGTTATGTGTTCCAATCACATGGAAAAAGGAAATAGTATTATGTATCCTCTAGCTGCAATTATATTGACAGTATGAATGTCTTGGAAGCCTTTTTATTTGTACACGCTAATAATGTAATTAAGTTAACCTTCAAAATATATAATCTCTTACTTACAATATAAATTATATTTGAATTTCTTCGTACGGTTAAAACAAAGAAATGCACAAAATAATGGCAGATTGGAAAACACAATGTGGGTTATCACTTGTTTCATTCTGTATATTTAAATCTAAACACTTGAGAGGATAGGGAGGACTTGCAGGTGTAGGATACATTTGGTTGCAGGTTTCTTAACGCCTTCTATTTTCCAAATTCATTGCATTATTGCTATCTAGAAAGCTAAATTTTCTCAAGACAATCACAAAACATACCAAATTGAGATGGGGTGAGTAACCAATAGGTTTGTTACTTGTAAAGGGTTTTAGAACAATTTGTGGGTTGCATAATTAATAACACCATGTGTTTTCCAACCTCAAATTACACATAACAATTTGAATGCCTTGAGAAGATTTTCTTATTTAGACAGTAGGAATGTAATAAAAGGGCACCTCCAACAATTATAACTGTTATTTATGGTATAAATTTCAATTCAGTATCTTCATGTGATTGAAAAAATTAAATGCACATAATTATTGCATGTTGGAAAACACGGTGAGTTACTTCTATAGTGTTTTACAATACTGTGGGTTGTACGTTTCATAACACCATCTCTTTCCCACCTGCAATTTTGCTAACAATAGGAATGTATTGAAAACCTATTTTTATTTAGACACAAAGAATGTAATGAAAGGCACCTTCAAAATTTATCACAAGTCTTAGGTACAGTAAAGTATGCGTTTGAAATTCTTCTTATGATTGAAAAAAGATATGCTTGCTTACTGAAAATGGTGCAATAAATTCTGGAACTTTAATTGTCCATAACACTTGCAACAATTTTACAATTTACAAAAAACCAAGGATGTGTTTTGTAAAAGGGAATGTGCTTCATATAGGGAAGTATGTCATTGAGGTGGATAACACACCTGAAAGGGTGTCTAGTGGTGCATCTTCTTTGGGACAGTCACGTTCCCCAAATGTGCAAGTAAGATCTAGAAATTACAAGATGCAATCAAATGTATAATTTTAATCTCGCATAAGTGGTTATGATGTTGACTGGAAAGTGGGAATGTTTTAATTAGGAGGTAGCAACCGTGGTACAAAGGAAGTCCCCTCGTTTGAAGAAAATGTTGAACCATGAGGCAATGACATGTTTGGTAATTGATTGTGAACTTCCAATTTTCCTTTCCTTCCAATGCTCAATCAGAATACTTTACAATTTCAGTTAGAAAATATCATGTCTATTAAAAATATGTTGATTTTGACAGTATATGGTTCCTTCGATTCAGGACAATAGTCAGGGAGATCATCACGCTCTTGCCATAGTCCATGACAATGAGGAAGAGCGTGCAAAGGGAGACCCTAAGGGTGGAGAGGGACACAATGAAGCACAGGTCGATGTGGTGGATGAGAAGGTAGATATAATAAATCAATTATTGCATCATTTCACTATGTGTATATGTTGTGCATTCAAATTGTTTTAATATCAAATATATTAAGCGATTTTTTTTTTCTAAATTTTTTGTGCAAGTTGTTGCTGAATATAGAAGAGAAGTGGAGAATTCTAGATATGTATATTATTGTATTGTAGAATAATGTACGAGAAAATATCATGATTGGAGAGTGTTCAACATGCATAGGATTCAGCATCACCACCTTCCTATTCTCGCGCCACCAAAGCATGGCCGAACTGCATTGAGGGGGAAGCAAAATTCCCTCCTCCTCCCCCTGAAAAATTGAAAGAGTACCTTCAAAAGAAGGTGGAAAATATGGAGTACCAAATGAATCTACGACAGCATCTCCAACAAAAGTGTGTTATTCAAAGTGTCTGTCAAAAGTATGGGAAACGTAGCTTCCTTCAACTTCCCCAAAAAGGAAAGGATGAGGTGAAGAAGTGAATGACATTATACAACAGTGAGGAGAAAAAGGAGCAAAGAAGGAAAAAAATATTACAATTGTAGGAGAGAAAGAGAAATGAAGGAATGGTAATGTTGAATTGAACTGCTAAATCTGAATTTTGGTTGGTTCATATTTTTTGTTTTGTGGCATACAAGTTTCACTTAACGTTAACTTACATGACATGATAGGGTGATGGTTGAGAAGTAGTTCCTGCTGCCCACCAAAGTAGTGTTCATTCGCTAGAGGAAGTTGTGCCCAGGAAAGGAAAAGATGATGTTGTTCCTCCCAACCTAGTGTGTAACATTCAGAAGAATCCTCGTACATGGTTAAAAGTTTCAAGGCACCCTATGAAGAAGAAATGAGAAGAAACAATGATTTCAAAATCTTTTGTTTAATGTTTGTTTTGATTATTTGAATGAATTTGTTGCATGCATCTGAGTTTGATGTGATGTTTCAATTCCTCCTATTACACAACAAGGATGAGCAATGAAGTGTTTCCCTTACAGGATATTGTTGTTTCGAAAGATGAAGCAATGACCACAAAAGCACAAGATGATGTTGTTCCTCCCAACCCCTTGTCTAACATTGTGAAGAAGAAGAAGCGTGTATGGTTTAAAATTTCCTCACGCCCTCACAAGAAGAAACAAGTACAAACAGTGATTTAAAAATCTTCTAGTTGATGTTTTTTTTTATTATTTCAATGAATTGGTTGCATGCATCTGAATTTGATGTGATGTTTCAATTCTTGCTATTACAAGTCAACGATGAAAAACAAATTCTTGCCCTCGAACAAGATTCTCTTGATTTGGAAGACGAAGCGGATGTCATGGAATAAAAAGATGATGTTGTTCCTCCCAACCTGTCATACAACATTGAGAAGAAGAAGAAGGAGGAGAAGAAGCATATACAGTTTAAAGTTTCCTCACGCCCTCACAAGAAGAAACAAGTAGAAATGGTGATTTTTAAATTTTCTATTTAATGTTTGTTTTTATTATTTCAATTAATTGGTTGCATGCATTTGAATTTTATGTGATGTTTCAAATCCTGCTATTACAGGGCAACAATGTACGATGGAGTCTTGCCCTCAAGCAAGATACTCCTAATTTGGAAGACAAAATGGACGCCATGGAAGAACAAGATTATGTTGTTCCTCCCAACCTGGCGTATAACATTGAGAAGAAGAAGAAGAAGCAAGAGTGTATAGGGTTGGAAATTTCTTCATGCCCTAACAAGAAGAAACGAGAAGAAACAGTGATTTCAAAATATTCTATATAATGTTTGTTTTGATTATTTCAATTAATTGGTTGAATGCATCTAAATTTGACGTGACATTTCAATTCCTGCTATTACAGGGCAGCGATGAACAAAGGAGTCTTGCCTTTGAACAAGATACTCTTGATTAGGAGGACGAAGCGAAGGCCATGGGAGAACAAGATGATGTTGTTCCTCCCAACCCGCTACCTAACATTGAGAAAAAGAAGAAGGAGCTTACGTGGTCAAAAGTTTCAAGGTGCCTTGAAATGGAGAAACTAGAAGAAATGGTGAATTTGAACTCTTCTATTTCATGTTTATTTTGATTATTTCAATGAATTGGTTGCATGCAGTTGAATTTGAAGTGAATTTTGAATTCTAGGTATTACAGGGCAAGGATGAACGAAGTGTTGGGCTTGACTTAATTGACCATGTGGTTGCAATTAAAATCAAAGAGGCTAATAAAGATGGACATGCGGATGGGGAGAGCACTGTCCTGCAAGTGGGGCAAGGTAATAAAGATGGACATGGGGACGGGGAGAGCACTGGCCTGCAAGTGGGACATGGTAACAAAGATGGACATGGGGATGGGGAGAGCACTAGACTACAAGTGGGATAGGGTAATGGAGATTGACATCGGGACTAGGAGAACATTGGCCTGCAAGTGGAACAGGGTAACAGAGATGGACATGAGGATGGGGAGAGCATTGGCTTGCAAGTGGGAGAGGGTAATAAAGATGGACATGGGGATGGGGACAACACTGGCTTGCAAGTGGGAGATGATAGTAAAGATGGACATGGGGAAGAGGCTCGAGTGGTGGCTTGCAAAAGGGAGATGTCAATAAAGATGGACATGGGGATCAAGAGAAAAATGACCTACCATCTATATCAATAACTAACCCAAGACACTTCCATGTATTTGTTCTTATTTCTTTATGAATCTTTTAATATTCCTTCAATTATGATTCACATCAATGATGTTTCCATTGCAGCCAAATCCTATGGATGAACATATGATAGAGTTCAAGGGCATCACTTTTAAGGTCGGTGATTATGTTGATCTTTTTAGGCATCATAAACGGGTTGGCAAAAGCATTGTACATGTTGTCGATAGAAAGGTTGAAACCCATGGCTTTATGCACCCATAAAATTATGTGAGAGTCAGCATTGTTGAGGCCATTGCTAGTGAGTGCTATGTGCCTTTTCCAATTCCTGGTACAGAGACTGTCAATGAGTGCATGGGCGGCTTCGTGCTATGGAATCTCTCTGAGATGAAGCATTATGTTCCAAACGTACACATAAACGATATGTTGCTGTATATAGAATACTACCTGTTGTGCAATTTTTGTACACACACCCCACTGAAGTAGGGACCCTTGTTTCTTCATTTTTTTTGGGTGTCTTGGCCTTTCTATTTTGGAATTTTGCTTGCTTGGGCATGTGCTTTGATGTTCATCTTGCCAATTGGAGTGGCCCATTTGTGAATTTTATTGAAAATATTGAGATCTGGGTGCATTTCAGACTTTCCACTGTTATCAGGAAAATTCGTTTCCTCCAGATTTTCCCAATTTTCTTTTGGAGCCCAGAGGTGGTTGCCCTTTCGATCAAATCCGTGGAAATCCATCGTGTCTGGATTTCTCCGAAGTCTGTGGCTCTGTCGGATTTCTAGATTTTGGTCTTGGTTGTCTTGTCGAGGGCATTAATGGCGATTATGCAACTTTTGGGGCAATGATATATTGAATTTTGGGAAGTAATTGGCCATTTGAGTTTGTTTATTTGCTTGTCATTTGAGTTTGAGTGCCGGAGCTTAAGGTGTGTTGCTAGATCATGCATTTCAGAGCTATTTCGAGTGCTGCATTTGAATTTCGTGAGCATTGCTCGTATCCTGCTCATGTTTGTGGGTTGCTTGTTAGTATCACCGGTTCCAGCTCTTTTGCTCTCATGGTATGTGGATATGCTTCTTTCCTCTGTCGGTCTTCAATTACTTTTCTTTATATGCTTTCGTGTCATTCACTGCTTTGTCATTTTCCTGTATGTACGCACCATGCCCGGGCATTTGGGGTTTCCATTATTTACGAGTCCACCTGGTTGATCACTGGACATTTGTTTTGGGCTGGTCTTTTTTTGATGTTCTTGGGGCTTGTTTACATTTATCCCAAATTCCCTATCTTTGTTTGTAAGCAAGTCATGCTTGGTTTTTTTGTGCTCCCATGGCAGAGTTTTTTAGGGTTTCTTGACCTAGGGCATAGCCAATCCCTCTCAAATTGTTGAGAGGTGAGCTTTAAATTCATGATTGATCCATTGGACGTTTAGGTCAAGTTGTTGTCAAGGTGCAGGTCCTACATCCATGCTCATTTGATTGGTTTTGGTAAGGATGAGTGAAACGTGGGTAAGTTTGGGTTTTCGATGTCTTCGCGGAATTTTGCTTCCTCCGAATTTCCCTGGATTTTCCCGTTCCTTTTCTTTTGCCACTTGAGCTAGAATTTTGTCTGCCTCGTGAAAATCCACTTCCTTTGGATTTTCCTGGTGTCCGTGGTTGGGTCATTCCGTCGGATTCATGCTTTGATGGTAATTTATCTTATTCTCGCTAAAATCCGCTTCTATCAGATTTTCCTGGATGTTTTGTGCCTTTTTCGTTTTCCTGGACTGATTGGAACTATTGTTGTTTTCGGGGATTTTCGTCTCTAACGGATTCTTCCGGGGTATTGTGGAAATGATGAATATGATGATCATATGAGGGATTTTCTTATTGATAATATATTAAAGTGATCAAAAGAACTTGTGCTAAGTAGTTCTAAGGTTATTGATTTATTGTGTTGATTAATTGAGTGATATTAAGGGGTTTATATGTTTGTCTCATTGGATTCTGCCTAGTTTGGATTTCCTCAAAATTCCTCTCCAGTCTGGATTTCGCGAGGGGGACTAAAACTCGAACTTTGAGATATGGTTTCTTGCATTTGTTGTTTCTCTTGGATCTCACTTTGGTTATATTTACTTGTTTACAGGTAGGAGCAGGACAAGATGTTGTTGGTCGTGGCAAGGGAAAGGCAACAAATCCAAGTGTAGAAAGTTTTGCTATCTCTGATGCAGAAAAGGTAAAATTGGATATAAGGAGTAAGATTCCTGAGAGCAAGTTGACTTCTATTTGGTCAGGAATCACCGATACCAATGTAGGTATGTGGGTATGTGGGATTATGAGGAATTAAAAGCTAAAATAGCAGCACAAAGCCTCCCTTTGCTAGCTAAAAGAACTCTAGAGTCTGGATTGGCACATGTAGCAGGTTTCCCTTCCACTATGCAGTGCTATGATTTGGTGCTTGAGTGTGCCAGGAATTATGACAGAGGGACACAAAGGATAATTGGTCCCCAAGGAAGGATTGTGGTAAGCTTTAGTCATGTGTCCATTGCTAGGACTTTTGATATGCCTAATAGGTCACATGTGGTGGCTTTTGATAAAAACACAACAAGGAAATACTATGAGGAAAACGTTCAAAAGGGAGTACTACAATGGCATCACTCTCCTCAGCAGGTTGGTAGGGCTGAAGAGTGCAGGAGTGTTTGAGAGTTGGATGTTTAATGGTATTGCTCAGATGGAGTAGGGTATAGATTACCACTGGGCAGGTTCCATAAGTGCAGTGATCCATGAGAAGTTGTGTAATGTCTTGCAAACCAAGATTTTCACCATGACCTCCTATGTAGTGTATGCATTGGCAAGATTTCACCTATATAAGGGGTTGAGCACTAGAGGTACATTTGGACAAGATGCAATATATGAGGTATATCCACAACTGCACCTAATAGGAGGAAGCTATAGAGGGGAAAATGATGCTTTCATGATGTATATTGCCAGGTTGCTGCAAGGTACAAAGCATGTGAGGATTTCTGACAAGGCTAGAGAATTGATAAGGAGGTATGGGGCATGGTTTATCCAGTTCCCTACTTTCTCTTACATTAGGATTGATGGTTGTCAGAGGGCTCCATACAAACTCCCGAGGTACCCCGCTGATCATATTATATTGTTGGAAGTCACTAGGCAGATTTGTGACTTTGACATAATTGTGAAGGGAGACAAGCACAAAACAGGCTTTGGGAATGATTTCCCCTTGAAGATAGGAACAAGTGAGGTCTTCCCTTCTATCTAGTCTGCTCATGCTTCTAAGGAGGAAATGAGTACTTTTGAACTCTCTTTTCATTCTAAGAGAGCAAGGTTTGACATCACTGGTGAGGCACAAAAGAAGGCCAGTAGGGAGTACAGCCATAAGGCCAATATTGAAGATTATTGGGCTAACCTTGGTGATGAATTTGAGGTCATGAAGAGGAAATTCTCTAGGTTGCCAGTGGATTTAGTAAGGTTATATAATGTGAAGGCCATACTTGACCAGGTGGAAGAAGATGGAAATTTAATTCAGGGTCATATATTCGAGGCCATGAAAGACAAACCAATTGGATAGGTTGACTAGTTGGAAGAAGAGAAAACAGAACTAGATCAAATCATGACTCTTGTGATCAAGTACACCAAAATGTGGCTGAAGCACAAGATTCTAGAGTTGGAAAGTGAAGGTATCCAATGCACTTTTGATTTGATGGGAGATTTGGAGTCTCATTCTACTTCTGAGGAATCACACGAACATGATCCTAAGGGTAAGGAAAGGGTGGATTCCCCTCTCAAGATTTAGGTTAGGGATGTTCAAACTAAGAAGGTGGTAGAGGTAGGTAAATAGAGGAAACCTATTGCCAAGAAGAGAAGGCATGTCTTGAGGAGAGAAGCTGAAAAGGATAAAGAAGAAGAGGAAGAGGTAGATGTTACTCATCCATTAACAAAGAGATGAAGGCTTGTGAGGCTATCACAGAAACAGGAGGAAGCTCCTAAAACCGATAAGGAAGTTGAGCCACCTTTGGTAGAGGTAGAGAGTTCAGGGGAAAGAACACAAGTTTATATGAGGAGGTCAAGGACTCCTTCCTCGAAAGATGCTGCAATGAAGGAGGATGTGCCAGTGACTGCTCCCATTACTGAATAGGAAAGCATTTCCCTTCCTCAAGATACTAACAGTGTACAAGAAGAACCAAGGAAGCATTAAGATCCTAAGGACTTGGGTGAGAAGGAATTTCAAGAAGGGGACCTCTATAGTGCAGAGGCAGAAATTGACAAGGTGATCTAGTCCCCTTTGGTAACCTATGCAGATTCACCTGTGGGAGAGCAATCGAGCAAATCTCCTCAACATGAGGAGATACCAGCTAAGATACCTTCACCAGCGCAGGTTGTAGTAGAGGAGTAGTTTTTGAACAAAGAAGATCCAATTAGGGATATCCCTGGTGTGCCAAGTGTTGAGAAGGATCCACCAAATGACTAGCAGGAGCAGGATAAGTAGGATACCGTGCCAACCGAGTCCACTATTCCAAGCTGGCTGGATAAAGAATTGAAGAGTAAACAAGTAATAGTAGAGGATGCTCCTCCTAATTGGGATGACTTAATGGCTAATGTTGAAAAGGGAAAGACTAAGAAGAAGGCTAGGGTGGTGTCTCAGATTGAGAGAGATGGGTCAAGCAATAGAGTTGCTCACATTGCTACCCCTGCTCCAGATAAAGATAGAGATAATGTAACTGGAGAAGATTATCATGTGTAGACTATTGACTTAGGGCATGCTTCTATGGAACAAGATATTGAGGAGTATGAAGGCTCTAGTGCTATAATTGTGGGAAAATTGAAGAGGGTCGTACAAACTAGGCATGAGTTTGAAAGAGAGAATGAGAAACTGAAGAAGTATTTATAGGAGTTGATGAAACCCTTGCAGTCCATTAGCTCTTCCTCCTCTGCTGCAGGTTTCTTGCCTCAGGAAACAATCTCTGAGCTTGAGAAGATGAAAGGCACTACACATGTCATAGTTGCCTGGTTGTAGGGGGTTCAAACCAAAGAAGATGCTTCCATCAAAGATATCTTGTCGACTGGAGGGTGAGGTCAGTAGACTGGTTGAATGTTGTGCTTGCTCAAGACAAAGAGGATATTGATCTCCTATTGCAGAAAACAAAGACAATCATGGAGTTCACTGAAGATAAATTGGTAAAGAGTGGTATTCTTCCTTTTCCAAGGGTTTCTGAGCCTTGGGAATGGTTTGAGATCTTGCAGATGAAGCAAAAGGCCTTGAAAAAGATTCATAAACAAGGGAGACAGATTGAGGGCACTCTGATGGGTATTCACAAGAAGTGCATCTACTTCTTTGAGATCATGATAGGAAGGAAGAAGTTTTCTCCGAAACATCTCAATTTGGAGCAACTTAGGAAATGATGGAGGGATTTTTATTCTCCAATCGATGAAGCTCCAGTCATTGAACATCAACTAGATGATGCTACAACTTACATTGCAGTTATTGACCAATATTTAACTAATAGGGCTGATTGGGATGGTACAGTAAGGCAGGCAAGAGTTGACATTAAGTCTCTTGAGAGAAGAGTTAGAGTTTTGCCTATACCACCTATTGATGAGTTGGACAAGGTGTTGCTAGTTGTGCATGGTGAAGAAGATCAAGCTAAAGACAAGGATGGGAAGTAATTATATAGGGCTACATCAAATTTTGTGCTTCCCATTATCCACATGCATTGGGCCAACCTTTTTTGGTGACCCTAGGCCGACTTGGATGAAATTGGTGCAAATTTCACATTTCATATGATATTCGAACGTCTTTTGAGGCCGACCTCTTGTGTGGCGTGTTTTTATTGTAAATTCTTATTTTGAGCCAGCCTATCTTAGGGATTCTCTATAAATTGGGCATGTTTCCTCATTTCATGGTGGATGATACATAGTAGGTGTAGAGACATAGAATAGAGATTTCATATTTGAGTGAATTAGGGTTTATGTTCAAGCAAGTATTGTAACAAAAGGCTGGAATTGTTGCCATTTTGGATGACCTAATATAAGAAAGGATATTGTGATTTGGTATCTTTCTTGTGTGGATTTTTATCTGGCATGGTTCTTGTTGTTCTATCTTCAAAATTGCTTAAGTTCATAGTTGAGTAGTTTGGTGATGCTTAGGGTTTCATGTTTGGAATGTTTTCAGCGATCTCTAGTCCATACTTTTTGCACTCAGCTAACTGTTAGCTGCTTTGCAAAGTTAGCCTAGGCTTTGAATTGTGCTTAGTTCAATTATAAATGTTTGTTCATATCCAATGGTATTATTTTGAATAAATATTTATGATTTGAAAATCTTTAAATACCTCATAATATTGCACTATTTATGTGAAGATTGCAGATTTATCTGGATCAAACAGAAATTAGTTTATGAGAGATCGATCCATTTTGAGCATATCATCTTTGGCATTGTCCGTCATAGGGTTAGAATTAGTATTAGAATTATCTTTGAAACTCTTATCTTTTGCAATTTATTTTATTATCTGGATTCAACTGAGGATTTCAAGTATCAATTCATTGTTTAGATCTGATAAATCCAAAAGCCCAGTATTTGCTTGTAGTAAGGTCCCTTTGTGATTACCAGCATTTTCACATTTATCACTGAGTTGTTTTGTTGCACTGTCAAGACCTGACATTAGAGACCTTGGGGTTATCTCTTTTCCCATAGAGATTTACCTTTCAAGAGAGATAGGATATCACATTCTTTCTGAGTTGTTGTTGTGTAGAAAACACCATCAACACTACCTTATATTGTTTCCATCCATACATTAATTGTGATTAATTTTTTGTTATAGGGTGAAGTTGTTAAACATGCCAAGGAGAAAGCACAACCTATGAAGAAATCTGTTGTTTTACGTTCAACATCTATGAGGGTTCATGGAATTAGAATCACCCCTCCCGAAATACACAAGAACCCTAAGAAATGTGCCATGTATTATGCAGGCTTGAACTCAATTGCAAAGAATAGGCAGCGTAGGATATGATGAGACAAGCTCAGAATACTGATTCTTCATTGTGGGTTTCATTATTTGATCATTCAACAATTATGGTGTAGAGATATATCATTTTCATATGTTTGAACACTATGTTGTTATACATTTCATACAAGACTTTTCATGGCCCTCTGTAATTATGTGATTATTGAATAATTATGGTGAATAGATATACCTTAATTTTCATATGTTTCAACCCTATGTTGTTATACATTTTAGATCAGAATTTTCATGGCCCTCTGTAATTATTTGATTATTGAACAATTATGGTGAACAGATATATACTATTTTCATAAGTTTGAACACAATGTTGTTATCCATTTCATATCAGAGTTTTCATAGCCCTATAATTATTTCGTTACCAGCAAGAATGTAATGAATTCCACTTTCAATTTGTAGAAAAAGTATTTCATTGACTGTATTTCCTTTTCCCATGTGATTGGAACAAATTAAATGTTAGCATTGTTTGTAGTGTTGGAAAAATCCCTGCCCCTTGTGAGTTATTTCGTTACAATAAGTATTTGATTTGTTATGACCAATAATGTAAATGAAGTCCAGTTTGAATTTTAGAACAATGATTTGGTAGAGTGGATATGACAGATTTCCCTTCTTCATGTGATTGTAACAAATAAAATGCTTGCATTGGTTGCAGTGTTGGAAAACACATTGTCCTGTCAGTTTTTTGGTTATGAAAAGTCTTTATTTCATACACTCCCAAACTGAAATTAAGTCCTTTGAATTTTTGTAGAATGACTATTTGGTAGAGTGGAAATTGCATATTTCCTTTTTCCATGTGATTGGAACACATAAAATGCTTGCATTGTTGGAAAACACACTGTCCCTTGTCAGTTATTTCGTTATGAAAAGTTTTGATTTCTCACACTCCAAAAAATAAGTGAAGTCCACTTTCAATTTTAGAACAATGATTTGGTAGAGTGCAGATGGAAGCTTTTCCTTTTTCATGTGATTGTAACAAATAAAATGCTTGCATTTGTTGTAGTGTTGGAAAACACATTGTCCCCTGTTAGTTATTTGCTTATGGAAAGTGTTTATTTTGTATGCTCCCAAAATGAAATTAAGTCCACTTTGAATTTTTGTAGAATGACTATTTGGTAGAGTAGAAATGGCATATTTCATTTTTCCATGTGATTGGAACACAAAAAAATGCTTGAATTGCTTTCAGTGTTGGAAAACACACTATCCCTTGTCAGTTATTTCGTTACAAAAAGTTTTGATTTCTCACACTCCAAAAATGAAGTGAATTCCACTTTCAATTTTAGAACAACAATTTGGTCAAGTGCAGATGGCAGCTTTTCCTTTTTCATGTGATTGTAACAAAGAAAATGCTTGCATTGGTTGTTGTGTTGGAAAACACACTGTCCCCTGTCAGTTATTTGCTTTTGGAAAGTGTTTATTTCGTATGCTCCCAAAATGAAATGAAGTCCACTTTGAATTTTTAGAACGACTATTTGGTAGACTCGAAATGGTATATTTCCTTTTTCCATGTGATTGGAACACATAAAATGCTTGCATGGATTGCATTGTTAGAAAACATACTATCCGTTGTGAGTTATTTCCTTATGATTATTTATCTCTGATGCTCCAAAAATGAATTTAAGTCCACCTTCATATTTCATGAAATGTTTTTTACTTTTTATGCTCCAAAAAATGTAATGAAGTCCACTTTCAGATTTTAAAACTAGTTGGTTGAGTAAAAATGGCATTTCCTTTTTTCATGTCATTGGAACAAATAGAATGCTCACATTATTTGCAGTGTTGGAAAACGCGCTATCTTATACATGTTACTTCATTATGAAAACTTACTTATGTATGTGAACTTACTTATAAATGTAAGCACATGAAATGAGCACTTTATGTTGTGGAGACTATAACAAAATGGTGTATTGAAGTTCAACTTCATATTTTATAAGAACCCTTACTTTCAAGAAACATTCCATTTGAATATCGTAATATATTTAGAACACACGATGCACAAAAAAAGTTTCATCATGGAAAACACACAGGGTTGTCCTTGACTTCTCAAATGTAGTTCAAAGACAACAATTATTGTTATGCAGACTGTAACAACACAATGTATTGAATTTCAACTTCACATTTTATAAGAACCCTTACTTTCAGGAAACATTCCATTTCAATAGCGTCATACGTTTTGAACACAAGATTCACAAATAAAAGTTGCATGATGGAAAACACACCAGGTTGTCCCTGACTTCTCAAATGTTGTTCAAAGAGAAAAATTATTGTTATGTAGACTGTAACAACAAAATGTATTGAAGTTCAACTTCATATTTTATAAGAAACCTTACTTTCAGGAAACATTCCAATTCAATATCATCATACATTTAGAACACAAGATGCACAAATAAAAGTTGCATGATGGAAAACACACCGGGTTGTCCCTGACTTCTCAAATGTTGTTCAAAGACAACAATTACTATTATGTAGACTGTAATAGCCCAATGTATTGAAGTTCAAATTCATATTTTATAAGAACCCTTACTTTCAGGAAACATTCCATTTCAATATCGTCATATATTTAGAACACGCGATGCACAAATAAAAGTTGCATGATGGAAAACACATCAAGTTATCCCTGACTTCTCAAATGTTGTTCAAAGACAATAGTTACTGTTATGCAGATTGTAACAACATAATGTATTGAAGTTCAACTTCATATTTTATGGCAACCCTTACTTGTAGCAAACATTCCATTTCAATATCGTCATACATTTAAAACACAAGATGCACAAATAAAAGTTGCATGATGGAAAACGCACCAGGTTGTCCCTGACTTCTCAAATGTAGTTCAAAGAAAATAGTTACTGTTATGCAGACTGTAACAACACAATGTATTGAAGTTCAACTTCATATTTCATGACAACCCTTACTTGCAGCAAACATTCCATTTCAATATCGTCATACGTTTAGAACACAATATGCACAAATAAAAGTTGCATGATGAAAAATACACAGGGTTGTTTGTGACTTCTCAAATGTTGTTGAAAGAAAATGGTTAATATTATGCAGACTATAACAACAAAATGTATTGAAGTTCAACTTCATATTTCTTAAGAACCCTTACTTGCAGCAAACATTCCATTTCAATATCTTAATATGTTTAGAACACAAGATGCACAAAAAAAGGTTGCATGATGGAAAACACACAAGGTTGTCCGTGACTTCTCAAATGTAGTTCAAAGACAACAGTTATTGTTATGTAGACTGTAACGACACAATGTATTGAAGTTCAGGTTCATATTTCATGACAATCCTTACTTGCAACAGACATTCCATTGTAATATCATCATATGTTTGGAACACAAGATGCACAAAAAAAGTTGCAAAATGGAAAAACATACAAGGTTGTCAGTCACTTCTCAAATCTTGTTCAAAGACAACAGTTACTGTTATGCAGACTATAAAAAAATAGTTCATTTAAGTTCACCTTCATATTTTATAACAACCCTTACTAGCAACAAACATTCCATTACAATATAGGCATATGTTTGGAACACAAGATGCACAAAAAAAGTTGCACAATGAAAAACCATAAAACATTGTCAGTCACTTCTCAAATATTGTTCAAAGACAATAGTTACTATTATGCAGACTGTAACAAAATAGTGCATTGAAGTTCACCTTCATATTTTATAACAACCCTTACTTGCAGCAAACATTCCATTGCAATATCGTCATATGTTTGGAACACAAGATGCACAAAAAAAGTTGCAGAATGGAAAAACATACAAGGTTGTCAGTCACTTCTCAAATATTGTTCAAAGACAACAGTTACTGTTATGTAGACTATAACATAACAATATGTTGAAGTTCACCTTCATATTTTATAACAACCCTTACTTGCAGCAAACATTCCATTGCAATATCGTCATATGTTTGGAACACAAGATGCACAAAAAAAGCTGCAGAATGGAAAAACATATAAGGTTGTCAGTTACTTCTCAAATATTGTTCAAAGACAACAATTACTGTTATGCAGATGGTAAAAACACAGTGTATTGAAGTTCATCTTCATATTTTATCATCAAACAGGGCATTGATCTTATTAGATCTCTGCTGCTTTGCCTTAATGATTGTCATCTCTGTGAACAAAAAAGAGCATAAATATTCAACTTAAGCTTCACATTTTATAACAATATTGAAAAAGACCTTTATATTTTATAACAATGCCAACTTGCCAAAAAAATTCCATTTCAATATCATAAGATGTTGCGAACAAAAAATGCACAAAAAAAGTTGCAGGATGGACACCAAATAGGGTTGTGACAATGTTTTGAAATGTTTTCAAATTTGATCTCAAATAAACAATTCCCATCACACAGTCAGATGTAAAAAAAAATCGAGTTAATATTATAGTTTGTGAAGAAAATTACAAGCCACATTTAATACTGCTAACACTGAGAACTATTCAACCATTTACGAACAGGTATAATTTCTACGTTCTCAGCATCCGAAAGTATTTTTTGCACTCTGATTGTCAAGGTGGAATTGACAACATGCAACATTGGCACCCCATAATATGCATGTAGCAGCCTGAACGATGGCCTGACATGGTGGATCTCGAACCTGACAATATGGTTGAATTGGAAGACAACCAGCAACCATTCCTCCACAAGACCCATGTGATTGCTAATTAGAGATTCCCCCTTAAGGAATCTCATAAACCTCATGCTTAGCTCATCCATAATATTATGCTTGTGTATGATTGCAATTGGTGGAATGCATACCTTCCAGATGCATCCAGCTAGGAAGAGGTCTCGAATTTTGCGGTAAAGAGACATTGGCCAATCACATAAATTTACAATCTCTATTTGTAGATTGTACTATTGAACATCCATGCCCATTTTTTCCCATATACCAAAGATGATGTTAAAGAAGTGAGCATAATTATGGTAGTTCAAATCAGTGTGGTTTGACCCTTTTCTATCAATTCTCCTTAACATTTTTTCCCACAACCTGTATGGGAGACTTAATTCTTCAATGCGAGCAAGAATATTGCATGGAAGATAATGGTGGTAGTTGGTCAACCAACTAGCCACCCATTCTCATGAACAGTGTGACATCTTCTATACAATCAGAGCAATAGGTGCTGAAATGCCTAAAATGAAAGACAACACAACTTTTTTAGAATGTACAACTGCATTTTATAAGTAGAAAGACATTGTCAATGCAATGGAAACATTGCAAAAGAAGCAAGAAAAGTGGAAGATATAGATAATGTTTTCACTAAAGATATTGTACCTATTCTTCATAAAGCAACATGTGCAGTTTCTCGAATGGGCATATGGCAATGCACAATTGGAACAATAGGATATAAAATGCCTAAAATGAAAGAAAAAAAAAAATTTAGTAGATACAACAACATTATCTAATTAGAAACACACTATGTATGTTGGCTTCTCTAAATCCAAATCAAGGCCCGATTCCTACACTGGTTATGATAGATAACAATAGAAAGAAAATAAACAAAGCTAATACTCAAGAAAAAAGAGAACAACAAACAACGTCAGAAAGTTTTATATTTTATTGTTTTTTCAAGAAACAGAGTACACTTGTATATTATGCGAACTACTAAACTTGTCTATTTATGCATACTTAAATACAAAACGGTTCCAATACAATGAAAGCAATTTCAAAACATTTGGAGTGTACAATATAGTTGCTCACAAAATTGAAAGTGGAAGAGAACTTTTCATAACGAACTAAGTATGTAGGGACAGTGTGTTTTCCAACAGTGCAAAGACTATGACCATTTATCTAAAACAACCACTGCATGTAACATAAAAACTCAAAATAGACTAAACATCTAAAACAACCTCTGCATGTGATGCAAGAGCATCTTGAGAATATTATGATTCTAGGATGCAAATCTTGAAGGTTGATAAATTTTTTTATTTTTTAACATTTTTCAAGGGTCATTTAAGTCATTTTCCATTTATTGAAGTCATTAGGATGGTCAATAGTCAACATTTTATGTCAAATTTGGAAAAATCTAAAAGTTGTCAACACAAATTTGTGAAGTTACAAAATTGCAACATAGGAAGGTGAAGAGTCACATTAGTTTGGTTCGCTTGGAAATTAGTTCGAAACTAAAAGGTCATGATGAGTTTCCATTAAAAGGTCTTGTAACCAATTGAGAAGGCATGGGTGATTGAGATTTGAAGAATGAATAAGGAAAACCTCTATTTTTTATGCATTTTCGATAGAATTTCATTGTTTTAGGCCATTGTACGGAATTTTACGGGCACGTATGCATGTTTAAGTACTTGTGAATAATGTTCCATCCAATCACCTTCCATTTTGAATTGGTTTCATGCAAATTGGTATTAATTTGAATAAGATATTGAGATTTTTACTGTAGACTAGTAAAACCCTGTTCTAGGGTAAACAAAGATAATGAAATTGTCTTTCTCCTATTTTCGCAAATGGAAATTGTCAATTCTTGGTGAAGACAATATTTTTTGTATGTACCTTCATATTTTAGAGGCTACAAGTCAAGTGGTAAAGGAGAACGTGTGAAAAGGTGAAGCTCCTTGACTGAAAATTGTGTTACAATCTAGAAAACAAAGTGTTCAAGAAGCCTAAGACCTATGGTTTATAAAAATGATTATGGGAATGAACAGTTGATGGATTATTGAGCTTTAACAAACCTAATTTGGTGGGTTCCAAGCGATCCTTGGGAGAAATTGATGGTGGAGATAGCATAATCAATAATCCCTATCTGGGTTAACACCTAATTAGGCCTAATTTAATCACTACTTTTGAAAGTAACATATGTTGGTTTTCAAATATGTTTTAAAACTCTCTAATGGGTATCCAAAAAGATAATCACGGTCTGAAGGAGGGATCTAAATTAAAAGATAGGTTTGACAGTCTTGATTTTAATGACTAGTAGGAATTTGAATAGCGAATGAAGGAAATGGGAATGGTGTGTAAGGTTAGACCTTGTGAAGAGTTTTATTTTTCTATTTTAACTCAAATAAAGATGTCTTAAGCATTGAGTAGGTTGGTTTTGACTTGGAAAATAAAGTTTGTGTTTGAGTTCCATGGTAGCACATTAAGGACAGTCATGGAGAAATGATGAAAATATGATAGGGTAGACTTCGTAAAGGTTTGTTTTGTTTGAATTAAAGCTTCTAAGGAGTCTAAAGATGGTGATTAAACTAGTTTGGGCTTGAGAAGTTGAAAACCTAAATTGTCCTATGTTGAGAGTATTGTCTTTGTGAAGATTTCTTATGGGATTGAAGCCCACTGTTGTGAAATATGCCTCAATAGAATGGGTTTGAGATTGGTGACAGGGAAAGTGTGTAGGGATAGTGTGTTTTCCAACAGTGCAGGGACTATGACCATTTTTAGTGGTAACGAAACAAAACTTTTTAGAAGGAACAAAGTGACATGGGATAGTGCATTTCCAGCAGCACAAACACTATGAGCATTTTCAGTGACTTGGGAGTATGAGAACACTTGAAAAGAAGTGAGCAATTTGAAAGAAATAGATGAACTTGTCACTGAACAGACTCTTCATGCTCTTCACGGGTTGAGGAAGGATAGTGTGCACTATGCTTATCTACAGATGAAGGTTCATTGAAATATGCTTGTGCAATCCTTAGTAACTCTTGAAGAAGCAGTAGAGTGAACGCACGTTGGCCGACATCAACCTGTCACCATAGCCAAATTTTTATAAGGAACCATGGTATTGCATAATTTCATACCCAAAATTGGACTTACGTACACATAGTTATTAAATTTGAACCATACCTTCCATTGGGTTTACACTCACGAAAGGCAATTGTTGATGAGGAATCCTTTCCCCAGATTGGAGTGCTGAAGCAAACAAAAAAGACCAAAAAAGAAATCAAAAAGTTTATGATGTGGTAGAAGCACATACTGGAAAAAGAAATCTGCAATACGATTTCCTATTACAGTATAGAAATTAAAATGGGTTTTTGTTGATGGTGTTTTTATGCACTTCACAACACAGGTAATGCACAGGTGCGTTACCTCTCTTGAAAGACAATCTTCCACAATCAAATTGCAGAACACTATCCCAAGGTCTCTCGGATGTCAGGTCTTGACAGTGCTTGGAATATTTTAGTTGTTTATGTGATTTGCTGGAATCACAAGGTGGACTTACGGATTAAAGCTGTAGGGAAATTGCGTCAACCAATAGAGTCCTATAGATCTGGAATTACATGCTTTGTTGCAGGTTCAAGCAGCAGTCTTGGACTCTAGTATTTCATCTAGTTTGGCTTTTACAATGTACAATGAACCTTGATACGAACAGTTTCTGAAAGAAAGGAAAAAAGGGGAAAGGGGCGAAGAAGAAAGATGTTTCCTAAACCTGCAACTACCGATGAACAGTGATCATGGAGATTCTTGCCGTGGATAGTTTCCTTAAACTGGATTTCACTTAACCAGAATTCTCACAATATCATGAAATCTGTGCTATCTTCTAGGGACTACAAATATTCATTGTTCATTCACTATGGAAGCATGGATGAAGATGAAATTCAATGAGCAGCAAGGGAATAGGAGTCCAGACTAACTTTACACAATCATCTACCCTCAGCAGATGACCAAAAGTATGGACAAGGAAAGCATACACACAACAATTATTTCCAAGATCAGAAATATCATATCAAATCTATCTAACTCAAAGCGAAGATGCCAGAACAACAAAGTAACTTAAAACAATCTATAACTAAAAGGGAGAAGAATCATGAAACTTATTGAGAAACTCAGAAAATACACCAAAATTGACTGTATTTGCTATTTATAATTTTTGCGGCAAGTCTTTACAACAACTCAACTCTCTAAAATGAGAGGAGGAGAGCTCTATTTATAGATTCAAATAACAAAATGTATGGCCAAGATTTGATTCTATTATGTGGCCAAGATTCATCTTACATCAGGGTCTCACCTACCCCCCAAATATTACAATTAAGAGCTCATTTTGTCTCTTCCCAATCTCGTCATCTAGTGACAACACTGTAGCGGATTTATCTTTCAGCTGTTTACTCTTGGTCGTAGCTACTCTTTAAGGTACTGTTCTTCGATGACCGGATTGCTTTCCTGCTTCCTTAGTGCTGCATACTCCATGAAGCTCAGGATCAAGGTTTGGAGCTTTTCTACCTCCATGATATCAAACTTTAAGATCTGATAACTCCATTCTTGAGAGTTGTTGTTGACCTTCTCCCAGTCTGCTTCATATTTGGTGCTATTTTCCTTGCAGACCTCTGATTGTGCGAATGCTCAAGCAGCAAAACTCATGAATTCAGTGGTGACCTCAGCAGACATCCCATCCTCCATGGTCTTCAAAAAGTGGGGTTTGAGGTTCTCAGGATTGATCTCGGCAGCAGGAACCTCATACCCTGTCATCAATTTAAGGTATTGGGTGCACTCCTCCCTGGATTCCCTCGCCCATTCAATATCTGGAGCAATTCGCTCCAAGACCTGCTCCAGCCTCCTTTTTCTATGGTTGTAGTCCCTCTTCCAGGTATCCATCAGCCAGTGGTCATCATCCTTGAGGGCGAGATCCTTCTCCCATACATCTCTTGGCAATGCGAGGATAGCCTCAATTTTCACAGATTTTTCTTGTGTCCTCAAGAGTTTTTTGGACCTCTAGAAACCGATTTGCTGATCGAACAGCTATGTTGATACCTGTGTTCCCTATATCCAGAACTTGATGGAACCAGTTTTCTGTGGTTTTATCCAGGTTTCGTCTCCTCTCAAGTTTCTTAATTTGTTCATGGGAAAGCAGCTGAGGCGGGGCTGACGAGGTTGTAAGTTGCTCATTCGGAGACAACCACTGCTGGATGTAAGCTGTTAGATCCGCAACCTGCTCTTTTAACTCGTCTTTTGAGCTTTTGTCTTTCCGGATGAGGTGTACGACCGTGGCGACCAACTCTTGGAGGTGTTCGACCTTTTGATCCCTCATGGCCACTCCCAGATCAATGGTGGAGACATTGTAGGTTGTGCCTTGTTCCCCAACCACCGGCGTTGCTAACTGTACTGCTCTTGATCCCGAGGCGTCCATAGTTATCTTTGACCTGACCTTTGGCTTCTTCTCCTTTCGGGTGCTGATATGCGCCCTGGCCATGATGGCTTCCAGCCTCACCTTGGGATCCTTTGAAGTGGGAGTCTTTGGCTTTAGTTGTCTTTGCAGCCAATCGGGCGTTTGGGAGTCCTTTCCTGATCCCTCATCTACTGTTCCACTGTCCTCCTTTTCTAACCCAATAGTTCGGACGATGATGGCCCTTTTACTGGTTTCTATATCTTCCTTCTCTTCAGTGAGAACCTGCTTGGACGTCTCATGTTTAACTGGGGACTCGGCGTGTGACTGTCCTTTTGGAGAATCCTCCTTTCTTGCATCCTCTTCCTCGCTTGAGATATTCTGAAATTTCTCTGGACTTTCTATTTGTTTGTCCTCGGGGAAGAGGGTTTCTTTATCGTGCTTTGGAGTCTGGCCATGTTCCTCAGCTGGAGATCTATCTCTTTCTGCCTCTGTAGCAACAGTCTCCTCCTCTTGTGCGAGCCGATCCTCGACTTCCTTGTCCTCGATTTCTTTGAACTACCGTCCCCATTCTTCATTAAGCCCGGGATCATTTGATTCCCGGATTAGCTTAGCATTACGGTCTCTGTTGTCCTCACTGTCACCGCTTGAAGCCTCATAAGCTACCGTGTCAAACTACTGATGCTCAAATGGGGGATTCTCAGGACCCTAAAACTCTGCGGGCTCTGGCGCCTTTTCAGCTTCTAGCTGTTGTCGTTCCCGCTCATCCGATATTTGCATCGTTGCTTTCATTCTTGGTGACTCGGTAGAGGGGGATGCTACTGGGGTGGAGGTCATAGCTTGAGCTATTGCAACCTGGACCATTGGATTGGCTAGCATCCCTGAAAGCTCTGATGGAACATTCTGCATGTATTTTTCCAAGGACTCTGGAAGGCTTGAGGTTGGCATTGTGGCAGTGGGAACGAAAGGAAAGGAAGGAGACATGGAAGGAGAGGTCAAGGGTGAGGTGGCAGCAGATGGTGAATCCGTATGAATAACCTGCATCCCTTGAGAAGTAGGAGGGAGGTGAACAGAGATATCCACCGCAGGTGGGGAGGATACTGAAGCTGGAATCGAGGTAAGTGGAGTGGCGGGTGTGATGACGATAGGTGGAGATCCAAATGAGAGGGATCTTTTGCTGGCAATCCCAAGGGGTGAATCCTCGGACATCATAACCGTCGCCATGCCTCCTGTTGTTTTCCTTTTATTCTTCGAAAGTTCCAACTCAGATGACTTGCGGACATAAGTCTTTGGCTTTGGGAGTTGTTGGCCAACGCCCTTCCTTTTCTTGGACTTTGGAGAGGGTGGGGCTTGCGATGTCTCCCCAGCTGCAGCAGTGGCTTCTCCACCTTCGAAACCGCTTGGTTCACTAACATGCTTGCTGGCAAGGTCGGTGTACGTTAGTGCGACCCCTTGTTGTTTTAGCTGGGCAATCTTACTATTTATCCATCCTCTTGTCCTGGCCTCGACGGACCTAGTGAGTACACTGACATCACTGAGTTCTGGGGTATCCCAGTTGATTGTAGGCAGCAGCAGGTTGGACACTGTATCGTAGATCGGGTCTAGAATTGTCTCCTCATCCTCCTCTACCTGATCAGGAACCGTGCATAAGTTTACCCTTCGCACATGGACTACGGTCATATGCATATAATAACGCATCCGTACTTCAAGATCATCCTTGCAATTAGCCCAGAAGTCCTCGATGTTGTGGAGGTGGGCATACCCGCGTCCCAACGCCTTGCGGACATGGCCATAAGGATCCATCCATGGCCTTGCTGTGTATTGCTCGAAGTTGTACTTGGCCAGCTCCTTTTCGGAGTATCCTGCACACTGGGAGGTATGAACCTTATACATTCCTTGACCCAGATTCATTGGATAGACAGGGCCTACCAGATGTTTCTCGCCTAAGAGGCTATGGATGGATCGCAGTTGCCGAGTTAGCTCCAAGAGGATAATTCGATCGTTTGGATACCGAGGCAACTTATTTGGCTTATCCGAAAAGCCCTCTGCACGGATGTAGGTGAATCTGGGGAACTGGATGTACCAGAATGCATACTGCCTAAGGAGGGCTCTGGCACTGTGGGACATCCTCCTATGGAAATCCCCGCCTATCAACCTGATTATGTGGGCAATGAATGCATCATTCACCCTGCAGTAGCTGCTTTTGAAGTTCTTGAATTGCAGCTGGGGGTACCTGTCGTAGGGCTTTAGCTCCGGCCCTGATGGATCACTGGGCATCTGTGTCAATCCCTGGTAGTGCCTCTGATTGGCAAGAGAGTACACCAAGTAAGATGTCATGAAGAATTGATTAGTCTTCTTTACTGTGGTAAACTGCTCATGGAAGTAGTCGCTGATTATCTCTCCCCAGTAGAAGACGGTTCCTTTCCCTCGGAGAATCTGTTCTATGAAGTAGAACATCCATTCTTGGAAGAACATTGCACCAGGCAGGCCCATGACTCTACTGAGCAAAGTCACCAGATCATGGTAGTCCTCGTGGAAATCACTACGGAAAAGCTCATGGGGAATTTTCCCGGTGCTGCCCCATTTATCCTTTAGCCAACACTGATTAATGAGTCTTTTGCAGTCCAATAGGTCGTGTTCCCATATACTGATACAGTCCTCCTTGGTAGGGACCTCCATGCTCTCGAAGGTGGGAACGTGGAAGGTTTTGGTAATGCCTGACGGAGACATATCTGCGAGGAGATTTCCCTCGTGCTCCACGATAGTTCTAGTGTCAGACTGATACGCCTCGACACACGCCATTACCAGCTCTGGGGCCACTAAGGTTGGTGGGAAACCTGCTGCCTTAGCGAGTCCACTGTTTTTAATAGCTCTTGCATTTGTCATTTTGGGGTTCATCCTAACCCTCTGAATGAACTCATCAACATCGACCTGTTTGATGTTGGTATCTGAAACATCCCTCCAAAGGGAGGTAATCCGAGATTGGATGGGGACTCCCTGGAATTTGTACTTCATTAGATCCCAATCTTCTTTGCCCCTTGGTGGCTTTGCGGTTCCTTTACCTTTCCTGGAAGCACTGGAAGTTTATGGGCTACATTCCATGAATTCTGCACAAAGGGCAAGAGTCAATAGTGAAGAACCTATCATAAGAACTATTGACGAATCCTTGCACGTCAAGATTAGTCTGACAATCATAGTAGATATTTAATAAGCACTTGAAGTTAGATACTTTATAACCCTAGAAGTTTGTACAATCAATCCGGGGTTCTCAGGCCGGAAATCCCCTGGCAGAATGTCGTTTGGAGAGGCAAAATGAGAATGGAATTCCCATATGCACCTCCCGGGGTTGGATTTCAAGTTTGAAGATTGGAAATAGAAGACAACGGAATTTTAGCAAGTGGGTCGAAGTCTGTTTCGAATTTGGAGGTCATTTGACCCCCCATTTGAAGGTTCGGGTATCAGTGGCAGGCAGGCCGTCTGAAAACGGCGCAGAAGAAACGGAAATCCAGGAAACAGAATTCGGGTCTCGGAATTTCGTTATCGGGAAGCGGTCATCGTTCGACCGTGAGGAATGGCGGGACGCAGGAGGAAATCCGAGAAGGGAAATCCGGAGGCGGACTTCCGAAGAAGGAAATCCGAAGAGGGAAATCCGAACAAGGAAACCCGAAACGGAATCCGGGAGAAATGTGGAAGAAAATGGAAGTTTGAGTTTGGAAGAAAATTCCACGGCCGGGAAACGGGATCCGGGAAGCCGCCAGCTGGATACTGTGCAAAAGGCGAAAAACGGACGGATTCTCGAAAAGAGAAGTCCGAAAGGGGAATTCCGGGAATGGGATCCCGAAGAAGGAAATCCGGAGGAGAATGGGGTCAAACGACAGATGGGAACATAGGTTCCGGGATGCGAGGGTCGGGAAGACATTCGGGCGACGCCGTGAAGAACGGCAGCAAGACGACGGAATTTCGGAGACAGAAATCTGAGAACGAAACTCCGAAAGGGGAAGAAGGCCACGAGGAAACATCGTTCGGAATGCCGGGTGATGGAGGTCGTTAAAATGACAAAGAGGAAACGGATTCTCGGAAACGGGATCCCGGACAAGGAATCCCGAAAAGAGAATTCCGAAGGAAAAGACGAAATTTGCGAGCAAACTTATGAAATTTTGATAAAGGTTCCGGGGAAAGGCATCCGGAAAGCCGCTCGGTCGGGGCCGTTAAAATCAGCGAAAAGGAAATGGAGTTCCGGAGCAGGAAATCCGGACGAGGAATCCCGACAAAGGAATTCCGGAGAAGGAAAATTAGTAGGAGAAGAAAGGGCGGCCGCGGGAAGACCCAAGCTTGGAAGATGTCGGCGCCGTTCTGAAGAACGGCCGTGACACAGGAAAGTTCCAGATCGATCTGGAGGTCGATAGAAGGTGGATTTTTGAATTCAAAGAGATGGGTTTTGTGCACAGTGAGGATATCTACTAAGTTCGGACTTCGGTTTTTGTTTATCCTTAACAAAATCTCAAAAAAATGCTAAAAGAACTTAGGGCGCGGGACGGAAAACCTACCTCAAAAACCCGAAGAACAAGCTGGTCGGATGCGCGGACGTCGTCGGAATAAATAGTTTGAAAAATGTCAGAAAGGAAGCTAAATTGCCAGGAGCTCTAGAATGCGCTTCTGTTAGTCAAAAATTTGATAATGACAGCCGGAAAAAATGTTTTTATAGCAGAAAACGCCATTAGTACAGCAATAAATGCTCCGTACGGTTGCAGGTGGGTTGGTGAACTCCGAAAAAAGGAAGGCGGTGGGACGTCCGAAATCGGATGTCCGGAAAGCCGTTCCCGGGAAGACGTTGCCTGGACGCCTTGAAGAACGGCGAAACCTGAAAGGAAACCCGGAAGGGGAAACCCGACGAAGGAAACCCGGAAGGGGAAATACGGACAAGGAAACCCGATAACGAAAATCCGGACAAGGAAACCCGAAAATTTCAGAAGATGTAAAAAAACTTTTGATGTGAAGTTTCCGGTCAAGGCGAGATTTTTAAAATATAACATTGGGAAACGTGCCACCTTTATTGAAGGGAAAAAAGAGGGTCCCCGTTCCGAACGGGGCGTGTGTGCAAAAAGGGGCACAACAGTTTTCTCATAGTCACCTGTATTAGATGTTGTATCCTCTACCACATCCATAGCAGCTGCTCCTGAAGTCTGGCATTGCATATTCACATTCACATTGGAGCTATTGTTCATGGAGAAGGGAAATGAGTCATATGGAGGAGTTTGATGATCTGAGTGTTCTGCAACACGCTTCGTACGATGGGTTGCATGTCGACGATGATCCCTACTTGCACTAAACCATGGACGCATGTGAATGGTGCTAGTTGCAGCTTCATTAGGATCAAGAATGAATTCAAAAGGAAATGCATTTGATTGTTGTAGGTCTTGTAGAAACCTCTCCATGCATTGTGCGTATGATTGCACTTGTTGTAGACACTGTGGCGGTGTACTCATCACTCTATTCAAGATTTGGTTTGTGTCATTCCAAATACACATTTTGAGCACGTGTTCATTATATACATGAGTGATAGAAGGAGCTTGTGTAGGGGTGAGAATATTAGGATTTTTTTCTTCGATGCCCCCCTATGATAATGTCTCATTCAAATCTATCCCTCTATCAATTGGTTGACCTCCCCCGTCTAAATGACCAAAATAGATGAAACTTGTATTACGCAGTAGAAAATGCAAAAAACAATTGACTCCCATAAATTAACAAAATTTGAATTGAAATTCACTTACCGTGAACCACGCCTTTAATGGCAGATGATCTTTTAATCAAGCCAACAACCTTTAGGACATGTTTTCAAGTGTTCCCCTGCAAACCCCAAGGGCACTCACAAAAAAAAAGGTGCTCCCCAAATTTTCAAACAAGGTAGTGGTCGGACCTACTTTGAATTTTCACCTAGTACCATCTAGGATGTGTTTCATCGAGAACATAGTGATCATCTGGAATTTCCTTGGCCCACTCCAAACTAGATCACATTTTTAAAAACTTATAGTTCATCAAAAAACCATAATACTACAACTTTTACTTTTTCCTATAGAATGGTTCCATTTTATACACAAGTGTGTAATACAAATAGTCCATTCTCATGGTTCATTTTTTATAACGATCAAGAAAGTACCGAGTTTTGAGTAAGAAATGGTAGGATTCAATGGTTGCATTTGTATCCTGGTTGGCATGTGGGAATAGTCTGAAATTTTTCACCCACATGGCTGTGAAAAAAGAAATCCAATAGTCAAGTAAACCATAATGTATTATAGGTAATGTCGAATAATGTGAATGGTGTGAATCCTACGAGGTGATGGAAATTTTTTACTCACCAATTCGACCTTCTCCTTCACACCATTAACTGTTGAAGTACTCTAGAAATCGTGGTTGATCATTGAACTCCTCAAAGAAAGAGTTCAATAGTTGAGTGACACTATCCTCGCTGTCACCGATTGCCATCATGATCGTGCCAAGTTTGTAGAAGATTTCCATTGCCCTTTCCTTGGTTGCATATTTATATACATTCTTCAACCAAGCCCTTTTAACATGCCAAAGGCATAGCAGCACACGATATTGAAAGACAACCCTAATAGACAATACAAACGATATTGTTTACCACTTATTTGCAAGAGAAAGTGGCATTGAAAATAAATAGCGAATGAGAAATGTACACAAATGAACAAAGAGATGCACATACTATATAGCTTGGATTTCTGCAGTTGCATCATTGGTAAAAAATACATTGATTCTCTAGTTGGGTCTGGCTCTTCTTCCATGGTCATGCAATACGCGTAGCCATGCAGAGATGTCCTCAATCTTGTTTTATGCGGACACTACCCACACAACTAGAACACCACTTTTTTGCTCATCGAAAACGATCAAAAAATACAATGGAAACTGTAGAGATAACAACTCAGTGTGAGCATTGTCAGGTTTATAGCCAAAAAGATCATTGAAAAGATGAAGAACTATTTTTCAATGTTTATAAGGCCTCACCCCATATTTGTTAGTGGAAAACTTGGAATCCATCGAGATGACTGAATTGTGCGAGTGGCTAACCATCTTATCCAACATCCATGGTGTCAAAACCCCGATAATGAAAGGTGTATCTTTCCCATTGGGCCGTTGAAAGTAGAAGTTGTCAAAGTCCTGTCCATTCCACATCATGATGCTTGTCGAATCGACTTTGTGTTTTTGTGCGTCAGTAGAACACAACTTTCACCAGGCATTCATTACATCCTTTCTTGTAAGGAATTGATCTCTCTTTAACATCATGCCACATAAGATAGGATCGTTGATGTGTCTATCCATTATTGCATTGACACTGATGTCTATTAGAAAAAGGCTTTCAATATAGCTTTTGCACTCTATGATTAGATTAGCAGAAAAAATAGAATGCCTATCTCCACTTGTGTCACCAATGCCATGGAAAAATTCACCTTGTTTATCGACGTGGAACATTTCTTTGTAGATAATATAGGCAACATTGGGTTTTCCATTCATAACCTTTACCATGAAGTGGTATTGACAACCTCACATTTGTGTAAACGTGTTTTGTTGTTTCTTCTTTGCATCATGTTGGTCTCTGTTCTCTGGATCATGTTGGTCTTTGTTCTCTGGATCATGTTGGTCTTTGTGGTCTGCGGAACCATATTGACACCAGTAGCTATGAAGAAGGAATAATCTCATCATCTGGAAGCAAGAGAGAGTAAAATATCATTGGACCATACAAATGAATGTTGAAAGATACAAACCTTTGATACCAAATTGTTTTTCCATAATTTTTGTCATCAATGGGACGCGTGGTGGTAGGTTCTCTTTTTCTATTATCGACAAATTTAGTTTCAAAACCTTCAACGCACATTTCACCACAAATGAAATCGTCAATTCTCATATGAGGAATTGTTGCGACAAGGTCAGGGAACCCATCCTTCTTGACAAAAATAGGAGTCCATTACAAATCGGAAGAGGAAAAAGGAGTGGCTCCATTTTGTACATCTTGCTTCTTCCATTTCAAAGGTTTCCCCATTCTATAAAAGGACATAATTGGATGAATATTTAAAATTAGTGTGGATTGTGTCAAGAAAAAGAAAACAATCATTCATTGAAAATAAATAAAATGTGCTTTCATTGTTGTCACCCATATGAAACCAATAGGAGGTTGCTAACTTCAACTAAGGAAATTTAAAGGTGATAGATTGAATCAAACTACACATAAAATATAACACAAACACGGGCTGTCAATCAAACTATCTATCTCACCATACAAGTGGACATAGATAATGAGAATAGAAAATGACAACCAAAACCTTTGATGACATAAATACCACAAGTAAATTCACAACCCCACATGTAAATATAACAAATATTTTAGAGTATATGGGGTGTACAAATCTCTTTTACTTGAGGAGGCATGTTGTGATATTCAACCTTCTATTTGGCATGACTTAAAATGAGGAGAAAAAGTACATCTAGCAATTCATGAAATAAACAAGCCAAGGTTGAACCACATGATGAGTGGCTCAACCTACAATGTTCTATGTGGCGTAGGAGTGTAACGTGCATAACAGTATGTAATTACTTATACAATAGCAACACAAGATGTATTATCATGGGAAGATACGTTGGTTGCAGTGTGTGTGTATGTGTTAAAGCAAAGGAAGGGTTAAAGGGCAACCAAAACCTTTGATGACAACCTTGTATTTAAAAAGAAAAAGTGCATCCATTGCTGCCAACAATGCCAAAATGATAACATGTTTGTTGCATCTATTGAAAAAATATGAATCAGTAATGTAGAGAATGAGGAAAGCCAGAAAGGTGTAAACTGTCCTATCAACCATGATGTACAAGTGAATGCAGGTTTGAAAACACAACGTGTAGATGAACCTTTGTGTAGACATAAATACCACAAGTAAATTCGCGACCTTGCATGTAAATATAACAAAGATTTCAGAGAATATGGGGTGTACAAACCTCTTTTACCTGAGGAGGCATGTTGTGATATTCATCCTATCCATTTCGCATGAGTTAACATGAGGAGAAAAAGCACCTCTAGCAATTATTGAAGTAAACAAGTGAAGGTTGAACCACACAATGAGTGGTTCACCCTAGAACTTCCTATGCGGCATACAAGTGTAGTGTGGAAAAGAGTATGTAATTACATATACAATTGCAAGAAGAGATGTATTATCTTGGAAAAATACATTAGTTGTGGTGTGTGTGTATGTGTTAAAGGAGATTAAGGGTTAGAAAGCAATTGAAACCTTTGATGACAACCTTGTATGTAAAAATAAAAAGTGCATCCACTGCTCCCAACAACACCAAAATGATAACATGTTTGTTGCATCTGTTGAAAAAAAGATGAATCAGTAATGGAGAGAAAGAGGAAAGCCCGAAAGGTGTAAAATGTCTTATCAACCATGATGTAAGCAAATGTGGGCTGGAAAAAACAACGTGTAGATGAACCTCCAAGTGGGCGTAAAGACCTCAAGTAAATTCACAACCCCGCATGTAACCTAAGGAGGCATGTTGTGATATTCAGCCTTCCATTTGGCGTGAATTAACATGAGGAGCAAAAGAACATCTACCAATTCATGAAATAAGCAAGTGAAGGTTGAACCACACGATGAGTGGTTCAACTTGCAACTTTGTTTGTGGCGTATGAGTGTAATGTGCATAATACTACGTAATTAAGTATTCTAGAGTAGCAAGAATAGATGTATTAGGGAAGATACGTTGCTTGTGGTGCATGTGTATGTGTCAATGGAGAGGAAAGGTTAGAGGGCTACCAAAACCTTTTATGACAACCTTCTATGAAAATAAATGTGCATCCATTGTTGCCACCAATGCCAAAAGAATAAAAAAAAATTTGCATCTGTTGAAAAAATCATGAATCAATAATCCAATCAATCAAGAAAGGCATACATGTGTAAATTTCCCTATTAACCATGATGTGAACCAATGCATGTTGGAAAAAACAGTGTCTACTTGAACCTCCAAGAGGACATAAAGACCATAGGTAAAATCACAACCTCACATGAAAAAATACTAAGACGCAATAGTAGATGGGGTCTAGAAACCTGTTTTACCTGAGCAGGCATGTTGTCATATGGAGCCTTCCATTTCGGGTGAGTTAACATAACCAGAAAAAGTGTATATGACAATTCATGAACTAAAAAAGTGTAGTTTGATCATTTGGATGAGAAGTTCAACCCTTACTTTTTATGTATCCCCTGGCTGAAACTCCTCTCCAAATTCCCCACACTTCAGCTATGTACAAGCTCAACAAACTAACTCGCGATCCACTGTGTTTTCCTAGCTGCCTATATTTTAATGATATGACAAAATCAAAGCGCAATTCATACTCTAAGTAATAGTTTTGGTAAATTTTCAAGGTGCCATTTCTTACATTGGTAGTGTAAGGTTTTCATTACACTCATTTTGTCTATTGGTAATTCAATGTTGGAAAACACTGTGGCTTGAGGAACCTGAGATCTTACAAATACTTCAAGAGGCAGCAAGTAATAAAATGTATGAAATCACAAAGGAATTTGTTGTAGAAATACTTGAAAAGAAGCAGACCATAGTGAATGACACAAATATTGTATTGATTCAAATAACTAAAACCCAACACTCTATTTTCTGATTTACAATTATTTTGTGCACTTTATTTTTTCAATCATGCAAAATTTAAAGACAACAATGGAATGTGTGATTTTGAATACATTCATACTATTTTGTAACATTTCATGTTGCAAAACCATGGGTGTTAAGAAGCAAGCAACCTAGCATGAGACAACCCTTCACATTTAAGCAAGGAGATTCAAATAACTGAAACCCCACAATGTGAATTCCCAAATACAATTATTTTGTGCACTTTATTTATTCAATCATGTGAATTTTAAACACAAGAATGGAATGTGTGATTTGGAATACATTCATACTATTTTGTAGCATTCCATGTTGCAAAATCATGGGTGTTGAGAAGCAAGAAACCCAACATGAGCCAACCCTTTGCATTTAAACAAGGAGATTCAAATAACTCAAACCCCGCACTGTGTTTACCCAATTACAGTTATGTTGTGCAATTTATTGTTTCAATCATGCAAAATTTAAACACAACAATAGAATGTGTGATTTTGAAGACATTCATACTATTTTGTAACATTCCATGTTGCAAAACCGTGTGTGTTAAGAAGCAAGCAACCCAACATGAGACAACCCTTCACATTTAAACAAGGAGATTCAAAAAACTAAAACTCGACACTATGTTTTCTCAATTACAATTATTTTGTGCACTTTATTTTTTCAATCATGCAAAATTTAAACACAACAATGGAATGTGTGATTTTGAAGACATTCATACTATTTTGTAGCATTCCATGTTGCAAAACCATGGGTGTTAAGAATCTAGCAACCCAGCATGAGACAAACCTTTGCATTTAAACAAGGAGATTCAAATAACTGAAACCCAACACTGTGTTTTTTGAGTTACAATTATTTTGTGCACTTTATTGTTTCAATCATGTGAAATTTAAACACAACAATGGAATGTGTGATTTCAAAGACATTCATACTATTTTGTAGCATTCCATGTTGCAAAACTGTGGGTGTTAAGAAGCTAGCAACCCAGCATGAGACAACCCTTTGCATTTAAACAAGAAGATTCAAATAACTGAAACCCCACACTGTGTTTTTTGAATTATAGTTATTTTGTACACTTTATTTTTTCAATCATGCAAAATTTAAACACAAGAATGTAATGTGTGATTTTGAAGACATTCATACTATTTGTAGCATTCCATGTTGCAAAACCATGGGTGTTAAGAAGCTAGCAACCCAACATGAGACAACCCTTTGCATTTAAACAAGGAGATTCAAATAACTAAAACCGAACACTGTGTTTTCCGAATTACAGTTATTTTGTGCACTTTATTTTTTCAATCATGCAAAATTTAAACACAAGAATGGACTGTGTGATTTTGAAGACATTCATACTGTTTTGTAGCATTCCATGTTGCAAAACCGTGGGTGTTAATAAGATAGCAACCCAACATGAGATACCCCTTTGCATTTAAACAAGGAGATTCAAATGACTGAAACCCAACTATATGTTTTTCAAATTACAGTTATTTTGTGCACTTTATTTTTTCAATCATGCAAGATTTAAACACAATAATGAAATATGTGATTTTGAAGACATTCATATTGTTTTATAGCATTCCATGTTGCAAAACCGTGGGTGTTAAGAAGCTAGCAAACCCAACACGAGACAACCCTTTGCATTTAAACAAGGAGATTCAAATAACTGAAACCCCACACCGTGTTTTCCCAATTACAATTATTTTGTGCACTTTTTTTTCAATCATGCAAAATTTAAACACAACAATGGAATGTGTGATTTTGAAGACATTCATACTATTTTTTTGCATTCCATACTGCAAAACCATGGGTATTAAGAAGTTAGCAACCCAACATGAGACAAACCTTTGCATTTAAACAAGGAGATTCAAATAACTGAAACCCAACATTATGTTTTCCGAGTTATAGTTATTTTATGCACTTTATTGTTTCAATCATGCAAAATTTAAACACAATAATGGAATGTGTGATTTCGAAGACATTCATACTATTTTGTAGCATTCCATGTTGCAAAACAATGGGTGTTAAGAAGCTAGCAACCCAGCATGAGACAACCCTTTGCATTTAAACAAGGAAATTCAAATAATTGAAACCCCACACCGTGTTTTTCCAATTACAGTTATTTTGTGCACTTTATTTTTTCAATCATGTGGAATTTAAACACAACAATGGAATGTGTGCTTTTGAGGACATTCATACTATTTTGTAGCATTCCATGCTGCAAAATCGTGGGTTTTAAGAAGCTAGCAACCCAACATGAGACAACCCTTTGCATTTAAACAAGGATATTCGAATAACTAAAACCCAACACTGTGTTTTCCCAATTACAGTTATTTTGTGCACATTATTTTTTCAATCATGTGAAATTTAAACACAATAATGGAGTATATGATTTTGAAGACATTCATACTACTTTGTAACATTCCATGTTGCAATGCCCTATGTGTTAAGAAGAAAGCAACCCAACATGAGACAACCCTTCACATTTAAACAAGGAGATTCAAATAATTGAAACCCAACACTGTGTTTTCCCAATTACAATTATTTTGTGCACTTTATTTTTTCAATCATGTGAAATTTATACACAACAATGGAATGTGTGATTTTGAAGACATTCATACTATTTTGTAACACTCCATGTTACAAAATGGTAGGTGTTAAGAAGCAAGCAACCCAACATGAGACAATCCTTTACATTTAAAGAAGGAGATTCAAATAACTGAAACCCGACATTGTGTTTTCCAAATTACAATTATTTTCTGCACTTTTTTTTTCAATCATGCAAAATTTAAACACAAAAATGGAATGTGTGATTTTCAAGACATTCATACATTTAAACAAGGAGATTCAAATAATTGAAACCCCAACATTGTGTTTCCCAAATTACAAATTATAAGGTGTTGTAAAACCCTCTACCTGCAACCGAATTGGTTAGCACCCCTCACCTAGATTTGGTCGGTTTTCTCCTCCAACTCCTCCACATGCACTCCAAAATTCAGCTTACAACATGCAGACTACCAAATAGCACTTGGATTTGGTCGGTTTTCTCCTCCAACTCCTCCACATGCACTCAAACCTTCAACTTTCAATGAGTATACTGGAAACAAAAATGCCCACGTCATTCACTAGTTTTCTCGTGCCAAAAAAAAATGCAAATGAAAGAGAATTCACAAGAAATTTAAGGCACCCACCTTTTTCGGTCGACAGGAGGCAGGAAAACCCACCTGATGGCATCGTTAACTCCTACCTACCATTTCCCAGACGTTTGGTGTCGTCTGCCAATTTCGTCTTTTTAGGCCTCATCTGGCAGGCCCCACAATACGACGTCTCATCATGTTATTTATGTTACCATGCATGTCGTTATGTATGTTTTCATGCATTTTTATATGCACGTAGGTCACTTTTGTCTAGGAGTTAGCCGGCTCCGAGTAGTGAGAGGCTAGAACAAGGAAGCTAAATTTGAGATCCAAAAGATCAAAGAGAGCAATTGAAAAAATATGTTCTAATAAATATTGTGTTCAATAAGACATGCCATTATATGTGCTTTTAATTCAGATTTACGGACTAAATCTGAATGTAATCCCCAACAGTAAGACTATTGTTGTATTTTTCAGATGGTGAATCAATAATTTTGTTCAAAATGTCTCTTATGTGATGTGAACTTGGTGTGAGTTTTTGAATTCTATTGTGAGTTTTTTCAGTATTTTTGTTATGTTGTATGGTTGGATAATGCTTAATTGGACCCTCCATCCATAATTACAAGTATTATTAGAGCTAAATTTTGAATCATATAGAAAGAGGTAAATATATCTTCTAGTATGAAGTTGTTGGGTAGAAGGTATCTAGAGGCATGTCATTGATAAAGCATTGATAGTGAGGTAATTGATACTATGGTACAAAATATGAGTTGAATGCTTCTACCAAGAGGTTAGAGGTCAAGGTATTGTTAACATCATAAAAAATATAGAAGAGATGATGGGTGTCATGGGAAATGCCCATATCTAATTAGATATTGAAGAAGATAGATTCATTCAAGAACAATAGTTTGCTATGTTATCTTGGTAGTTTTAGGAGTAAAAACTCTCTTATCTCTTTCAAATTTATCTTTACTACATCTTTCCTCACTCTTGAACACATAAGTGTGAAATTCCAAGCATGTTTGAAAATGATAAAGATGATAGTTTGTGAATCATTTGGTGCCTTTGGTTTAAATGTTTGTTTTTTGTGTATGAATGTTGATTGATAGAAATGTTTAGATTGCTTCTTTTTCCGCAATTTGAGAGTTCAACTAAGTTTGGATGATTTCCATGTTCAAATAATTTGGAACTAATTTCTTTTGTGAGTTTTTTCCCTTTTGAATTTTTTATTTCTAGAATATGTGAAGGAATACTGAAATAAATAAATAAAAAATTGAATATATTGAGATTAATCTAAATGATTGTATTTTTTTCTTTTTATTTATTTTTAATGAATGTATGTAATTACTCATGAATTGAAACTATTGTTAAAAATGATAATATTTCACTAATTTAATCAAATAACTAGAAACAAATGATTTTTCTTTATTTTTGTAAATAGCTTTCAACCAAAGAGGAAATAATAAATCAAATAGAGAAATTGACACAATCTCTATTATTTCTATCAACAAGTTTGAAATTCACTAGGTTTTGTATGTGTTTTTAGTTTCCAATTCTTTTATGATTTTGAAGGTAAAATATGAGTTTTAATAATTGTTTATGATTAAAAAGAGTATGATTTAATTTGTTGGCTAATCCCACAATACTAGGTCCCAAACTTGGGACATGAAAATTTTGGAAGGGAGTTGCAAAATTTGTTTGAACTACCTTTGCTTGAATGAAGGTACCTTTGTTCGAAGGTATGTCAAAAATGTTGAAATGCACAAGACAACTGAGGGGGGAGGGGGGGGTGAATCAGTTGTATCAAATTACTTTGCTTATAAACTTAATCTTTTCACCTTAACTCCAATCTATTATTAAGTGTAAACATGAAATGCAAATAATAGAAAGCAAACACCAGAGACACCATATTTACGTGGAAAACCGAATGAGGGAAAAAACACGGTGAGGATTAACTCACAATATAGTAGTAATGCAATACCGGATACAAAGGCTCACTACCCAAATACAGAGGCTCACGACCCAGATTAAGGGCTCACTTCCTTGAGAAGGACTCACTGTCCAGAAAGGAGGCTAACTACCTACAAAAAAATAGAAAAGAGATAAATAAAGATCCACCACTAGGGTTCCACACATTCGCAACCTAATCAAAATATTATAGATGCCATCAACTCACTGCTTTCAGGAATCTAACACCTTAAAGTACTGTTGCCTCAACTCACTCTTCCACACTCTGCTTTTCACACTTCTCTTGCTTGAATCAAATTATGGATGGATATTAAATTCGCCACAACTTGATTTTATTTTATACCATCTTCAACCTTAGAAACATTCACCAAGGTCGGTTATACAATTTCAAATTCAAACTAGGTTAGCTACTCAACATTTCTATGGTGGATAAGAATGTGAGAGGGCCAATTACATATTTAATTTAGAACCCAAACAACATTTTGGATCACACACACACTTTCTCAAATTGATGCAAAAGCTTAATGTAATGTGTAAACACTAGGTCGATCAAACCTAATGAAAACACCAATAATCTTTGAAGTACACACATCTCCAACAAGATAATCACACGTGAGTTGTTCAACACACTTCATCAAAAAATTTACCATCTCTGATAACACCTCGAGTACATCTGCAACAATTACAACAAACTCGATTCATAGAGAACTCTTCACCTGTCCAACCGGACCAACCAACAAGAACACCGAAGCGCCAAACCATAAGAAGATTTGTCAAAACACAAAAACCATCAGAAAGAGTCATCTCCTAGATTCGCAAGATCTGAAACCAAATATCAGAAGACTAGGAGGCTAAAACATTTCTCCCAATCCACAAACAAATAGTTCTGGCAAACCAGTTCACACACCAGTGAACATATCTTCTACTCTCCATCAACCCAGAAGCTAAAACTCGAGACATACAATCCAGTGAAGCTTATGAACTCACTTACAGATTCACACAGGCATAAGATCAACACAAGAGAAATGCAGAGCACACTCAAAACACACTTCAACACTGCTTTCATTGTTTCTCAAAATTTCTCAAAATAACTTGGCAAAAACACAACTACCACTTCATAAATATAGCTCCATATACTCTAAGCACTTCTATATCATCTCCAACAACCTGAACTATGTTGACATCAATGACAACATTAATGATAACACCACCAAACACATCCATACTTACAACAAAAAAGTACCTTCGTTCGAAGGTTGAAACCTTCGAACGAAGGTAATTTCCAAAAAAGCAAAAAAAAAGGACCTTCGTTTGAAGGACCTTCGAATGAAAGGCCTTAGCAAGACATTTTTTTTGGAAATTACTTTTGTTCGAAGGTCCCTTTTTTCCATTTTTGGAAATTAACTTCATTCGAAGGTTTTTTTACATTTTTTTGTGGGAACCAAATACCTTCGAACAAAGGTCCTTAAATACCTTTGAATGAAGGTACCTTCATTTGAAGGACCTTCAAATGAAAGGCCTTAGCAAGACACTTTTGGTGTTTGCTTCAAAATTTTCTCACAAATTCTAGTTTCAAACCTCAGGTTGGACCTTCAAATGTAATTACCTTGACAAGATAATTTGCAAGATCGCAGTCCTCAAAATGATCTTTCCAACAAGTATAATTTTAATCATTTTACTATGTATTCAATTTTTATGTTTTACTGTTCACATAGGTTTTTCATCGAACATCAAGTTCTTCATTCTACATAGATGGAAAAATAGTAAAATATTGAAAATATATATATATAAAATATGTGCACTAGGTATTGATGTCCGTGTTTCACCAAAAAATAATAATTTTGATGTATGCACAACAAGTTATGCTTTAAAACATACACCTATGTCCAAATTATAATTAACATGACTTAAAAAAAAAATTTAAAATATGTAACAAATGTTTTTGAAAAACTATCCATGCACTATATATTGATGTTACAAATCTATATTTCAAAAACTAGAACTTTATCCTTTCTAGAAGAAAAGTTATGTTGGACGACATAAACTTTACTTTTAAAAATGTTGTTTACTATTAAAAACTAGTTATTAAAAGTTATGTAGAAAGATTCATGATTTATTTCATATATATATATATTTGGAATCTACGCACAAATTTCCACAAATCACTAGTTCACATCATCTTTAAATTCTTAATAGTTTAGCTGCTATAGGTCTTAGAAAGTGAAGATTTAGTTAAATAATTTGATATCAATGTCCATCTTGGTCAAAAAGTGGGACTCATTATTGTGGGATTACCTTGTTGTTTTGGATTGTCTAGACTTTAAATTTTGTAAACATATCTATTCCATCACAATATGAATCTAACATAATTTAAACCCAAATCTAAGACAATATTAGATTGGGAATCCATGACTAGTCCAAATTCAACACCTAAAATTAATTTATAAATATAAAACTACTCTAATTAATCAAAGTTAATGGAAACCCACACCTAGGATCAATTATATCCAAGACTTAAAGAAACTGGAAATTATCAATATTCCTTTGAGATCTAATTGATTCACCATATTCTTCTCCTTCAACCATAAGTGAGTTCTTCTTTGGTGGAAGCTGAGGGAGAGATGAGAAACAAACTAGACTAAAATAAAAGATAGGATGTAACTTGTATACACAAATCTTGGAAGCTATATTAGAGAAAAAAAATGAGGATTGATTTGTTTTACAAGCATAGAGATTATAGATGATTGCAACAATAAAGTAGAAGTTATACTAAAATGTGTGGAAATGATTGAAGCTACTAAACCACACTTTCTTGAGAATTTTTCTAAGTTTTGACAAAATTCACAAGAAATTGAACTCTTAAAATGGAAAATAAAGGTCTATAAATAAGAGAGGGATTAGGTTGGAACGAGTAAGAAAATCTAGACTAAAGATAGTTCACATCTAAAATTGGTGAAAAACCAAATAAAAATTACATGATTAAGAAAATTTAAATGCATGTAGAGTCTCACAACACTATATTTAAAACACATGTTCACCCCTTGTGGTAGCAATTCATTCATCAAGGTGGAAAAAACGTTAGCCAGGGGAAACTAGTAGCTTAAGGAAAACTTGCAACTTTTAGCCAAAAATGTAAGTTTTAAAATAAGAATAAACTATGAACGCCTTGCATATGACTTAGGCTAACTAAAAATAACAAAGAAAATCCTTAAGAAGCTGACTAGACACTTCCACCAAGGAAAAACAAGATCAATGAGGTTTTATTTTATTTTCACTCCTTGTAGGGTCACAAGATTTATCATTGAATCATCAAAAAACTTCCATGTATGGTTGTTCATCTTTAGGCGCTTATTGGTACATTAATGGCTTGTAAATAGTTGAAGAAGCATATTAATTTTCCATAAAGATAGAGAAGTTAAATAAAATATTAAAGATCTATAAAAATAAGTAAAGGGGAAGAAGCAATAGATTATAGAGAGGAATAAATTAGAGTAGTGGAAGGGGATAAGGCCATGATGTATAAGAAAAATATATTTATATTTCTTACCACATTGACAAACCAAACAAATTTTAGAGAGATAGAGGTAGATTTAGTAGAGGTAAGAGATATTTTCACAATACCCATTTTAAGTGTGGAAATAAAATTTGAACATTTGAATTTTCTTAGTCACAAGGAAATTTTTTTTGGAGACTAGAAGATAATCCTAGAGCCACATATGTAGATGAACTACTATTATCACCAAGCTAAGTGAATGAACCTAAGAAAGGAGATGATGATTAAATTCTTGATAAAACTTGTCAAGGAGAATATTGATCCATTATAGAGGAATAATTTGTCTTGAGTGTTATTCAAAGTTGAAGGTAAGTGTTGTAAGATAATTATATAAAGTGGAAGTATGGGTAATCGTGTGTCTATTGAAATGATACAAAATTTGGAGTTGAAGAAGATTGAGCATCGAAATCCATTTACTGTATTATGGTTGTAGAAAGATCATAATATTTTGGTATGTGAACAATGTTTGGTGAAATTTAATATAGGAACTTATTATGATGAGGTATTATGTGATGTTATGCTAATAAATGTATGCCACCGGGCTATTTTTGGGTAGACCATGATAGTGTGAAAAAAATACTATTTGTGATGGAAGACAAAATACCTATACTTTGTTAAAGAGTGAAAAACATATTCTTACTCCATTGAAATATAAATGAAATCAGATGAGAAGTGTCACTAGAGTTTGTTTAGTGAGTAGATTTTTTTTGAAGTGTTAGAGCATGAAAACTTGTATTTTTTTTATAGTTCCTAAGGTGTGCAATAGTACAAATGAATATTTTCCACACATATAGATTTTTAGCTTTGAAGGAATATAGTGATATAGTGTCAAATATTTTACTAGAATTACCATTCATGAGGAGCATCATTCATTGCATGGATTTCATCCCACGAGTATAAGGTTGATCATAGGATGATTTTAGTAGAGAATGAGGAGTTAAATAGATAGGTGGAATATTTTTTGACTGAATTATTGATTAGGTAAATCTTAATTCATTAGTACTAACACTAAAGAAAGGAGGTAAATGGAGGATGTGTATAGAGTCTAGAGAAATAAAGAAGACCACCATCTAGTATAGATTTTGGATGATTTGAGTGGAGCTAAATATTTTTGTAAGATTTTAAAAATTAGTTATCATTAGATAAGAATTAGGGGAGATGAATGAATGACAACTCTTAAGAGTAAAGAATGTTTACATGAGTGATTGGTTTGTCATTTGATTTCACTAATACTGTGAGGGCCACTCTTAAACCAACATTAGCGTCACATTATTTTAATCTCAATCATATGGATATGTGAGGCCTACTATTTGGTACAACTTAATTGGCAATATTTTGATCTAGGTGCTTCTGATACTATGCGTGTATTAGATTATTTTGGATGATCATAGACATTGGGTGTCATGTTGATTTCTTTTTTATGATGTTATGATGATTATATGCATGTTAGGCTTTCTTATTTGATATTCTCATGTGGATCTGATTATCATGGTAGGAATGGATAAGTGGTTATGATATAATTGATAAGATGTAAAAATCAAATTTGGTGAATATGTGATTTCTTTATAACAACATAATAGCTAGTCATGAAATGATAGAATATGTTAAATGCTAGAAAGAGAATCATTATAGATATTGATATTTCAAAGTTATCAACTTCAGTATTTTAGGTGTTAATTATATATAAATATATATATATATATATATATATATATATATATATGTATGAATTTTTGAGTTAATTATTGATTATCATGCATTGGATATATTGACATGTGTAAATTGAGTGTACAGGTACACACCCATGGCCAATGGGATTGGAGGTAACCAAGAGTACTCAATTGTATTACCCAAGTGAAACCCACTATGGTCCATTTGGAGAATGGACCATAGCCTCTTTGTGTTGTATTTTATTTTGTGATTAAAAATATTTAATGTTGAATCTTGTGACTATGTTTTTAAAGTCAATTAAACTTTTGATGAGGGTTTTGGGGCATTTTGGAAATTCTTTTATTAAGTTTGAATTTCAATTTCTTTTTGAGTGTTTAAAAATGTTGAATTAGTTTTTAAATTGGATTAATTGACCCTTAATTAACCCCTAGGATGGTTACCTATGGGTTAGGGGTCAAATCAAGCCGGTAACATTTAAAAATTGCAAGTTGTGACCCTTCTTAACGAGCCATTAAGAAGGGTGACGGATTTTGGGGATGAGAGTGCAGTGTTGGCTCCAAAATCTCATTTATGAGATTTGAAAGCCTTTGTTGAGTGTTGAACACTCTTTGGCCTTTCACTTCCCCAAGAGTTCTCACACATGTGTGAGAACTTGTAGGGAGGTGTGTCCATAGGAGTGAATAGGAGATGGACATGTGTCACTCTCTCCTTCAAGGGTTTCCAACCCTTGACTCCTATTTCAACCCTTTGGAAAGCCAAAGGAAGGGTTCTTCTTTCTTGTTTTGGTGCTTGGATTGTTAGAGGAGGGAAAAATTGTCTCGAGCTTGGAGGAGTAGAGATTTGGAGTTCATTTTCAACCCTCTTTCATTGTTGGCTTGGATTTGAGGTAGCTTTTATTCTACCTTTATGTATACTTCTCTTTTTATTCTATCTCTTGTTTGGAAATGTGGAAAGATGGTTTATGTGGAATGTTTGTTCATTGTATGTGCTTTTGCATTTCCATGTGTCTAGTTTGGGGTTGTATAGGATAAACTCACCCAATGTGGGAAGATAATCCTTGTGGGGGATAGGAATGTGTAGGAACCTCTACGGGGAGATTGTTCCTCCTTTGAGAAGGAGAGGCAAAAAAAAGGGTATGAGTACCCAAACTTGTTCCATGACGTTATGATGTATTGGGAGATTGTTGTATGGATGATGTATGATATGAAGGGCTTTGGTAAATGGGTGGATTGGAGAAGAAGAAATATTGTGTTGTTGGTTATTTCTACTTTTTAATAGGTCTCCCCATATAGAAGTGATGTCCACCTCTATCCCCATCTTTGGATTCTTAAAGAATCCCTATGTAAATGTGTGAATCTTGGTTGGGAGTATTTTTCTTGAGTGTTGTGGTCAGGAATGGCTTATTGTTCTATTGTTGTGTGTACTCGGTAGCTTGGTTACCTCCTAGCTCAGGGGTGGTTGGTTTTCCAACCCAAGGTTGGGAGGTGAGCATTCCCTATTGGCCATGAAAAGAAGTTATCTCATGTGTTTACTTGCAAATTTAAAGACCACATTTGCAGCTTGTGCAAAAGGGTTTCAAGAAAATGATATAGTCTTCCATGTTCAATTATATTGTACCTTGTGGATAGGCATTTTGAAAGCATGTGAAAGAGTGTAAAAGTATTTGAAAGGAGAACTTGCTCTGGTGTATGAACTACATATATGAAAAAAAATGTAATAAGTGATATTCTCCCTATTGTGTTACTGTTTACTGTTTTAATGTTATTGTATTAGTATGAAAGAAGAACTTGTTTTTCTGTATCAATGTTTATTGCTGAAAAAGGGGAAAAGATGTGACAAATTAGTATTGGAATAATTTGTGCTTCCTTTTGTAACAAAATACAATTCCATTGTGAAAGAGTGACTTTCTGAAATAGTTATTTGTTAGAACTATGTTCCAAGAGAACAAAATACACCTTCCTTCCTTGTACGAAGCATCTTGTATTTTCAAAAATAAACTAGTTGTTTAAAGCTCTGTTAATGAACTAGCTTGTGAGAGGCTATAAATTTGAAGGTAAAGAAAGTAAAAAAAAAAAAAAGGAAGAATTTAAATGAAATTTCTTTTCTGTAAATGCAGCTACAAATGAATTTTTCCTTGTGTATTAAACTAGATTTAAACTACTAGCTCTAATTCTAAATGAAATTAGTCCTTACTATTGAACAGTGCAAATGATAGGCTACTTGCAAACTATTTTGTTCTGAAACACATCTGATAGTTAGGTAGTAGCAAGAACCTTGTACTACTATTCAACTTTGCAGAATAGTAAAGTTTGTTTCTAAGTAACTGGAAAATATATATGTAAAATATATACCCCTCCTGAATGATTAAGTAGCTATTGGTTTGTCATAGGGGTGCATGCTTAGATAGTAAGAAAATGCAATACAAATATAGGAAGTTAATAGTTGTTGCAGGGAATATGTCCTACTGTGTCCCTTGCACGATAATCTCTAGACCTATTCATGCTTGAGCCTGCCAGTAAATGGTTTAACTGTGGTTTGTGTGCTTTGGGCACGACTGGAAAGTACAAACAAAATAAAAGTTTGAGTGTAGATAAAATAACAAAGGATTTCAAACAAAGAAGAAATGGACAAGCCCATTTAGGGAGGGGATGCAGCTCCCTAGGGAGGTCGTAGCCTAGTCGCCTACTCTTAAAAGAGACTCCACACCAACTACCTTCGATCTACTCCTTTCGTGTACTTTTTTGGGCAACATTTCCCCCCTCTCTAGCGTCCTTTGTTGTATTTGGTGGGTGTGATGTTAATTTCTGCAATCCCTATTCTAGTTGTGTTTGGGCTAAAATAAACTATTTATCTGACTACGTCGATTCAGCTTGTATCATTATTACCAGATATAGATAACATAGATTTATCAACTTGAACTGAAACGTTCCAAGAAAATGTAGTTGGCGTAAATAAAGTTGCCCATGCCAATATAGTAGTATGTAGTATGGCAACTGCCGATAATAAAATGAGAACAAAAAAAAAGTAATGTTGTTGAAAGTAGGCACCTTGACATTTAGGGCAGCACCTGTTAATAATCAAAATGTCACTGAACATTTTGCCTCCAACATTTAGACTATGATATCAGACCTACACAAAAGTATTATAATGTAAATTAATAAATGTGGCAGCAGTAAGATCTTTGCCAGATTCATCAAACCAATCCCATCCCTTCAAATTGTTGTGTGTGAACGGAGTGAAGGTGAAATACAAATCTGCAATTAATATCCATTGTGTTGATGTAGCTTTTGTTGGTTGCCGATATTATAATTATCATGGTAACGTCTCTATTCTTGACAACTAGTTGGTGTTCCATATTTTCAAATAAACTCCAAAATAAATAGAAAGATCTCGTCTGTATCTGCATAATAACGCTCCTTTTTAAGGGAGATATTTGTGGCGGTAGAATCATGCAGCAAGTTCTGTTAGCATTTATTCAATGGATTCATGTTCAAACCCCTAAATTCGAGAAAGATATCAATAATAATTTATTTCAGGATTCGAGGATCCTTCGATTCTAATTGAAATGAAATGAAATGAAATATTTTAATGGCGTCCATGAGGCCAAAGAAGCCTATGGGACCCAAGAATAGCACAAGAGCCCCCAACAGAAAGGCCCTAGTCAGTTTGTAAACATCGGTTGAGATCAGTCCTTCTGCAGTGTATTTTGACGATGAAGTTTGCAATTTTGTCTAACCTTGACTCTTCAAACAAGGTATTCAGATTATCAACCTGCACAGTGTCCCCATAGCTGTCTCGGATGTCTTTATAAGTTGAGCACTCCATGATGAAGTGCCACTCCGTCTCCACCATACCCTTGTTACAAAAACAACATATTTTATTTTCCCACTCCTCTTTAGGAACAACGCACCTGCCCGTTTCACACCTAAGATGATGTGAACTAGTTCGCAATTGAGCTATCAACATTTTTGCTTTCCATTTGATATTCACTCCTATATAGGCCTTTTCTTCATGGGCCTTCATAGGATTGAATTCTTTGATATAATAATATTTTTTACACCCTATTTTTTTCGTCCATATTGCATATTTGAATTTTTCTCTCACATATTTTTTTATTTCTTCATTTGTGTTTGGGCACTCATGCATCTCCACATCCCACTTTTTCATCCATTTGATATTTTGTTTCATCTAGGTGTTCTTTCTTCTAGTTAGCTCTTCCTTCACAATTAGCTTAGGCCAATGATGACTCTCCATAATTTGGACCTTCTTTAGATAGCTTAATAACCGGATCATCACCGAAGCCTCCAAGGGGAAAGTACCGGTCTCGGCCAATAAAATCTCATAAGGCACTGCAGTCTTGAGCTTGAGGCTGCTTATAATTAGATGTTTTTGTATTCTTTCCACCTGTCTCCATTTTTGATCTGACATGCTGCTGCCCCAAATTTCACACCCATAGAGAATCACCAGAGTGACAAGAAGACCAAAAAGAGTTCTTTTAGTTTTCCAATCCAATAATTTTGCATTTTTGCATCTATTTTGTAAAGAGTGTAGTTCTTTCCAGCCTCCTTGTATTCTTTTTGCTCTACATGTTTCCCAACTGAGTTTGTTGTGGAAATCAAGGCCAAGGTACTTGTACTCATCAACAATTTCCAACGGCTTGCCTTCGAAGAGGAATTCAATTTGCTATTTTTTTCTTTGCAATGAGAAGATCATTATTTTGGTTTTGCTAGTGTTCACTTGCATCCCGACCTCTTGACAAAATGTTTCAAGAGCTTTCAAATGTTTTCTCAAATCAGACACAGTTTTAGCAATTAATATGAGATCGTCGACATATAAGAGTGATTTTATTACATATTTGGCCAAATGAATGTCTTCCCCACCAACCTTGTCTATCCATTCTTCCAGTTTATCGATGTAAAGCCCAAACAACATTGGGGAAAGCGGGCAACTTTGCTTGACACCAATGTCACTGCCAAAGCATTCCGACATACCATCATTGGTTCTGATTTTAGCTCTAACCAGCTCATAGAGCCTATGAATAGTTGCTCTAAGCTCATGCAGAACTCCCAAATCCTCCATTCTCTTCCATAACTTGCCTCGTGGAACCATGTCAAAGGCTTTTTTAAAGTCAACAAAGCAGCAATAAGCTTCACTGCCTTGAATATCCCAATTTTTTTCAATCAAGAATCTAAGGGTAACTCCATGATCAATAGTGGAATGTTTGGGCCTAAACCTAGCTTGTCCTTCAGCTCTTTTTCCCTCTTTTTTAGCCCAACTGCTAATCCTGTGCTCAATCATGCTTCTAAAAAATTTTCCCATAAGAGAATTAGTCATAATAATGTGGTAGTTTGATGGATTATTTATGTCACCACTTTCGTACAACGGGATAACAACACTGGTGGTCCCACCTTCCGGGAAGCCTTCTTGAATAACCCTATTGTAAATGCCCCTAATACACAATTCAAGGACCTCAATACTCCACTTTAAATGCTCTGCTTACAGCCCATCAATATCATGCACCTTCCCTCCTGCCAATAACCTAGCAAATACCAATCTCCCAGTACTGTAAATGCTATTAAACAATAGCACTTGCTAGGTAGTTACCCTAGCTCCTCGCAATTAATCTAGGTAATGGTTTCTTTGATACCTGTCCAAATATGAGCTCCGAGTCTTTCTCGAGAGCACTAAAAGAAGTTAATATTTTTACCTGTCATTGCTTTAGTCATGACGTATTATCAATGCGTGGATGGCAAAACAAATCTTTCACCGATTTCCTGTAAATTCCTATCAAGTTCCCATGCTTGTAGGTGTGTTGACTAGAGAGCAGGCTTGAAATTTGATGGTCTATTTGACCGTTTTTGACATTTTGGACCGTATATTACAACCTAAAAAATTATTAGACCATATCATTTGACTTGCTATATTTTTATATAACCGTAAATATGACACTTAAAATTATTATTAAACCGTAAAAAATTACTGTAGTATATTTATTGTAGTAAATATATATATATATATATATATATATATATATATATATATATAAAATGTTTATAATAAAAATATAAATTAGTTTAGAATTCAAATAATTATTTCTAATTTCATTTTATATTAATATATATGATATTATAAATATATTTATTAATTCAAAATCTGTTCAAAATAGAATTTTTCAAAATTAAATATAGTTCTTTCTAATTTTTTAAATGTTTTTAACAATAAATTTAAGATTTTAACATTTCTACTAATAGTTATCATTGCTTTATATTAATATATATGATTTATAATATTTATTATAAAAATATATATTAATACAAAATCTTTTCAAAATAGAATAAATTGTTTTTTAACTTTTTGAATATTTTAACAAGATTTATTTTCTATATGAATTTAGAAACTTCTTGTGAATTGTAAGAATAAATTTAAGATTTTTACATTTATTTCTAATTATCAATATTTTTAAAATTTTCATTGTTTTCTCAATGTATTTTGCTTACAATGATTAGTCATTCGAGTTTTGATTTTTTTCAATATAATACAACATTTGTGCTTTATTGGTGAGCATGTTGAAATTTTAGATAATGAATTGAATAAAAATTAAATTTTTTTAATTTTATATAATTATTTCTGAATAGATTTGAGATTGATATTTAATTTTTTTTGACAATTAAATATTTTCATAAAACGTAAAATAACAGACATTTAAATGAACAAACCATCAAAAAAAAATCATATGACAGGTAAGGGTGGCCGTCAAATTCCAGGCCTGCTAGAGAGTACCCCGTTATTTAATCTTGCAGAGTTAAGTTTCAAGCTAAGAATAAATCTATACATTCACTTTACCATGTTTGAGGTCTACGTCATGGAAGAGCTGGGCATGGTTTTAGTTTAAAAATATATATGAGTTGCGAGCATATTCTTATCTTGTAAAGTGCTCCTCTACGTGGAAGTAGGGAGATCGGGGGTTAAAAAAAAAATGTCATTTAAATATGCAAATCTTAAAGTCGTTCTTTCAAAACAAAGATAAGATAACTAATAAGAAATTTTAAGATATAATTAGGAATGTATGTTTTTAAAAAAAAAATAGAAAAGGAAATCATGCTTATGCTTAAGTAAACTTATAAAGAAAGAAAACTAAGGGCTAAAAAGGAGGGCTACGTGGCTTATAAACTTAAGGGGGATTTAAATATATTAATTTAATAGGGAAGGAAATCAAGAAAAGAAAAATTAATGAGTATTGACAATAATATTTCTTTTTTTTAGTTTTAAAAGAAGGGTTTCTTTTATTTAATTATGTTTATTCTTTTAAGTTTTTTTTAAAAATAAATTATGGATAGTAGAAATAAATATGTAAATTCACATAATTAATTATAAATATAAAATAAAATAAATAAAAGTTTTAAAGATAATTAAATAAATGAATATATTATATATAGATAAGAGATTTTATTTTGGAGGTATTTTTATATTAATATTAGGAGAAGTAATATATTAAACTTATTATGGTCATGGGAGAAGTTAAGGTGAATCTTGATATTACCATTAATTTTTAATAGACAAGATTAATATTAATTTTCAAAGAGAGGAAAAATATATATATATACAAATAAAATTAGGTGCTAATAACAATAGTATCCTTGTTCTTAATGGGTCATTGAATCTTACCACTATTGAAGGCAAACGTTAACACAGTAGCATTAAGGTTGTTGATAACTACTTGTATTAAGGCAAACCTATCGTAATGTGATCCTGTTTGGATGGCTCTAGTGTGAAAAGTCAAACAAAATTTGTAAACCTAGCATTGATACCCTTGAAGGGTAAATGCAAAACCATATATAACTGTGTCAATAGAATTGTTTGTTCATCAAACAAGGGTGCACGCGAGGGACTCCCCATAAGCCTGACTATGTTTACTCATCTACTCCTTGCTCTCAAGTGACGTGTCGATAGTGATGTTGCACGAGCAATGTTCCTCGATGTGTGTAGTATTCAACCACGCAAGTGCATGGTTATCGTTTGTTAATGTTTTAGCTAGCACTTTGTTCAAAAAAAAATTGTTAGTTGTGATTTTGCCTTCGTGCAAAATTTAGGGCATTACAAATACACTAAGCATATTTATGAGGCTAATGAATAAGCTATTGAAGTGATATTTGAGTAATTTTGTCATATTTTATTTTGTTGATATTATGATTTTATTAGAACTAAAGAGAAACATTTGAAGCATATCAAATATGTATTTTAGAGATTAAGGGAAGATAAGTTGAATAATATTAATAAATATAGTTTTAAAAAGGAAGAGTTTGTTTATCTTAGCTTTGTAATTTTAGTAGATGGTTTAAAGATAAATTTATAAAAGGTTAAGTAAATTATGTTTTAGCTTACATCATAGATTATTGTAGAGGTAAGAAGTTCCCATGGATCAATGCCTAATTTATATAGGAAGTTCATAAAGTGTGGGATTTGTGAACAAATAATAGGAACAATGAGGGGAGATAAGAAGGTATTCAAGTGGATTACATCGCTAAAGAGAAAAAACATAGAATAAATTGTGTTAGAGTTACCATATTTTGAGAAGGTATTTCAACTTGATGGTGACATGAGTGGTACAATTACTAGAGTAATGTTAAGTCAAAAAGGGGAGCTTGTGGCATATTTTAGTGAGAAGTTGAATAATGTAACAATAAAATATTTAATTTATGATTAAATTTTTTATCTAATAGTTAAAGTATTCAATAAATGGAGATATTATTTGTTGCCAAAAGAATATTTTGTATATTAATAATTTAATGCTATAATATCTAAATAGTCAAGGTAAGTCAAATCAAAATCAAATTAAGTGGGTTAAGGTTTTGTGAATTTATTATTTTATTTTGAAGCATAGAGTGGAAAGTCAAATAGGGTAGTATAAGCATTAGATAGAGATAAAATTTGCTAACTGAAATGAAGATTGAAGTTGTGAAGAATTTGTATGAGGATGGCATTGATTTTGTGGCAGATTGGAAATCATGTAAACATCTCATAATTATAGATAGAACCAAATGGTTGGATTATTTTATTCAAGATGGTTTGTTGTTTAAGGCAAATAAGTTATACATACCTATAAGGTCTATGAGTAAAATCTTGATTAAGAAGAAATATAGTGATGGATTAGTTGGTCATTTTTTATGATAATATGCTAGCATTAGCAACTGAGAATTACTATTGTTTGAAATTGTATGAGATGTCAAAAGCATGTTCAAAGCTATATAATTTGTTATTTAGCTACAGGTGGAAGTGAAATATTGGTTTTTATTAGTCATTACCAACCTAGAGAAATCTTGTGATGAATTGATTATGGATTTTGTATTAGGTTTATTGAGAGAACAAAGAGGATTTGATTCTATTTTTGTTAACGCTGATAGATTTTTGAAGATGATACATTTCACATTAGATGGAAAAACTAATAATGTAGTGCATATAACTAGTTTATTTATAATTAATGAAAGCACATATAGTGTTTGATTATGTTTTTTTATGGATTATGTATAATATAGTTTTAGATAGAGATTTTAATTTTTTTAGTTATTTTTGGAGGAAATCATGGAAGAAGACAAAGATGGATATATAAAGCAATAATTATAAATTTGAAAAACTTACTAAGATTTTTGGTGGGTAAAAAAATAAGTAATTGGATATGGTGTTAGTGCAAACAAAATTTGCATATAATAATTCAACAAATAAGAGTTTTAAGAAAACACCATTTAGATTATGTATGGATAGAACTCAAGAAATTGAAGAGTTTGGAGTTCAATAGACAAAGAGTGTTAAAGAAAAATATTATATAGAACATATGAAAGGATTACATGAGTAAATATAAAAATAGTTGAAAAGAATGAATGATGAGAATATAGAGAAGGATAAATTGAAAAGATAATGAATATCAATTTGGAGATGAAGTGACAATATATTTAAGGAAGAAAATATTTCCACATAACATATAATAAATTGAAGATGAGGAAATTTGGACTATATATGATTGCAAGTAAATGTTTAACTAATATATATAAGATAGTGTAACTAGAAAGTTTTGGGTTATTGTTGTTTAATATTGTAGATTTATATGAGTATCATGATAGAATATTTCAAGAAGGAAGAAAAGAGGCAAATTAGAAGGCACAAATGCTACAAAAACAAGAAAAATAAATTGAAGAGATATTGATTAATAAAGTTAGAAGGACAACATGGAATAAAGGTTATGAATATAATTTGGTAAAGTGAAAATATAGACATATTGAGGATTTCACATGGATTCCCACAACTAAGACAAACCATTTTAATTTTAATGGCTAAAATATCTACACAAAAATGAGAGAGTCTAATTTTTAATTACCTAAGATGTTTGATGTAGGAGTATCCTAGGCTTATACACAATCTTGTATCAACCATTTTTTGTATGTTTATTTTTCTTTTGTACATTTTCATGTTTTCTATAATCAATATATTCTTTCCATAATTGAATTTTCTTGTTGTATTCTCCATACCATGCACACATGCCACCAGAATATAATGTGTTCATTACTATTATTTCATTACAAGATCTTGGTAGTTTAGGCATACCATCATAAGGGTATCATAAGCATGTCCACATGTTTAATTTTGTAATACATTTATTATTATAACTTATGGATTGTTGTAGTAGTTAAGGAGGGCTTATAAGTTATAAATTAGGGATTTAAAATTTATTCCAAATGATAATGTCACCTAAGAGATTATTGGTCGCATAGAGGTTCACATTTAGATCCATATTAAATTAGAACCTTACATATTGAAACACTTAGAAAAGGGATTATTTACATGTTCCATAGCATTGTGTCTAGTTCCAAGGTGAAACAATTTTATATTAGATTGATTGTAAGACGCATATGTGTTGATGTCTATGCTATACATATTATATAAATATTTATCATGATGTTATATTGATCCATTTTGATGACATTTTATACATATGTATGCATGTATATGGATATTTGTATGTATGGATGTGTATGTATGTATGGATGTATGTATGTATATGGATATTTGTATGTATGTATATATATTTATGTATGTATGGATGTATGTGTGTGTGTGTGTACGTATGTATGTTATGTATGTATGTATGTGTGTGTGTGTGTGCATGTGTGGGTGGGTGGGTGCGTGTGTGAGTGTGTGTATGTATGTGTATGTATAATACGCATACACATACATACACATATATGTATATATGTCTATATATATGCATACACATACACATATGTATATATATAATATATAGTTATATATTTATATTTATGTGTGTGTGTGTATGTATATATTAAAGTGTCATCAAAATGGATCAATATAACACCATGATAAATATTCATTTTGTGGGTAGTATATAGATATCAACACACACACATTGTCATTATAAGATGCTTAAATAAGTGTTTTTTTAAGTCTTTTTTTTTTTCTTGATGATTTGATATGGTGTTGGATCTAGGTATATGATGTTGATTCTTATTCATGTATCACTACTTCATATGATGTTATGGATTTATTTGAGTTTTGGATCTACACATATATTATGCTTTTTCTTAGATGACCATTATGAGATACATTGTTAGTTTTCTTGTTGAACATGTTATTGGGATGTGTAAATTACCACATATTTATGTATTATATTTATTGTATGATTTAAAAATCATTCCTATTGTGAGAACTATGTGATTTTGGTGCAAGGGGACCATGGCAATTTTGCCTAAATGATGTCATTAGGTGTCTAGGTTTGTGTTTTGTGTGTTTCAACACATATTTGATGTAATAAGGTCAATTTGAGACCATCTTTGATGTATTTTTGTCATGTAGGGTCATTTAAGGTGTGTTTTATTAAAGTTGTCAAAATGGTGTAAAAGTTGCTTTACAACTTGACAGATTTGGCTTTTGTGAGGAAGATGAAAAGTCGTCTTTTGGATTTTACTTGGAAACCATTGAGTTTTAGTTGGAACATGTTTATATGGCCTCACAAACTTTGAGGCAAGGTTGTTGAAGCATCTTGGAGGATAAACAATAATAAGATACTCTATTTTCTGTTGGCTTTGTGTGCTTTCCTATAGTTTCCAGTTTTGTACGACCCTATACAATTGAGTTGTGATCTACAATTCATGTGAAAAGTTGCTATAGTGAATCCTCTTTGATTTGAGTGTAGTGTGATAGATTTTCATTAAGAAATAAGCCTGTTTGAAGCATTTTCTTGCAGACCGTCTGAGAAACCCTCAAATTAAGGGTTTGCAAGCAAGAATCATGTTTAGTAGCCCATTCCACCATTGAATCCTGGCCAAACTCGGTGGAATGAATTATTTTAGTTTGTTTTCAATGTTTTTTGTTGTTGTTTAGAGCAGGGGATGGAGTTTGGGGTATTTTTGTCCATGCCCTAGCCTAACATCCTCATGTGTTAGGCTTGGTTAGGTAGAGATATTATAGGAAAACAAAATTGTGATGAGTCCTAGTGGAGAAAACTGCATAATTGGACCCTATGTGATATTTTTAAGCTTTTAGAGTGAGGAATTTGTGTCTGGTTTTAGCATTTCTTAGAGGTGCTTTGTAAAAGAGGCCTAATTTGGCCCTGTTTAACTGTAGCGGACCTATTTTGGAGAACTTGGTCCAAAACAACCTTAGTCATAGATGAGATATATTTTGAGTGGGCCTAATGAGTGTTTGAAAAGGTATAGAGTTTGAAGATGGATGACCTTCTCTAAAAGATACGCCAGAATAACTAGGTTTGTAGACCTTGAAGTTGAAGACAAGTGAGTTTGTGAAATCCACCATAGTTGGGTTTAGGATCTCAAGGTAGTTGATAAATTGTGTTGAATTGGGTTGATTGAACCTTTTCCAACCCTACTCTACATTAGGTGGTATCAAAGCATAGTTTTTGATTGTGAAGTGGGAAAAGTGAATGAGAATTAGCATAAGCAAGATGCCTCCAAAGAACAATCCAATGGCCAAAGAAGTCAGAGAACTGAAGGAACAATATGCAAAGGAGGTGAAAATTTATAAGGAGTCTTAAGAAGCTACCCTTTCTAGAATAGCAACCCTGGAGAAGAACCAAAGAAGAGATGTGGTCAGTGGTGACCAAAGTGACAAGGAGGATGAGGGTGAGAGTGAGAACCCTCAAGGAGGAGTCCATGAAGAGGAGGAAATGGACCCTAAAGAAGAAAGAATGGTCAAGATACTAAAGGCTGTGAAGGGGGGTAAATCTCCAAAGGTGAAAGTTGAAGTGCCTATGTATGATGGAAAGATGGACAGTGAGGAAGTTTTGGCTTGGATAGATGCTTTGGACAATTTCTTTGAATTTGAAGAAGTAGAAGACAATAAGAAGGTGAAGTTTGCAAAAACCATGTTGAAGGACCCTACCCTAACATGGTGGAACTATGTCCAAGAGGAAAGAGTCAAGAAGGGTAAGACAAAGATAAATTCATGGAACAGAATGGTAGCCAAGGTGAAGGGACAATTCCTACCTGTTGATTATGAAATTCAAACATTTAGGAAGTTGCAGAGCCTAAGACAAAAAGAGTTAGATATCATGGCATACACTGAGGAATTCCATAGGCTAAGTATTAGAGTAGGACATGTAGAAAATGAAAGAGAAAAGGTGGCAAGGTACCTAAATGGCCTAGGGTACAATATTCAAGATGAAATCAGCCTCACTACACCCTAGATAGTTGAAGAATTTTTTCAATTGGCTATCAAGGTAGAGGAAAGAATAAAAAGAAGACAAGAGAAGAAAGGAAGAGGTAGGGGAAAGAATTTCAGAGGTAGAGGCAACTTTTGTGGAAGAGGACAATCACAAAGGCAACAAGGAGATTCAAGCAACCAACAAGAGAAGAGTGATGACTCAAGAGGAAACTTCAGAGGCAGAAGACCTAATGGCAGAGGTAGATTTGGTGGAAAATGGAGAGGGTTGAATACCTTCTTAGGTAGATGCTACAATTGCAACCAATTTGGTCACCCAACATGGAAGTGTCTGGACAAGCAAGCTACAAGTTCCCATGGAGGTGAACGAAGGACTCAAATTATGCTTGAAGAAGACAATGAAAGTGTCAATTCACCATCTCAACCTGTTGCTCCTGAGATAGGTGAGTGTTTGATGATGAGGAGAACACTTATTAAGGTGAAAACAATCAAAGATCCTCCACAAAGGAAATCCTTGTTTAGGACTACATGTAAGTCACATGGAAAGGTATGCAAAGTAGTTGTTGATTCAGGTTCTACTGATAACTTGGTGTCTTTAGAAATGGTAGAGAAATTGAATGTGAAAATAATTCCTCATCCCACACCATGCAAAGTTTCATTGTTAGAAAAAGGTCAACAAGTCTTGGTAAATGAGCAGACATGGGTAGAGTTTAATATTGGGGGTTATAAAGACAAAATCCTTTGTGACATCATCCCTATGGATGTTTATCACCTGTTGCTAGGAAGACCCTGGCAGTATGATAGAAAGGAAAAACATGATGTGCAGAAGAACACCTATATGATAGATAAGGATGGAACTTCTTTCGCATTGACACCACTACAAGATGAGGGTTTAGATAAACAAGTTGGTTCTAGTGCTATGGTATTTTGGGAGAAATATTAATTGAGGAAATTGAAAGAAGAAGGAGGTCAAGGATTTTCCTTAGTAATCAGACCTAAAACCAAGTTTGTTTTAGCAGCAAATAAGGTGGAAGGTATATCTAGTGAGGTTCAAGCTTTGTTAAACAAATAAAAGGACATTGTAGTTGATGAGTTGCCAAGTTCATTGCCTCCCATGAGAGATGTCATCCATCATATAAACCTGATCCTTGGTGCCAATTTTCCAAACAAGGTTGCATACAAGATGAACTCCAAACAAAATGAGGAAATAAGAAGGCGGGTTCAAGAGTTATTAGATAAAGGCCTAATTAGGGAAATTTTAAGCCCTTGTGCCATCCCTATAGTTTTAGCACCCAAAAAGGATGGGGATTGGAGGATGTGTATGGACTCTAGGGAAATAAACAAAATAACCATCAGATATAGGTTTCCAATACCTAGAATGGAGGATCTAATGGATTATTTGGGAGATGCCTGCTATTTCTGAAAGATTGATTTAAAAAATTTCTATCATCAGATTAGGATAAGGGAAGGAGATGTATGAGAAACTACATTTAAAACCAATGAAGGTCTATATGAGTGGATGGCAATGCCTTTTGGACTGTCAAATGCTCTGAGTACATTCATGAGACTTATGAATGAAATGTTGAAGCCTTTCATTGGAAAATGTGTTGTATATTTAGATGATATTCTTGTGTTTAGCAAGACAAAGGAAGACTTGTAGCATCTTAACTGGTTTTGCAAAAATTGAATGAGGAGAAGTTGATGATAAATCTCAAAAAGTGTGAATTTATGAAGGAAGAGATTGTGTATCTTGGTTTTGTGATCTCCAAGGGTTCATTGAAGATGGATCCCACCAAAGTAGAGGCAATACTCAGTTGGCCAACCCCAAAGTCAATAGGAGAGGTAAGAAGCTTTCATGGTCTTGCAAGTTTCTATAGAAAATTCATCAAGAATTTTAGTCATATCTTCTCACCCATCATTGACACCATTAAGGGAGATAAAAATAAGAAATTTTAGTGGACTAATGAGGCAAAAAGGAGCTTTGAATATTTGAAAACTAGAGTGGCACAATAACCAATACTTTCTTTACCTGATTTCAACAAGGTTTTCACTATAGAGTGTGATGCAAGTGGTTTTGCAATTAGTGCAGTCATAAGTTAAGAAGGCAGATCAATGGCTTTCTTTAGTGAAAAGCTCAATGAAGCCAAAATAAGGTATTCATCATATGATCTAGAGTTGTATGCAATGGTGCAGGACCTTAATAAGTGGAGACACTACCTTTTGCCCAAGGAATTCATAGTGTTCACCGACAACCATGCTTTGCGTTTCTTGAACAGTTTGGAAAAGTTGAGTCAAAGACATGTAAAGTGGGTTGAATATTTGTAGAGCTATACCTTCACAATTAAGCATAAAAAAGTCCAAGCCAACAAGGTAGTTGATGCTCTAAGCCGGAGGTCAATGTTGGTACATGAGATCCAACTTCAGAGTGTGGGAATAGATGCATTGAAGGACATGTATATTGAAGATGTTGACTTTAAAGAGGTATATTTTGTTTGTGCTCAGTTTAAAGATACTTTTAATAAGGAATATTCTGATTTTTTGTTGCAAGATGGCTTGTTGTTTAAAGGAGCTCAATTATGTATACCAAGGTGCTCTATGAGAACAAATTTGATAAAGGAGAAATATTGTGGAAGTTTAGGAGGACATTTTTGGGGTTGATAAGACATTGGATCAGGTAAGAAGGTTCTACTTTTGGCCAAAAATGTAAGTATATGTCAAAAATTTTGTAGAAAGTTGTAAAATCTACCAAAGAGCCAAGGGTTCTACTTCTAATGCAGGACTATATCATCCCTTACCAATTCCTAATTGGCTATAGGAGAGTCTAAGCATGGATTTTGTATTAGGTTTGCCAAGAACTCAAAGGGGTTATGATAGTGTATTTTTTGTGGTTGATAGGTTCAATAAAATGGCTCACTTCATTCCATGCAAGTGTACAAATGATGCTTCTCACATTTCAGGGTTGTTCTTTACATAAATAGTCACGATTCATGGTCTTCCACTAACAATTGTTTTAGATAGGGATTCAAAGTTTATTGGTCACTTTTGGAGGACACTTTGGAGAAATCTCGGAACCAATTTGACTTTTAGTACTGCCTACCATCCACAAACGGATGGGTAGACTAAAGTGGTCAATAGATCACTTGGGAAACTTTTGAGATGTCTCAAAAAGGAGCATGGGAAATAGTGGGACTGAGTTCTTCCTCAAGTTGAATATGCTTACAATGATTTAGTCAATAGGAGCATAGGGAAAATTCCTTTTGAAGTGGTGTATGGTTTGAAACCAAGAGGTGTATTTGAGCTTAGAGATTTGGCAAGGATGAAGAAGAGAAGTGTTGAAGGGGAAGCATTTGCAGAAGCTATGAGAGAGATCCATCATCAAGTAAAAGAAAATTTGCAGAAAAGTGTTGAGAAGTATAAGAAGCATGTTGATTTGAAAATAAGGGATGTACAGTTCAAGGTGGGATATTTAGTCCTTGCACATTTGAAGAAGGAAATATTGCCAAAGGGAAAGTATACCAAGCTGCTGATGAAGAAAATTGGGACTTGCAAAGTGGTCCATAAATTTGGGGCTAATGCATATGAGATAGAACTCCCACCTAGAGTTACTATCTCCCCTATCTTTAATGTTGCTGATCTATACCCTTTCAAGGGATTTGTGGATGCAGGTATAGGATTTGATGTTGATGTTGTTGATGATAATTGGGTTGGAGATCTACCACCTACTGAACCATTGAAGCTTGAAGCAATTTTGGACACAAAAGAGGTGAAAAGAACAAGAAACAAAGTCTACAATGAGTATCTTGTCAAGTGGCAAGGTTTACCTACTGAAGATGCCACATGGATGTCTGAAGAAGATATTAAGAAGTGTGGAACATTAGTGCAAGAGCTGATCTTAGGTGGAACCTGAAAATTTTTCCTCTTCAGGTGTATGGTGCAGGGGCACCATGGAAATTTTGCCTAAATGATGTCATTAGGTGTTTAGGTTTGTGTTTTGTGTGTTTGAACACTTATTTGATGTAATAAGGTCGATTGGAGACCATCTTTGACGTATTTTTTTCATGTAGGGTCATTTAAGGTGTGATTTTAAAAGTTTTCAAAATGGTGTAAAAGTTGCTTTACAACTTGACAAATTTGGCTTTTGTGAGGAAGATGAACAGTCATCTTTTGGATTTTAGTTGGAAACCATTGAGTTTCAGTTGGAACATGTTTATATGGCCTCACAAACTTCGAGGAAAGATTGTTGAAGCATCTTGGAGGAAAAACAATAAGAATATACTTTGCTTTCTGTTGATTTTGTGTGTTTTCCTATAGTTTCTAGTTCTGTATGGCCCCATACAGTTGAGTTGTGATTTGAAATTCATGTGAAAAGTTTCTACAATGAATCCTATTTGATTTGAGTGTAGTGATATATTTTCATTGAGAAATAAGCCTATTTGAAGCATTTTCTTGCAGATCGTCTGAGAAACCCTCAAATTAAGGGTTTGTAAGCAAGAATCATGTTTAGCAGCCCATTCCACCGTTGAATCCTGTCCAAACTCAGTGGAATGGATGATATTAGTTTTTTTTCAATGTTTTTGGTGTTGTTTAGAGTAGGGGATGGAGTTTGGGGTGTTTTTGTCCATGCCCTAGCCTAACATCTTCATGTGTTAGGCTTCGTTAGGTAGAGATATTGTAGGACAACAAAATTGTGATGAGTCCTGGTGGAACAAACTACATAATTTGACCCTATGTGACATTTTTAAGCTTCTAGAGTGAAAAAATTGTGTCGAGTGTTAGTATTTCTTAGAGGTGCTTTGTAAAAGACGCCTAATTTGGCCCTATTTCAGCGTAGCAGACCTATTTTGGAGAACTTGGTCCAAAACAACCTTAGTAATAGATGAGATATGTTTTGAGTGGGCCTAATGGGTGTCTAAAAAGATATAGAGTTTGAAGATGGACAACCTTCTCTAAAATATATGCTAGAATAACTAGGTTTGTAGACCTTGAAGTTGAAGACAAGTGAGTTTGTGAAATCCACCATAGTTGGGTTTAGGATCTCAAGGTAGTTGATGAATTGTGTTGAATTGGGTTGATTGAACCTATTCCACCCTTGGTTTGCATTATATTTAATTCATTATGAAGAATTCTATACATGATTTGGGAATCATTCCTATTGCGAGAACTATGTGGTGTATTTCATTAAGATGATTAATATACATGATTTGAGAATCATCCATATTGTGATAACTATGTGGTGTACTTCATTAAGATGAAGTTTATATATGATTTAGATTCCTAGAGATGTGATATATTTTAAATAAGCGTGTAGGCTTCTTGGCATATTCTATTATTGTTTCAATTATTATTCCATGATATGTTTGATGTGGTGACATGTATAAGCCATCATAAGGTGATTAGGGAGAGTGGTTAAATATATACATATTTTTCCACTATCTTATTATAGCTTAAGTCTTGAAAGACCTTGCGAACCCTTGTAATTACCTCATATTAGCTATCTATGTTGTATAAGCTTTAATACATGATGTACAAGTTATTTCTAAGTATCATAGAATTATTTTTATTCATATTTAATGTTTAAAATTAATTATAAATGTATTGGGAAACATTTATATTAAAAAAAAAGTTTTAGGAAATCATGAATATGTATTTTCTTAATTTATATGCTAAAATTAACTCTTAGAAGTCATTATATATATGATTAAGCTTTTTTCTAGAGGCTTTAAGAAAGTCCCAGTTGATCTATTTGAATAAGATATTTATACATTATTAATATGGGTGCATTAAAAAAAAATTGGATATTTTTTTATCCATGTGCTCTTCACATGGTCCATATGAGTGTAACAGTACTTGTGCAAGATTATTTACTATTTTGGAAGGGCTTGTGTTTAAATTTGCTTATACATTTATGTTTTGAAGGTTAAAGATATTATCTCATTTATTTTTTTGATTCACTGCATTAAAATTCCTTATTATCATGGAGTGGACTAATTTGACTTTTTACTTATATGGAATGGACACATATCCTATTTTCATTGGTACAATATTTTTAACCTTGGGTTAAGTCTATTTAACCTAGGGGTAGGTTAAGGATGGGGGTTGACACATTTTCAATTAACTATTTTCTTCATGAGAGAGTTTAGGGGGAAAAAGGAGAGCTTAGATATTCTTGAAGATTCAATGTGCGTTCTTGAGGATTTATGAAGGATCTTGACCTTGGAAGATTTTGTGTCAATTTAATTGGCTTCACCATGTTGCATTTTTTAAGTGAGATCATAATATGTAAAATATGGATTTATTTTGTTCTTTCTTATTATTTAATCTTTTTTTATCTTATTGAGAAAAATGCTCTTCTTTTTTATGTGTATGCACAAAACACTTGATATTCATAATTTTTGTTTAAAAAGAGGGTTTTGCATCTGAAGTCTTAAATCATACATATTTATTTATTCTTTGAGAATTTATGTTTTAGGTAGTTAAAAGGTGAATATATGTAATTATAAGTTTATTTCCTTACCTTATTAGTAATAATAATTCACATTGGATAGATTGCTTAAAATGTGTAAGAGTTAATTATGTGTCATAGGATCCTTAGAGTGTGAGATATAAGTCAAGATTTTATTTTTTTGGGTGTGTGGAGAAATAAGGAGAGATGTTGGGAAGATTTAATAGAAGTTTATTATATCCTTGAGAGGATATTCTATTAAATTTAGCATGAGATTCTTGAGAGAACTTGTTAACCCTTGACATTGGATTTATAGATCCATGATAACAAACACTATTTGGATCATCTACCTATAACTCTTCTTTCAAAAAGATTAAGAGATATATATTTTTGGTAGTTAAATCACTGCTAAGGGACAACACCCTTTATTGCTTCAAAATGGAGAGATTACATATGTTAAACGTTTTTGATTGGAGCTATAAACCAGTGAGGTCACAATCGGGGGACCTCATCCCCGCCATTCTCTCCATGTCTCCTTCTGCCTCCTCCATTCTTCCTGCCACCTTCGAACTACTCTTTCCTTCCAACTTTAGCTCTTTTGATAATGATCTTAAAGCCATTTAGCGCTTGGGTTTTGATTGAGTATGTTTCTTCCTTTTTACTTTTGTCCACACTTGCTCCAATTGCAGAGGAGAACAATCATAAGATCTTACTTTGGGATGTGATGCCAATGAAGATTCTCGTGGGTTTTGGGTAATCTTGGTGTTTGAAGATGTGATTGTCAAAGCAACAAAGACATCCCCATCTAAGTCAGGCAACTGAGGACAAATTGGTAGATTTGGAGATCTATCAGGTGGAGCATTTTGTGTGCTTGATTGCGTTACTATAGGATCTTGAGGAAATTCTGACTCGTTTTAAGAGCAAGGTGTAATAACATAGTGTTTAAGTTCTACCCCAATCCACTAGGTGGGCCTTCCTCCAGAATCTCATTTTTGGGTGCATACCTTCTGACAGTGGGGCATAGAGTGGTCAATTGAGAAGAACTTTTTGCAACAAAAGGATATTCTTTCATAATCTACAAGTTGCATCCAACAATGCTCACCAACCTTCATTGCAATCTCTGTTGGAAGACCATTGAACAGGTCCATTTCCACACAGATACGCACACAAGTGGAACTTTGGTATTTCATGTTTCTTCTAAACTACAATGGAACTTTCCTAACCCATTGCTAATGGCTTGCAAACAATCTAATTCCTAGAATTGAAATGGAAGATAAAGCAATCACATCCAAAAAAAGGCAATAGAAATTTTTTTAGTCCGCGGATCAAATGACGGGTACCAAGGTTTCATGTATAGAAAATCACCTCGAAATACCCACATATCATTTTTCAGCACCCATTCTTTGTCAGAAATAGATTTAAATTCAATAATAAAAAACCCTCTAACGCAGGGAAATAGACAAATTTCATCCTCCATAATAAAATTCTTCCAAGTTTCAGAAATCCAGGAATGCAAATCATGCAATTTCGCACATACCTTTTTGAATCTACAAATCAGAGCATTTGTTTGCAGAAAATCTTCCCTATCTTTGACTAGTCCATCCATCTGAATCTCAGGAATCACAGTCGCATGAGAAACCCTAATCCCAAATCCACTATGTATAGAAGCACCGATCCCATCAGAGACTTTTGGTGATGTCGATTGAGGATACTCCTTTTGCCCCAAAACTGCATCCCCAACCTTCTAGCATAGGTCCCATCGGGAGGTCCTTGATCCGAGAGAATGGTGTAAGGTTGAATGAGAATTCACAAATCTTTTCCTAACCCCACACAGCACAACATCCATGAATTTACGCTCGCCATTGAAATGGGGAGGGCCTTTGTCGTGGATGGCATTTTCCACTGGTCTGCTTCCATCCAAAGAACCCTCGTGCGAAACAAAGGAACCCATGACACCGTGGGTATGGAGCGAAGATGCAGAGATGAGAGCAAAGCGAAGCATGGATACTTTTTCCAATGGTTAAGAGTGATATATTATGTGTTCTTGCGAAAATCTTGTTTTATTTATGTGTCCTTTCATGTAGCCAATTGTGTCTGTTCCCATGTTTATCACTCTCCTAACCAAGGTGGGGTGCACCTTATGGTTCCTCATGGTTGGGAAGTATGCTTCCTACCATTTGGCTTAAATAGGAGTTTGAGCTAAAAAATGCTTGGATGATCTTTTATTTCTTTTCTTTTTTCTTTTTTCAGAAATTATGAAATAAGTTGTAACAAGGATTGTTAAAAAGATGCAATAAATCATTTGTGTTTGTAGTCAAGTGATTTATATTCTTTCCCTTTAGATTTGGATGAATAAAGTTGTAAATTTTTAAGTTATAGATATTTGAATCAATGGTGAAATTTATATGTTATTTTTAAAATCTTATTTTTGGATTTTAGAATTTGATTTTTTTTTGGTGATTTTTTATTTAAATAGACTATAATCTAGATCCATATTCATCTTTATTAGAAATATATGATTATTATTTAGATTTTATGGTTTTATTACAAAATTTATATGCATGGAGGTTATAGGATCAATATTACCTGTATTTTACATTCTTAGTGGTTCCTTTAATAGAACAAAGAGATCATAAATGTAAATTTTCAATATGGGCGGAAATATACATGTTATATAACTTGTGTGAAAATTTCACTTTCATATCTTGTGTATTTTTTGAGAAATTATAGAATTGTAGTAGCATCTTAAGTTTTGTAGTGCCATCTTGGGTTTCATGGCAGAATCTACCCCATTGTAGTGACACCCTTACTCCATTTATTTCATAACCCTTTAAGATTGTAATATAAATATTTTTATTATTTATTTTTCTTCTATTAGACTAAAATACATTATGTTTTGATATAATTATTGCTAGTTCTATATATAACTTGTTTTTACAATAACCACTTGAAAAAGAATAGTTTGAAAGACTTGTTTGTATGGTGGAGTAGGTATTCATATTATTTAATATTATCTAAAGTTTAGCAATAATTATATGAGTTCTTATATTAGTTTGGAAGTATTTTGTGTGAACTAGTTAATATTATATTGTGTAATGAACAAAACAATATGAATATTTTCTTGGGATAATCAATGAATGAGCTATGATTTATCTTTTAATTATGATGTTAGGAGATAATTTAATTAAATAAATTTTTGTACTAATCATATATAAATTTATTATAATAAATGATGCTTTTATTTGTATATCTTAACTAGGTATTTCTCATAGTTGAATATATGTATTTCTCTAGAATTGAAATGTGAATTATGTTTAGTGTATGATAACATCTCTCTTTATTAATATTCATATTCATGAAAATAAGGTGAACTAATGAAGTATCTTATACCTCCTTTTCAATATGTGTGCATTAAAACTAAGAAATGGGTTGATGAATCTAGTTGTGCTATGATAGGGATTCATATACTCATCTTGGCAAGAAAGAGAAAAGTTATGCATATTTTTTATTGAATATAATTAATTCCTCTTATTATGAATATTGTTCATTAAGGTAAAATAAGTGTATATTTCTATTTTTATTCTCATTTTGTTGTGTTTGAATGAGATGGTGGGCATGATTTCCTATGCACCAATTCATGTGTGAGAATCTATATCACTCAACCTTGAACTACCTTTGATGAGTTATTTTACCATGTATAGATTTCTTGATGCATATTGTATGACCTAAAAATTTGATTGTGAAACTAAAAGATAAGCAATAATCAACAAGAATTCACAATCAAACAATCATAACAATAGAGAAAATAGGTAAACTGATTCAAACAAGATGCAAACCTACAAACACTAAAACACACAATTCACCTTAGCAAAACTCCATTTCTCTCCTATATTCACCTTGGAGAATGGTGTTCAAATATTTTCTCTCAGATTCACACAAAGCACTTTGATAATGATAGTATGATTGCTAGAGAATTTTTTACTTGATGAGAGAGGATTAATGAGATGGATGAAGGTTGGTTTTATAGATTTGGAGATATCGATCAATGATCATGATTGAATGTGAGATTGAAAAGATCAATGGTTTGAAATTGATGAGAAGATTTGATTGGATAGATAATTGATTGTGTGATTTGAGTGAACTAAGTGTAAGGAGTGAAGTGGATTGATTGATTAGAGAAGTGGAAGTGAGTGGAATTTGATTGAATTGATTGATTCGTGAACTAATTAGATTGATGAGTAGACTGAGAGTAAGTCTTGGTTGGAGGTGAGGTGGAAATGCATGGAAATTAATTAATAATTAAATCAATTGATTATTAATGGCATGTGCAGAATAGATAAATAAATAAAACAAATAATTTATTTGTTTATTTGAAGAATGGATAAATTAAATAATTATTTAATTTTGAGAATTGGGGAATTATTTAAATAAAGTAACAAATTATTTAATTAATGCATGAATAATTACTAAATTATTAAATAATCAAAATCATTTAATTAATAGATGAAAAGTGATAAAATAGGTAACTTAATTAAATAATGAAATTATTCAATTAAATGCGAAAGACAGATTGATGGTACCTAATGATGGAAAATGATGATGTTTTGGTAGGAATATGCTAGTCAAATTAGAGTGTATAAATTTTTTCGCTCTTTGAGACAGTGCATTTCTATAGCATTGTTTCAAATAAAGTATGGAAATAATTGTGATAACATGCCCCAACATGGTGAATGAAATGGAGGTAAGATGCCCCATCGAGAGTTTCACAAAAAAATAATTTTTTGGGTCAAACTCTCGAAAATGGTAGGAGATCTATGTGATGGAGATGAAGAAAATGAAAAGATTAAGATAATAAATATTTAGATGTGGAGGAAGGTGGAGTGAGAGGAGATAAGATATTGCGGGTTAAGATTGTGGAAAATAGTGATGAGAGTTCATGTTTGATTGATTTCACATAATTGGATAGATCATGAATGAGATGAAATGGATATAAGTTAGGTAGATGAAATGATAAATTTGCAAAGGAATGTGGGAAAAGAGATGGGTTCATATGGTAGAAGAAAATTCAAGATGAGGATGAGGAATTAGGGTGCAAATGAGAAGGGAATGGGTTCAAATATATAGAGAGGTAAATGGTGCATTTGAAGGTATGTGGGCATAATTGTTTTAAAGGTGCACAATTGCTGCCTAGATGGGTGCAATTGATCTAGATGTGTGCAATTTCCAAGTAATGAGTATAATTGTTCTAAAGGTGTACAATTGTTGCTTAAATGGGTGCAATTTCCAAAGGATGAGTGCAGTTGTTCTAAAGATGCACTATTACTATCTAGATGGGATGTAATTGATCTAGATGTGCACAATTTCCAAGGGATGAGCATAATTGTTTTAAAGGTCCACAATTTCTTTCTAGATGGGTATAATTGATCTAGATGTGTGTAATTTCCAAGGGATAATCATAATTGTTCATGAATGGTACAAATGCTCACTAGAAAGGTGCAATTGCTTGCTTCATGTGTACAAATGACCATAAAATGGTGCAAGTTCTTGCTTCATTGGTTCAAATGACTGTAAAATGGTGCAAATGACTATAAAATGGTGTAAATGCTCACTAGAGGGGAAAAAATACTCACTATAGAGGTGCAAATTCTCTTGGTTAGAATGAATGTTAGTATGGTAGAAGAAAAGAAGGAAATTGGTCACGATTGATCAATGTCACAATACAATGTATGATGAATAGAAATGGAGTAGATAGATATGAGATTAATGGAAATAGATTTATGTTAATGGTTATTGATAGATAATATGCTTTTATTTGTGTTTTTTTATCATCATAGAGCTTATTGTGGAAAATGGATATATGTACACCAAGTTGAGACAAACCTTGGTGACTTTGGTATCCCTTGCATGGAATTTGACTCTACAAACAAGAAGGATTGTCCTCATTCATACTAGACATATTAGAACCTTGTCATCCAATATGTGAGGGAAATGATCTCAAAGCATGATATACATAGTGCAAAAAGGTATTAACTAACCCCATATGTAAAGGAAGCTTTTCAATGCTAAAATCCATTCCAACACACACAATGAACATGTATGACCTAGTAATGCATAAGAAAATCCCACAAATATATCATACAAAATTAATGACTTTGCCCCATTCTTGATCCTTTAATCAATTTGAGATATCCTCGAGGAACATTGGTATAGGACAATAAGATAAATCAAGCAATAAAAAAGACTCAAAAACCAAACATATCAACAACTATTAGATTTTCTTTCTAGAAGATTTTCTCAAAGTGGATAATGCCTATTGTAGGAAGGATGCATCTGTTAAGGCATGATTTTTTGGATAAAATGTGTAAAGTTGATTTGGCAATAGATCAATAGGTTGTAGACAGTTAATTAGGATTCTTGAATTGTGATTGTTTCATGAATGCTTAATTTCTTTGGATATTGCATAGTTTTTTCTTGCTTGAATGTCATTTCCAAATAATGGAAGTTTATAATAGATATAGTGAGAGGATGTTGTGATTTATTTTTTAGATCTTTGGAAATTTTCAATATTTTTTGGATATTTTGATGTTTTCAGATTTTTTTGGCATTATTTGATTTTTTGGTTTTTTCCAGTATTATTTGATGAAGATGAATGATGAAGAGATATGGATGTGTAGGGATATTGAATACCTTTTAAGATATTGTCACTAGCCAAGCTAAATTTGATTGATTGATTATGATAGTGATCACTTTTTTTATGATAAAAACAAGACAAAGATAGAGTTGTTAAGATATGAATAGCATGATGATTGGGAAGGATACATCTTGATGATGATTGCTTGGATAAGGTAGATCAATATTTGTAGCCAGGCTAGGAACAAAACCTATTAGATAATTTTATATCACGCTAAAGTGCAAGTGAGATTTTATTGATGGGGATTATTTAGATTGATATTGATGGTGGAAATTTTGATGGAGAAAATGTACTCATGAAATGGTGGAAAAAACTTTAAAGTGTTTTTTGTTTATTTTACAAGATATTTGGTTTTTTTGAATTTTTTTGAAAGGTGCCCAGATAACAAAGTGAGTGAGAAGACATATATCAAGATTTATTCCAAAGCAAGATGTAATCACTTGCCTCCTATATCTAGTAGTGTATGGGGTACTATGAGTGGATGAGTTGAACTAGTGCGATGGAAATGGATATGTGAAGGATGGGGAGGCTAGGCATTATGCAAAGTGATATAGGATAAAGGATTTCACTACCAAGGACTATCTCATATTAGGATAACCCATTTGATTCAAGATGAAATGTTTGGATAATGCTACGTAAGTGATGGTATAACATGGTATAGTATATAATCAAAGGAAAATGACCATGTCAAGATTTTTCTCAAAAGCATGGTTTGAAGTATATACTGTTAGTCTTTATCAAGATCAAGATGGATAGGGAAATATGGATGGAAATGGATGGATAGTGATGAAACAAAGAAAAATAGGTTCACCAAAATGGGGTGATTGAATATGTGATGCACTTATATTTCTACTTTCATTAAAAAAAGAGATCCCCAAAGATAAGATTGAATTTCAACCCTTAAGCGAGTCAACCTTAAGGGATATCTTGATGTTTTCCTTATGCCAAGATGGGGTAAAATCTGTCTGAACAACACTTTGGGGAGAAAAAAATAAAATATAAAATGAAATCAATTATGCAATGTGAAACTTGGATCATCAATTTAAAGCATAACATAAACAAAATCAGCAAACTTCCGATAGATTTGAGAAGGGTGAGACACTATGTACCTGTCACCAAAAGCTATTGTTGAGTATCCTCCTTGGACAAATTTGACCTAGGTAAAATGAGTCCTTTTAGGGATTTTCTACTCAACTTTTTGGGTCCTCTGGAGACAGATATGAGCTTTTGTTTGCCCAAGTTTCATTGTTGGAAAGTCAAAAATAAATTTAGGATCTGAGTTTCCATATCTTGACAACTTCAAGAATTTTCACTTTTGATCAATCTTCAATCCTTCTTCACCTATGAACCTACACATAAACAAAGAGAGGAGTTTTTTTTTTGTGAATGGGGGTTTACCTTGGTCAAACCTCGTTTTGGTAATTAAACCTTGAAATGAAATGAAATGAATGGAACCTGAATGATGAATGAACAATGCTATGTTGCAACTCACCAAATCCTTGAATGGATATCCTTAGAGGACTAAAGTATAACACATCTCTCCAAGGTCTTGATCTTGCATGAAATAGCTTGATTGGATGTTGATCTTGATGTTTGATTGCTTGAAACCTACATCACAATGTTAGCTCCAAAAACATGCATGAACACACATAAACTTTGACATCATGATAGGATCTTGAATTATGCTGATGAATATGACTGAGAAATATGTTCTTCAATGCTCTTGAAAATAATATTTTCTCTTGTGAAAGTTTCTTTCTTGTTAGATGTTTTGAATTGATAAAATAACTGTATTTATAGGTGATTTTCCGATTTCCCAACAATTGAAATTTGAATTTGAATCATAAAAATACCACCAAAAATATATTAAAATTTTAGATCCTCAACTTAAGGAGGACCCATTCACCCTTGGGTGAATGGTTCATAGGGCCTAAATCCATGACACTCATATTCCAAGGCAATTTAATCAATGTTTGCAATTTTTCATACAGGTTCCCCTTTCGGAAAATGAGATTAGTTGGGCTTTTAAATACAAAATTGGATCAATTAGAGGCTTAATTAAGTCAATTTAATTAAGGGACCCAAACATGGTGTGAAATTTTAAAGGTGTACATTTTTCTACATTATATTTATCCCCCACTTAGTGAGAGGATGAGCCCTACACTCAAACTCACACTAAAGTAGACAATAAGCATCAAGAGGGGTCCAAGTGTACAAATGTTAGTGAGATACGATGACAAAGATAAATGAGGGTGGTCAAGCCCCCAGGATCTAAGATACCATGGAAAACCAACATAAGCACAAAGGGACACACATAAATGTATGATATGAAGTAGCAAAAGATACACAAACATATAATGTCAAAATTAATGCAAAGGGGAAAGAAAGATGAACTAGTTTCATTATGCCACGCCCATCAAATATGATCATAAGGATGTAAAATCACTTATGAAACACATGGCTCCACATGCAAGAATTATTTTTTATGCTTGATGGCCATGAAAAATACACTCATAAGGGATAATGCAGTCTGATATACACTAGGTGATCCCCCAAGATAGTGAAATACACACACTAGGTTGGTATGTACCCAAAAAAAGGTGGTTGATGAGAAATTAATGCCAAGTCTACAGGCTCCCAATTATCAAGCATACCAAAAGTTATACCTCCTAATAGCTTTGATAAGGCATGATAGAAATGGTCACAAGGCTAGCAAGCTGCATTATTCTAGGCACTCATGAAAAACATAAAGGCTCCACTGCCAAGCAAGTTGTGTTATTCTTGGTGGACATTTAAATATAATATGATAAGATGGTCAAAGGGTTTTTTCTTAGTTCATGAAAGGTCTCACCTTAGAGAACATCATGCTCAATGTCACCAAGAGAGGACTGGTCAAAGATAAAATATTCACAACTTAGTGAATGCAAAACATAGCATCACCACTAAGAGGAATGCCATATGCCGAGAAAGGTCACAATCTTGGAGGACATCAAACCCAATACCACCACCAAGAAGACTCATCACCTGAAGTAAGAAGACCACACTTTAAATAAAAATTTCATACTTTCTAGGAGATGTATGTTATCATCACTAGGAAGAAAACATGCAAACGATGAATGGGGGGGAATATGCCCCTACTTGAAATGACAACACATTTTATTTATTGGTATTTTAAGTAGAGAAAGAGAAGATCCTTGGAAATAATACACACGTCCCCAAAACTATTTATCCTTGCCTACCAATTATAGAGACAAATATACCCACCAAGAACTATCATGTTGCTACCAAGAGAAATATGGTTGCACCTAATATTGTACCACCATGAATGGCAATGAGCAAGACATATAAAACTACCAATTCCACATAGTGATGAGCAAGATGATAGGATGAAAATCAGTATCAATTAGGGGAAATAGGTGCATCAATACAAGGAAGAGAACCACAATCCTTAAGATGTTGAATTTTTATTACTCAAAGCCTTGCATTCATTGGTAGAATGACCATAAACTTGATGATATGCATAAAAGAATTTTTTTTATAAAATTTATTTCGTGTTCTTGGAGGGAGAGATATCAAGCGATATTGGATAAACCTTGATAAGGTTTTCTCTTGACCAATAGTAGAAGATGTTCCTTTATTTTGTGGAAAATATATTTCTTGCTTAGTACAAGGTGTCATACATAAACAAGACTCTTTATATTGTGAGATTTTGTACTCCCTCGTAGAGGAGGGTGTAAAATATAATGAACCCAAATCATTACTAAAACATGTGTTTGAAGATGTCCTAGGAGTGTTTTGTGTGATGACATTGATATTAAGTGAAGGTTTCTTTGATGCTTTCATTCCTTTTGAAGGACAATAATCAAGATCGCTAGTTGTTAACTATGTGTTAGGCTCTATAGGAACATAGATACCTTGTTCTCTAGCACCACATCCTTTTCCATTATAGCCAAGTTGTTTTAAAAGTTTGTAACCTCTTCCATAGTGATTTTCCATCTCTTTTGGATTTCATGGTTTCTCATGATCACACTCTTCATATGTGGATATATAACTATTATTTTTCTTTTCTTTGATAAAAGTTGTGTATTTGCATGGTTTTGATGACTCGACTTGTGTGGATACTATAGCAACTTCTTTCTCTTTTCTTGACTTTAATTGTATAATATTGGGTTGCCCATCATATTTAGGTGTGAAATATAGTGATCCTAAATCACCCACCAATAACATTGTGACGGGGGAGGGCACTTATTTTTGTCTTCTTCTTGTATAGGATCAACTTGTGAGGTTGGTATCAATGATTTCAAAGGACTTTCCTTGTCTTTCTCAGTTTCCAAAAAACTTTCAAGTTGAGGGTCAGCTTTGATTGTGTAGACCTTGTTGTTATAGACATAATTCATTAAACAATGAAGAGTTGAAGGTACCTCATTCATTTCATGGATCCATGGTCTACCCAAATGAAGATTGTATGAGAGCTCTTGAGGCATGACATGGATAGGAGTTTGCAATGTGACCTTTCCAACTTTAATAGGAAATTTTATCACACCAAGTGGTCATTTTCCCACATTATCAAATCCACAGATGGATAGATTATCTGGTTGAATTTGAATCTTGTCCAATCTAATCTTATCAAGAAGGCTTACACTACAAATATTGGGTGTTGAACCCCATTATCGATGAGAGTACATTTAATGTGAGACCTATTACCATTAATGTCAATATCAGACACTATCATTAAAGAATAATTTATTTTTTGTAATTCTAATGGAGGTAACTCATCTTGGTGAAAGGTAATATCTAAGTTGACCGAGTTCATACCTTGAATTAGGGTTTCTACATCATTTGGTTTCACACTAGGAGGAATAACAACTTGTTGTAAGGAATTTTGAAGCATGTTATGGTAATCGGGTGAATCTTGAATAAGATCCCATAAGGAAATCTTTGTAGGAGTTCTTTTAAGTTGTTCCACAACATCTTACTCCTTTCCACTATGTAAAGAAAAATGAGGAGCACTAGGAAAGATAGGTTGAGGTAATGGTAATGAAGTAGGTATTGTTTGTGGTTTGCTATTGTTCCTTGTGTTATATGTGTGAGAAATAGTATTATAACTCGGTTGCTATGAAACATTGTTACTAGTAAGTTGTCTTGGAAAATTTAAGATAGCACTTGGAGGTTTAGGAGGTCCAATAATGAGAATCAACTTATTAGGTCCAATACTAAAGGACTCTTAGGAGGTTCAAAAGTAATCTTAGGAGGCCCAATTATTAGAGGACTCTTGGGAGGTCCAAAAAGGAGTGTTTGGATGTCCTATAATCAAATGATATCTAATGGGTACTTGTACATTCATAACCTCAATGGATGTGATTTTGTGTTGATGTTTTCTAACAAGGGGGGATCAAAGGTGACCTTAGCATGTTCACCTAAGAAATCCTTCTTGTCATCTTTATGTCCAAAAATATCCTCCCAAATAGGAGATGTTTTAGGAGAGATGCAAGAAATATTGTCATGATGCTCAATGGTCGAATCTTCTAACACCAATATACCTTTGTCACAAGTAGGAGAGGTTTTGGGAAAAGAACAACTAGGATTTTCATGATTTTCAATGTTTGCATCTTATTTTATCACATCATTCTCACGAATGGGAGAAATATTGGGAGATGAGTGAAGACTAGGCAAAGTGATGTTAAGAAATGTGTCAATGATCTCATCCTCTTGCGCCATAATATATTCCCAAGTAGGAGATCTTTTAGGAGAGGAGCAAACAAGATTTTCATGACTCTCAATGATTGTATCTTCTAACACCAAGATACCTTTGTCACAAGTAGGAGAGGTACTAGGAGAAGAGAAACTATGATTGCCATGATTTTCTATGCTTGCATCCTCTTGTATCAAAAAGTCCTCACAAATAGGAGAGATATTAGGGGGTGGGTGAAGGATAGGCAATGTATAATTAATGAATGTGTCCACATTTTCACTCTCTTGCACTAAGAGACTCTCATAACTAGGAAATATATTGGAAGAATTACTAACATGCTTGTTAATGAGATTTTTCTTGGCATACTTGGAAAGGAAATATATTAACATTATGTGCCAAAAATGAAAAGTAATCTATCCAGCTTATGCAATGCTTCAAAAATATAAACAATTGTACTATAGATCTGATGATTTTCAATACTGAAGTGAATTTGGAATGATTTAAAATGGCTAAACTAAAAGGATGATTGGACCTAATGTATAAAATAGAAATTCCCAAAAATTGATAGATTGAAATAGTGGTTTACCAGGGGATCTGGTGTAACGCCCCACCATGCAACCCTAGAGGAAGTTGCAAACAACTACTTAAATAGGCTAATTTTTTTTTTTGTTTAAGTACAATTAATAAGCAAGTTCACTAACTGATGCCAACAACCTCTAAGCTTATGAGACAGAGGTTATATAGAACCTCAACAAAAAACATGAATATAAACCATACCATTTATTTATTTATGAAATTGAACGCATACATTCCAAATAAGATAATTAAATCAATCATAAGAGATAACTTTCAATTGCATTTTTCCAAATTAAACAATAAGGTTACAACACTCATTCCCCGAATGAGGCAAGTCCAATAAACATAATTACAATTACAACTTCCATCTCGATAACAACTGAGGGGTAAAAATTACAAGAACAACTGAAATGAAATAAAGCAAGAACTGGAACTGAAACCGACGAGCTCTCCAATAGGAAGTCTCGTCCACATGAACATGAAGAGAGGACCCAACGGATTTAGGTGCACGCCACCCAACCAAGTGGAACCCAAAGGCCCACCCCCCATGCTAGGAGATAGTAACAAGGGATCCTAGCCAAGACCATCTACCTCTAGACACAAGCTAACACAAAACTGAACCAAACTGACACAACCAAACACATGTACCTCACAAGTACATCACAAGCATGGTCACATTGCTTCCAAATACAAAGCAAATCAAGTATGTTAAGAGAACCATACACATAACAAGTACAAACTATGGTCACATCAGGTATGTTAAGGAAACCATACCCATAATAATAAAAAACTGACTATCGTCCTAGACAAAGTGTCATCACATAGCTCGTCATGAGTTACCCACTGCAGACTATCAAGATGGTGGCCTCAACGGGTCCCCGGCCCTCATACTTACTAATGCGAGATCAAATACCTTACGTGCAGAGAGGATAGATGACCTTGCCATTCCAGGCCTTCCCACTCATCCCAATTCTAAGTGAGCCCTTGTGTTTATGAGTGAGGCCAACTTATCTTGATTAGTGAGAAGTTAGTCCTAATCTTCTAAGTATTGTTTTAGTTATCACTTGATTAAACCACTTTCCAAGGTTACCCAATCTTTCCTCTTCCGGGCTTTGGCCCCTAACGGAAGCCACTCTTCTACTTTACAACACACATACCATCCATTCACCAAGGGTACAAAGTGCAACAAACAAGATATCACAACCACGCCTTTCTCAAGAGGTGACATAAAATGAAACTCACTCCAATACTGAAGGCAACAAACCACATAACCAGGTCACTCCTTACAAGGAGACGTGGATCCCATAATCCACTCCTAATCCAAGGAGACACAAAACATCCCCGTTAGTGGAAACTGGGTTAAACATTGACTGGACACCATGCACTACCCAAGGGGTTCACAACAGGTTGACAAACACATTACGACAACGTACTACCTTGAAAACCCAACTGGAAGACTTGTCAATGGCTATGACCCACATTTCCCAAAGCGATAACAGAAGAAAACATATTTAAACAAGCAATTAATCAAGAATTAAACCCGCTTCGAATTTCCTAAATCCAATTCTTTTGATAAAGTTCCATAGATTATTGCCTCAATAAAATTAATATAATAATGTCTCTTTCAGACATAAGCATAAATTTGAATCAAATATTCAATCTTTAATTGCTTTTAATTAAAATAAAATAAACATTTAGTACTTTATTGCCTTAATGCAACAAAATAGAATAACGACTCCATTGGACAAGGACGAAATTTGAATCCAATATCACATACTCTAACTGATTTTAATAAATATAAAATAATAATTTATTTCCACCATTCAGAAAATAACGTTTTAAAGTCATTATATCTCATTTGCAAATTAAAATATTTTAAAGTCAACTAGTCTCGTTATAAAAACATAATACCTTCAAATCTAATATTTATCTTTTTCAATACAAATTTTCTACAAAAATTCATCAATTCGACTAAAAGCACAACATTTGAATTTACTCCATTATATTAAATCATGATATTAAATCAAATTATTTACTCAATACTATAATATATGTATATTTTAAAATCTATACATATTTAATCATTTAAATCTTATATAAATTAATATTTAATATTATATAATAAAATATTAAACATTAATATATATTTTATCATTTAATATATATTAATATTATAAAAATATAATATTAGAATATTAAAACATATTTTATTTTTTTTTAAAGAAAAGGTCTACTTAAATTAGGGTATGCTTTGCACTCTGGCCGCGCGCCAACCCTTAGGGTTGAGTCGCGGCTGCCTTGGGCCGCACGCACGCATGAGGGTTAGTGCTTTAGGGCCGGCGGATTTACCAGGGGCGGCAACGTTTTTCTTTCCTTAGCCACGGTTTCAATGCACAGGGGCGGTGTTGCAAAGGGCGGCGGCTTACCAGCCAACCCGGCGGCGACGACTGTGCCAAGCACAGTTGTCCACCCTTGCGGGTGGCACAACTGTGCTTGGCACAGCCGACCCCTACCCGCGGTGGCGGTTGTGTAAGCATGGTCGCGGGTGGTCCATGGGGGGCTGCGCTGGGCATGGCTTCCCCCCACTCGCCTCCTATGGGGGCGCGGTGCGGGTGAGCCCCCAACCCCCCCAAAACTTCATCCTTTTTTTTATATTAAATTTTTTATATTTTTTATTTTTTAAAATACCTACGAATTTTTCGCCCAAATACAAAATCTGATTTTATTATAATAAAAATAGAGTTTTTATTTCCCCAACCAAACAAAATGAAATATATAAAATATACATATATACATATATGTATGTATATATATTTATATGAAAGTATATGGATATATATATACACATGTATATATATTTATATATTCACAAGGAATTAACATAATAAATTGAGGAAATAATACTAAAATTATAAATTTCAATCAAGAACACCATCATTTCCATGGAGAAATTTATTTTCAAACAAGGTTTTTCTTTTCTTTCAAAAAAATTGAAAACAACAATCCAACTCGAGATTTTTAAATGATCTTCAACCGGATTTTCAACCACAAGCATATTCAAATTTAACTTCAAAACAACTAATTTAAAAAAAAAAAAAAACATGAACCTGGTTTTTTTGAAGATGATAGAAGATCCTGATGGTGCCCTTGTTTCCCTTTTCAACTCCACAAATTCTTTCAGCTTTTTCCAAAAACCCACAACTTCAACAATTTCCTCCTTTTTATTTTTATTTTTCAAAACTTCATGATCCAAAATTGTAAAGAACAATTCCATAATAAAGAAATCCCAAAAATATCAGTGCAACCATCCTCATCAATTTCAGAAAATAGAAAATAGAAAATATCTCTTTTTTCCAATTTTTGAATTCAAATTTTTCTAAATTGACTTTTTAAACATTTTCTTTTATTTCCAATTTCCAATTAAAATATCAATCAATTCAAACAAGTAACTTAATTCAATTTAATTAATTTAATTAATTCAATAAAATGAAGCTAATCCAAGATTAAATCATTTTATTAATTAAATTAAATTAATTAATTAATTAAATGGCATCTTCCAACATAAAAACCAAATCAATTTAATCAATAACTTAAATACAAGAAACCATTTAATTACCTTTTTCTAACTTGCAATTTTAAATAAAATCAAGGAAAATTGAACAAAGTTAAAGCAATCATAACCCGACAACACCTGACGACACACTATGACTAGGGTGATGACTTGACATGAAAAACCTAGCTACTATCTCTCAATCGAATACCATTGGGCAATGGACATGCTCAACCCTGTGAAACCAAGTGGAGTTGATGTCCTGTACCTGTCAACCTACGAACAAAGAGTATATCCACATACATAAACATGTCATAAATAAGGTACACCGTGAAGAGAAAATCACAGAATCGCAGGGTGCTCGCAAGCAAGTGGTGCGATACCGTCCCCTTCACCAATACAATGTAACTAACTGACAAATCTAACATATTAATATAATCCAAAGCATAAACATCATTAATTCGAATATCCATTTATGTAAATTCAAAACATGACATAAAGATAACATCATATTAAAATACCATCACATCAAAAGATAACATTAACGTCGCTTTATAGATAGCGATCAAATAGCAGTCGAGTACCATAGTCAAGGTACAAACAGAAAAACACACATAACAAGGCATCTGAATATCCTGAACACATCAAAGCAATAACACAACACAAGGACACACTATCCCACTAGAAGGCAAAACAGAGGGGTATTACATCTGGGAAGTGCAGAGGACTATAAAAATTCTCAAAAAAAGGTGGTTTTTATGATCCCTCAAGGATTCATTCACCCAAGGGTGAATGGGTCCTTGTACAAGGTTTTAAAAATGAAAAATGAAAATTCTAAGTTATTGTTTGTGTTCTCTGTTCCAGGTTGCAAACTGTGGTTTCTGTGAATTTTTTTTCCATATTTTAGTGTCTAAATGCAAGTGCAATAAAGGAAAAAAGTTGAACAAATATGACACTTTTGAATGCAATTTTTGACTAAATTTTCTATGTAAATGACTAAAATTACACTAATATGCAACTACTATGCAAAATCAATGTAATATGTATGCAATTTTTTGAATTTTTAAGATTTTAAACAATGCAAAATTCTAATTTAAAACCCTAGATGAAATGAAAACTAATGCAATTTTGACAACCCTAGATGAAATGAAAACTAATGCAAATCTTAGATCTAGGGTTTGAATGAAGTCCAATTTCAGAAAGTTTATAGTGCAAGAATGTTGGGTTCACCAAAATGAAACAAAGAAAAATGTGAGAGGGTGTTAGGGTGAATATTGGATGATGCACCTATCTTTCTACTTTCATTAGGAAAAAGAGATCCCCAAAGATAATATTGACTTTCAACCCTTAGGTGAGTCAACCTTAATGGAGATCTTGTTGTTTTCACTATGCCAAGATGAGGTAAAATCTTACTAAAAAACACTTTGGGGGGAAAAATTAAAATATTAAATGAACTCAATTATGCAATGTGAAACTTGGATCATCAATTTAAATCATAACAAAACTAGAATCAACAAAATTTTGACAGATTTGAGAAGGGTGAGACACTATGCACCTGTCACCAAAAGTTGTTACTAAGTGTCCTCCTAGGAAAATTTTCCCTAGGGTGAATGAGTCCTTGTAGGTCTTTTCTGGTCAACTTTCAAGGTCCTCTGGAGATGGATCTTAGCTTCTATTTTCCCCAGGTTTCACTATCGGAAAGTCATAAATAATCGAGATCTGAGTTTTCATATCTTGAAAACTTTGCAAAATTTCTATTTTGATCCATCTTCAATCCTTCTTTACCTATGAACTTGCACATACATAAAGAGAGGAGAAAAATGTTTTTTTTTTGGTGAATGGGGGTTTTCCCTGGTCAAACCTTGTTTTGGTAATTAAATCTTGAAATGAAATGAAACATGAATGGAAGGAATGATCAATGAACAATGCTATGTTGCAACTCACCAAACCCTTGAATGGATATCCTTAGAGGAATGAAGTCTAACACATCTCTCTAAGGTCTTGATCTTGCATGAAATAGATTGATTGGATTTTGATCTTGATGCTTGAATGCTTGAAACCTATATCATAATGTTAGCTCCAAAAACATGCATGAGCACACACATAAAAGTCTTTGACATCATGATAGGATCTTGAATATTGTTGTAAATTACTGAGAAATATTCTCTTCAATGCTCTTGACAATAATATTTGTTCTTGTGAAAGTTGCCTTCTTGCTAGATGTTTTGAATTGATAAAATAACTATTATTTATAGGTGATTTTCTAATTTTTTGATAATTAAGAATCAATTGTTGACAATTGCAATTTGAATTTGAATCATAAAAATTCCACCAAAAACATATTAAAAATTGAGATCCTCAACTTAAGGAGGAGACATTTGCCCTTGGTCCTAGGACCTAAATCCAGGACACTCAATTTCTAAGGCAATTTAATTAATGTTTACAATTTTTTAATATAGGTTCCCCTTTCGGAAAACATGATTAATTAGGCTTTTAAATGCATAATTGGGTCAATTGGAGGCTTAATTAAGTCCAATTTAATTAAGGGGCCCAAACATAGTGTGAAAATGTAAAGGTGTACATTTTCTACACTACATGCAGTGTTAGAACAAATGGAATGATGTATGAGATAAAATTCTCCCAACTAGATTGGTACACATAGGTAATCGATTTTACACATGATGCTTGTTTGTCAGGTTTTCATCATGGTACTTGTACAAAGTTCCATAAGAATGGTTTTCACTATTGGACAAATTATTTTTATTTGTTTTACTTTTTATTTTATTTTTTGAATGATCACCAATACACTGGACTACCTAGTGGTGTTGATGGAGATGTTGTTGTCATCATGTGACAATAATTTCCCACCTTGAGGAGTTGATTTTTCAAGATAAGGGAACTTGTATATAGCCCATGTATGTTATTGTGATCCTCTTTGATACTAGAGTTGGCTTTATCAAAATGTGCACATCATGATAGACTACCATTGGAGTCCTTATGATAAAGTGTTATTGCCAAGTCATGGTGAATGTGGGATTTGTGATTTGTAGACTTTAAGAGAGATATTCAATTTTGATGGGGGGTATAAGATGTGAATGAATTATTCAATATTTTGGATGTAATATTTTTTATTTTCCAAACTTTGTATTATGGATGATGGAGTGCGGATGTGGGATTTTGGGTGCATTTGGGACCAACAACTTTATACACCTTGTGTGTTTGTATTGAATATTGTTTTGAAGAAGGTAGACACTTTTGAGTGATGGAAGGACTTTCTTGAGATGGTTCCATATTTTTATTGACTATTAGATTTGGACTCAAATTTGATTCTTTGCATGATCCAATTTTCTTTGGGATCCATTTTAACTTTATATATCCACTTTGTTTTTTGGATTTATTAGCTTCAATGGTTTGACTTTAATCCTTTTCTTTGTAAATATTTTTCTCTTATTGGTCCCCATTAGTGGATGGAGGATTTGGGAATGATGATATATTATGTGGATGGGTGGAGTTTTGGCAACAACGTTATGGTAAGGATTATTCTATTGGAAGTGATGTTGTAAAGAGGAAGATTGTTGGAAGTTTGTTATTGATGATGTTTGGCAACATGAGCATGGTATGTACATTTTGCATGATCCAATGTTGTAATTGATTTCAAAATTGTTTTGGATCATTCAAACATGACTTGGAATCATTTTTGAAGACTTTTGTATAGGACAAGTTGATTTGGAAAGTATAGCTACAAAGTAAAATTTCTAAGTATCAAATCTGCTAGTATAGTGGTTTAGTGTGTCAATTTTTGGGTCCACACTCCACCACAAATTCAGATGTCACTATGTGATTCTAACAATGTTTTTATGATCATCAGATCTATCTAAATATAATAGCTGATGTTGTTTAGTAAAGTATTCAAGAAGATATGATTAGCAAAGTTCAGTTCGTATATTGCAGTTGTTTTTATACAAAGTGTTGATGTGGGAGATTTTACATTCCTTTACGGATAATTATATTGTTTTGTGGTGTTGAAGATAATATTTTGGATTTATTTTGGGTGGGAACTCAAATTAAGATCAATTTTTGAGTCACACATTTGAAAAATTGGGTAAAATCGATGGAAGTTTTGTGTTTAGGTCTTATTTGAGACCAACCTGACACGTTTGATACTAAGTGAAGGAAAAAGAAGAGTTTCTACCCTATGTGAGATCTATTATAGGTCCATTCCAACTTATCTTAAGGTGAATTGAATTTTTGATTAATGCGTGAGATGTGGATGAATTTTTTTAAGGATGATAAGTTCAATTTTGTGTGATACTTCTAATTAGGCCGACCTAATAGAAGTTACTCTTGATGTGGATATAAATAATGGATTGATTTCGATGTTTTTAGAGAAGTGTGTGAGAATGGTGTGAGTAATATGTAAAAATCACAACATATATGATGTGAATTTAATTAGAGTTGTGTGAATTTTGTTCAAAAGTGTGTGAATATAGAGCAAAGTAGAGCATGGATCCAAATCAGTGCAAAGATTGTTTTGTACTTCATTAGAATTGTAATCTAACATACTCTAGATGTATTTGTAATAGTTCAAAAGGATGTGAGCCACCCCTTTCTTCTTTTATATAATTCTCTATGGGCAGTGAGTCCACTAGATAGTGAGTCCACCTCCAATGAGCATTAATGTAATATACTATATTCGAATATAATATATTGTGAGCTAACCCTCACTGTGGTTTTTCCCATTTTGGGTTTTCCATGTAAAAATATCGATGTTCATGTGTCATGTGATTTTATGGATGATTCATGCTTTCATTCATTATTTTAGTTAAATATGTTTTGGTAATTGGATGGCTAATGTCAAAATGGTTTAATGGAATACTGATTCACCCCCTCTCTCAGTATTTCAGGTGTTCAACAATTGGATCAGATCCTAGATCCCTGGAAAGAGCTTGACTGCTTTGGGAAGATCTTGGAGTTTGAACACATGGCTGATAGAAAGTTTCCTATTACTCCCAAAGAGATTCCTACTATTGGATATATAGAAGAAGATTGCATGCTTGACAAAGATGGAGAACTCAAAGTTACTCTACAAGATATTAACAATGTCAAAGATGAAAATAGAGATCTGAAGGAGAATCTTAAAAACTAAAATGAATGCATTAGAAAATTGAGGGAGGATATCAAGAAGTTTAGAGAAAGGTATAAGGAGGTCAATGAACAATTGAAACAAGAAAATGAGAACTTCATTGGATTGAAAGTGTAAGTGGAAGAAAAAAAAGATTGAGTAATGTCTAAATGGAATGGTAGAAATAAAATATAATGAATGCATAAGGCTTGAACAAGAAGTGGTAAATCTAAGATCAGATTTGGAGAAGGAAAGAATTCATGAAGGAAAGAATTCATGAGGAAAAATTCAAGAAAATTTTTACAATGCTTGATGAATTAATTGTAGGTTAGAAATAATATGAAGACAAAGGTGGTTTAGGACTTGAAAAGGGAGAAAGCTCAAAAGCAGCTCAAAAACCTAATACATGAAAGAAGAGAAATGAAACAAAGAAGACTGAAGACAAGAATAACAATGGTAAGTTCCAAAATCAAAGAAGCAATGCTAGAAGACCCCCTATTAGACAACCAAATGCTCAAAGGTACCCACCTTTCAATGGTTTATATTATTCTTGAAATAAGTGTGGACATAGGGTAATAGAGTGCAAAATCAGAATGAATCAAAATGTTCCATCCTTTATTGGTCAGTGTTTTACATGCAAGAGATTTGGATAGAGAGCAAGTGAATAAAAAATTCAAATGATGAATTCATATAACAATGGTAGAATGCTTCAATATTTCAAAGGTTACTATTATACATGCTATGGATTTGGACACAAATCTAATCAATGCATATTCAAAATGAATGGAAGGAATAATGTTCAAATAAATATCGTATGCAACAACTATAGTAGCCCTAGACATATTGCTAAATTTTGTAGAAGTAAAAATACAAGGATGATCCAATAAAGAAGAATGAACCAGTCAAAAAGATTGATCCAATAGAAGTAAAGAAGGAAATGGAAAGGATGTGGAGAATGAAAGAGGATCCTGAGAAAAAGGAAGAATCAGAGACTACAAATGAGTCTATACCACCCTCTAGTGTAGATAATTCCTCTGGGAATTGAACCTAGGCATTGGTTTAGGGGGAGAAACAACATAAAATCAAATAACCCCTCACCTATATGATGTGTCATGGATTAGAATAAAGATATATCATGAAGAATGGAATTTTTTATCTATTAAAGAAGATTGTGGAAAGAAATATGCTAATACAAAAATTTGTGGAGCTTGAGAAGATGATTGTGCGTACAGTTTTTTGGATTGCCAACTTAATGGTTGGTAGCATTTATTATATGATAAGGAAAATTCATTTCATTAAATGCATTTGAAGGATAATAGAGCAGAAAGAAGTGGATTTGAAGAGTCTGAAGCATCTCCAAGTTGTATAATTTCAAAAACCCTACTTCATCGAGCAGAGAAAAAGGTATTTAGAAATCCCTGCATATTCTAATTTTTTGAAATTATCATTTGAAGGAAATTTGAATGCAATGGTGACACCAAAAGTTGTAGATGTTTCTCAAAGACTACAACCCAAATTTAGAAGATATTCCACCAAAATTTTAGAAGATGATCCCTTAGGTGCATTTTCGCACATACCTCTTGGGGTTCTTCCTACTGAAATATTAGGGCTTACATTCATGGGAATATGGAAGAACACTCCTCAGAAAAATTTTTGAACCTATGGATAGATGAGTTAGTTGGAGATAATTGCACCTTAAAACTAAAGTACAATATCCCGACTGAGAAGAAATTAGATGTGTGACATTTGTTTCCAAACTTTAGTTATGAAGAGAAGTGCATTAGAATGGCCTTAAGAATAATTCACAATCAATTTATGTGGATTGATGTCCCTCACATGATTACCAAGGAATTCATTAGAGAAATCACTAGTTTATGGTCCACTAGACCAGTTCCAATTTGGAAATCTGCTAAGAACAAAGATATAATGAAAAAATTAGATGCTACAGTAAACCCTATAAGTAACCCAACAATTAGATATCCAGATATGGTTATTGGACACAAGATTTATAAAGAAAACTTGGTCTCTGCCACCAAAATTCATGTGGAATTGGATATGATTAAGAATAATGTTGAGCATGACCTCTATGAGTTGCTCCGAAAATAATTGATGGAGAACCTGAATGAAAGTAAGAAGAAGAAGCATGTATTCCCGTATGGCACATAGGTGATATGTTTGGTTTTCTACTTTTTGAAAGAAGTCCCTATGGTTGGAAAGGTTAATTGGTTGAGTGAAAATCCTATTGCACACCAAATAAGAGACTATATGAGTAATCTTGGAGATATGGATTCTCAAGGTGATGCCCTTGCAACCTTCTTTACAATGTTTCAAAGAAGAATGAACATGAGACAGAGAGAGATATTGTAAGGAAATACATAAATGACATTACCTTTTTGGTTTCTACTAATTTTTGCATAATAGAAGTAGTTGAACCTATTAGGATTCAAGAAGATTGGAGCAATAAACATTAACAATTATATACGTATTAAATAACCCAAAAATAACATTGAAGAATAACACAAAAGAGATCAACACAAAAATTTAATGTGGTTCACCCAATATGGGCTACATCCACAGAAACTCAACCACCCAATGATTTTATTATCCATTGAAAAACATATTACAATCTTGTGAATCACACTACCACAACATACATCCCATCCGCCCTGTAAATGCTGCTTAACTTTTCAAAAACATACATCCCATCCGCTTATAACAAGCTTTTTGGAACCTTCTAGAATTAGGGTTTCACAAGGTCATTTTTCATTTGATGTGTTAACTAGAAAACCTTGACGTGTCAATGAGAAAAAAGCTTGACATGTCAGTGGGAAAATCTTGACGTGTCGATTAAAAAAAATTGAGGTGATGCCCCAAACCCTACATCCTATTACAAGTGTATAATATTTGCATGATTAGTCACCACATACCAACAATCTCCCACTTTGAGATTGATCAGGCTCCATGCTAAAAAATCTCCCACTTGGAGACTGATCCTAGAAGACACCACTACACTTGCAACTCCCACTGGATTACAAATCTGGTTGGTTTCTTATGTCCACCATTATCATTCGTGAAGGCCAATAGAAACTGATGAGGAAATTATTTTCTCTTATGTAACTTCCTTTTTCAACATATCTGTAGGATTCACACTTGTGTGAATTTTCTCTAGCTTCAACTATCCATCCTCCAAAACTGACTAGATGAAGTAGTATATGAGCTGTATGTGCCTAGTTTTTGAATGCAGAGTTGAGTTCTTAGCAAGATGAATGCCACTTTAGCTATTAGTGTACAAAGTAATATCTTCTTGTCATTGTCCCAATTCCTCTAGAAAATGTTGTAACCAAATCATCTCCTTGCTAGCTTCCATAGCAGCAACATACTCAACTTCAGTAGTTGAAAGCACAAAAACCATTTGCAGCCTTGAAATCCAACTGACTGTAGTACCTCCAACAGTAAAAACATACCCTATAGTACTCCTCCTACTATCAATATCACCCGCCAGATCAGAGTCAACATATCCTTTTAGAGAATAATTTTTTCCTCCAAAACATAATTTCTTTGTAGTACCTCTCAAATATCAGAGAATCCATTTTATTGCATTCCAACGTGTCATTCTCAGATTTCTCATATACCTACTCACAACTCCCACTGCATGTGCAATATCTGGCCTTGTGCATACCATTGCATACATCAAGCTACTGGTTGCTAATGCATATGGTATCTTAGACATTTTTTCTTCCACCTCTTGTGTCTTTGGACACATCTCCTTAGTCAACTTAAAATGACTAGGCAAAGGTGTACTATTTTCTTTTGCATTCTGCATGTTAAACCTTTTGAACACCTTCTCTACATACTCACTTTGAGACAAAAATATTCTTTTGTTTTTCATGTCCTGTGTGATCCTCATACCAAGGATTTTTTTTTCTACACCCAAATCCTTCATAGAAAATGAATTTTCTAATTTCTTCTTAAGCTCATTAATATGTTGCATGTTAGACCCAACAAAAAGCATGTCATCAACATAAAGCAATAGGATTTAATATAGTTTCCATTACCCAATTTCTTAAAATAAACACAATAATCAGAATGACATCTTTTGTAACCTTGTTCAACCATAAAACTATCAAATTTCAAATACCATTTTTGAGGTTCTTGCTTCAGGCCATACAAACTCTTCTTTAACCTACACACAAATTCCTCCTTACCCTTGACCTCATATCCCTTTGGTTGTTGCATGTATATTTCCTCTTCCAAATCCCCATGGAGAAATGTTTTTTTCACATCTAGTTGTTCAAGATGCAAGTCTTTCGTATTCAAAAGACTTAGAATAGTTCTAATAGAATCCATCTTTACAACCAGAGAAAATATTTCATCAAAATATATACCCTTTTTCTATGCAAAACCTTTTACCATGAGTTTGGCCTTATATCTTTTCTTGCCTCCATCTTCTTCCTTCAAAATGTAAACCCATTTATTTGGAAATTCTCTTTAACCTATAGGCAATTGGACTAATTCCCAAGTTTGATTCTGCAACAAGGAATCCATTTCCTCTTTCATTCCTAGCTCCCATTTCTTTTTGGTATCTACCCGCATTGCTTCTTCATAACCTTTAGGTTCACCAAAATCAGTTAATAATATAGAATATAATGATGGAGAAAATCTTTTTGGAGGTCTAGTTATCCTTGTAGAATGTCTAACACTTGCAGGAATCTATGGGATAACTTGTTGTTGTTGAGCATCAGGTAGCACTGGCATTTTATATTTTGGAATCTCATCCAGCACCACATATTCCTTTTTGGCCTATTCATGCTTCTTTTTCTATAGATGATCCTTATACATGACCTTCTCATTGAATATAACATCTTTGCTCCTAATGATTTTATGATTTTCATAATCCCATAACCAATAACCAAATTCATCTACTCCATATCCAATGAAGGTACATTTTTTAGACTTAGCCTCAAGCTTGGTTCTATTTTCAATATCAACATGGACAAAATCTTCACAACCAAAGGTTTTTAGAAATTAATAGTTTACCTTTTTACCCATCCATGCCTCCTCTGGAATACCACCATCCAAAGGATTTGAAGGTCCCATATTTATTAAATAAACAATGGTATATACAACATCTACCCAAAACTATAAGGGTAGTCCAACATGAAATCTCATGCTCCTTGTACACTCCATGATGGTCCTATTCATCGTCTCAGTCACACCATTTTATTGTGGGGTTCCAGGAATCATTTTTTTCCTATGGATTCCATTGTATGAATAGTAATTTTCAAATTTTGTACTGCAATACTCGCCTCCATTATCAAATCTGAGACACTTCAACTTTTTTCCTATCTCATTCTCAATCAAATTTTTCCACTTTTTAAAATTTTAAAATACTTATGATTTTTGTTTTAGGAAATACACTCATGTTTTCCTAGTTGCATCATTAATAAAAGTAACATAATAACAAGAGCCGCCAAGAGAATATATCTGAGCTAGTCCCCGTACATCTGAATGCACAAGCTCTAATTTATCACTCTTCTTCTCTTTCCCAACTTTGAGAAATCAAAGTCTTTTTTGTTTTCCATAAACACATTTTTTGTAGAACTCCAAGTAAATCTGCTTTAGACTTGGTAGCAACTTTCTGGAGTGAAGGATCTTCATCCCTTTTTCACTCATGTGCCCAAGGCTATGGTGCCACAATTTCATTTTTGTCCCTTTAGCAAGTGTTATAACTATCTCAATAGCAACTATTTATGTAGCAACTAAGGTAGAAAAATTATTACCGATACACAAATACAATGTGCCTACCTTTTCACCTTTAGCTACTACTAATGTACATTTAGTGACCTTCCATACTTTGTCTGAAAAGGTAACTATGCAACCTTCACTACCCATTTGTCTTGTAGAAATTAAATTCCTTCTCAAATTTGGAACATGCCTTACCTCCTATAACAACCATTCATTTCCATTCTATAACTTTATTTTTACCTTTCCTTTTCCAACAATTTGATAGGGTTCATCATCACCCAAATATACTATCCAAAATCACCTTGAACATAATCTACAAAATATATCCTGTGGGGTGTGGCATGAAATGAAACCCCTAAATCTATTACCCAGGAATCATTAGCATTATCTAAACACGGAATTAAAGCATCATGTAATTTATTGCTTGCAACATTAGCTTCCTTACTATCATCATGTTGTTTGTCTCCTTGTTTGCCCTTTCGAGACCAACAATCCTTCTTCAAGTGTCTTGGCTTTCCACAGTGCCAGCAATCCAATCTTCCTCTTGATTTAGATCTGCCTTTCTTTGACTTCCCTTGTGACTTCCCATGATTTGTAGGGATTTCTCCTCTCTCCTTTGTTCTTCCCCTGTTCTCTATAGTCAAAGCAGTACCCAATGTTGAACTCTCCTATGCTTTTCCATCACATTTCCTCGCTAAGGATAACACCAACAACATCATCAAATTTCAATGTATTTGAACCAGAGATGGAGTTACTTACAACCATTACCAAGCTATTTTAGCTTTTTGGAAAATAACATTAAACCAAGAGATCCCTCACCACTTCATCAATATTCAATTTTACATAAGTTAACTAATCAGTAATCGAATTTGTGACCAATTCCATAGTATAGGTTAACTACACCTGATCCATATGAATTCGAGGTATATTTAATCCACTAAGCATCAATCCCAATAAGATCATTCAATGTAAACAAAGATGAAGAATCCATTAATCTAACATGCTAAAAACACGAAAGCTTAACAAACATCTACTCTAAGACATTGAAACTTATCCTATTGGGGGATTGGTGTCGCATTGATGTGTAATGACGACCCTTTTCCAATCCCTTGGATAATGAGCTTGTTTCAATTAGTTTTATTGAAGAAAACTGATGAAACCGATGAGAGATATATGTGAAACATGATGAAGGCTAATTTAACATGATATATGCTAAGATGTGTGTTGTAAATGTGTGAAAATCTATTCTAAATATATGCAATATTTAAAGATGCAAGTCCTAATTCTAAAATATGCTAAATGGATGTAACTAAGGTACCATGGAAGCCATTAATGGATGCTTTAAGCTACTATGATAAATATTTGAACTAAAAATGCTAAATATATGCTAAAAATGGATGCAAGTGAGAGTGATTTTAACAACATAAGTTTACTATTAAAAATGGATCCATTTGTCTCCAAATAGTGATCTATTTATAGGAGATCAAATGAGAAAGCAATGGATGAGATTGATTTGATCTATCGATGGTCACAAATGAAAGGAGGATGAAACATGGATTGAGGATTCCAATCCATGGTCAAGGTTGAAAGTTGACAAGGATCAACTAATTTAATCAATGGTCCAAATTAGCTTTCAACAGACACACTTCCTAACAATCAGGAAGAGGTTAAGAGATATTTTGGAGGAATGAGTGCATAAAAGGGGATATTACATAGAAATATTCCCTTTTTGGAGGAATGTGTAAAAGACGGGATATTCAAAGAATATTCCCTTGCAAGTGGGAGGATGAGGATAATTAGAAAATTAGTTAATTAAAACTAATTTTGAATTAGAAATCAAGGGCTTAGATTGAAAATATCAATCAAATGTTAGGATACAAAGAAGATGGAGACATGGATCATGGATTCCCATCAAGGGCTTAAAATTCAAGTTGATATTTAATCAAGGGCTCACAATCATGCAAACAAACACACTTTCAAAACTTTCTCAAGAAATTTGTTGAAATTTTGTTTCAAAGAAGAATATTCCCTTTTTTGAATGACTGAAAAGGGAGGATATTTTCAAAGAATATTCTCATGCAAGTGGATGAAGAAAATTAGCATTTAGAAAATTAAAATAAAGTTTTAATGTGCAAAGGGGAGGCATATTCATAAGAATTCCGTTTTGGAGGAATTTGCAAAAGAGGGAATATTCCAAGAATATTCCCTTTTGGAGGAATTTGCAAAAGAAGGAATATTCCAAGAATATTCCCTTGCAAGTGGGAAGGTGAGGATAATTAGTAATTTAGTTAATTAAAACTAAATTTAAATGTGAAAGAGGAGGAATGTGAGGATATTCATTAAATTATTGATTTATTTAATGAAAAGGGGATGCAAATATGATATTTAATTAAATAGTTTAGGTTATTTAATTAAATAAGAGGACATAGGGTTAAAATTAAATAATTTGCATTATTTAATTAAACTGGATGAAATGTTAGTGTGGGAGGGTAGGAATTAACCCAATTAGGTCAATTAGATTAATAGATGAAAATGAAGCATTTAATTAAATAATTAGGCTTATTTAATCAAACTGGCAAAAAAAGATGGATTTCAAGATAAAATGATTTTAATATATCGAATTTAAGTGTGCAGTATCACTCAAGACATTTTTAAGTGTCTACAATATTAAATTCATTTAAATGATTTGTCACATATCCACCTTCAATCATTTTCCCATTAAACAAACGCTTCATGAGAAATACCTTATTTGAGGCTGAGGGTTTTTCATACAATTTAGCCAAAGCTTCCATCAGATCCTCTGTTTCCTTTTCTTTTATTATATTGAACACCACAGATGGTGTTAGGCATAACCGAATGGTTCCCAGTGCCTATCTATCCAGAATCTCCCATTCTTCATCAGACATCATAGAATGTTTCTTTTTTTCCTTACAATGGCTACCATAGATCCTTTTGATATAAATAATCTTTCATCTGCATCTTTCATAGTTGATAATTTTGGCCGCTGAAATTTTTAACCTTGAATTTTCCTTCTTCCATTGCTTCCACTCAAATCTAGAGGCTTCCTATCAATCAACCAAAATACACATGACTCTGAAACTAGTTGTTAGGATTTAGGTAGATTGGAGCAATAAACATTAACAATTATATACAGATTAAATAACCCAAAAATAACAATGAAGAATAAATCAAAAGAGATCAACACAAAAATTCAATGTGGTTCACCCAATATGGGCTACATCCATAGAAACTCAGCCACCCAATGATTTTATTATCCAGTGAAAAATAGATTAAAATATTGTGAATCACACTACTGCAACATACATCCCAGCCACTTATAACAATCTTTTTGGAACCTTCTATAATTAGGGTTTTACAAGGTCATTTTTCATTTAATGTGTTAATCGGAAAAACTTGACATGTCAACAAAAAAAAAACCTTGAAGTGTCAATGAGAAAAAAACTTGGCGTGTCAGCGAGAAAACCTTGACGTCTTGTTACGAGTGTACAATATTTGCATGATCAGTCACCACATACCAAAAAAACCTAGAACCATTTGGGTTATAGAACTTGGCTATGAAGTGTTAGAAGAAGAAGCTATTGGCTATGTGGAAGTGTTGTTGAACAGTCCTAAGGATCCTAGTAGACCAAGGTATGGAAATGATAAAGAAAAGACAATGGAATTTTATCATAAATTTAAGAAATCGCGGATGAAGAAACAGGTTGTTGCTGAGGTAGATTCATATGCCAAAGATCTTGGCATCTCAAAAGACAAATTTAGAATAGCCATAGAAAAAGATAGAGTTGATACATGAGTCTAGAAGAAGCCTCTGATAGCTCTAGAAGATCAGTTACTGCATCTCTACCTACAGATGGTAAAAAGAGGAAGTCCACAGGTTATCCTCTAGTAAGGGAGAAATCCCCTCCAATAGTCCATGCCATCAGGGTAGAAACAAAGAAAAATACAAGGAGAATTAAGTAGAAAGCTATAAGGAAAAAGGGAATTAGCATCAATGTGACCTATAAAGAAGATTTAAATGTTGACCTCAATGCCCTAGAATTGAATATGGAAGGAGATATGCATATAGATGATGCTCAACATGAGCATGAGATCTGTGAATTAGTGGGTGAAGCTATAAATACAATACAAGAGATAACACTTAAAACAAACATTATTTCCTCCCCACCTACAATGGAGAACTTCAAGCTACTGACTAATTCCTTCAAGGAATATGCCTCCGAACTAAAATATCAAGTTGAAAAAATTTGAAGTATGGCTTGAAAAAAATAAGTTATTGGACATTACAGAGAAGTGTGCATCTACACACAACAAATTAGAAGAAAGATTAAAGGATGTATAAGCTTGTGAAGAGGAAGCAAAGACCCTATTTCTATATTTTACAAAGTGGCTAGATGCCACACAAAGCATAAAGGTTTCTATGAATGAAATTGAGACACAAATAAGTAGTGCATCAAACACCTATGATCCAATACAAGATAGAAATGATCATACCTGGACTACTTTAGTGAAATTATATGAAAATTACTTTACTCTACAGAGCCAGAAAGAAGAAATAATTAGACAATTTGAGAAGCTAAGGGACTTGGTGAAGATGAAGTATATACTTGTCTCAAGTGCCCTTTCCAGTACAGATAGGACTTTAGAGATGAATCTTACTCCTTGTACTCTGGAAGAAGGAAAGGAGTTCTTGGTGAAGCTTGAGTCACAATACAGAATACTTGCAGTAGCAAAGAAACAACTGGAAGAAGGAATATCTACTTGGAAAATCATCTTGTAAAAGCTTCAAGGGTCAACATCTTTGAATTGATAATTTTTACTCTTTATGTGTTTTTCAAATTTTCAAATTCTTGTGTAAATATGTGGATGGTATAGGGGATCTTGCTTAGCTACCTAAGGGGGAATTAGTACACTTGTTCAGCTATATATATTTGTACATCTGAGGGGGAGTATATATTTTTTTGGTTTTGTTTTGCACACCCTTTGCCATTGATGTCAAAGGGGGGGAGATATTCAGGAGAGCTACTTGGGGAAACATATTCATAAAGTTATTTTGGGAAAGCAAGTTTTTTGATAATTTTCTTGATATGCACGTTTCCATCAACGACAAAGGGGGAGATTGTTGGAAGTGATGCTATAAAGAGGAAGATTGTTGGAAGTTTTTCATTGGTGATGTTGTCTGGAAACATGACCATGGTATGTACATTTTGCATGATCTAGTGTTTTCATTTATGTCAAAATTATTGTGGATCATTCTAGAATTACTTGGAAGCATTTTTGAAGATTTTTTACAGGACAAGTTGATCCGAAAAGTATAGCTACAAAGGAAAATGTCTAAGTATCAAATCTTCTAGTATAGTGGTTTAGTGCGCTAGTTTTTGGGTCCACACTTCACTGTAAATTGAGATGTCACTCTATAATTCTAACAAAAAAATTATGATCATCATATGTATCTAAATCCAATAGTTTGTGTCATTTAGTAAAGTATACAGGAAGATATGATTAACAAAGTTCAATTTTGTATATTGTAGTTGTTTTCTGTATAGAGTGTCGGTGTGGGAGATTTTGCATTCCTTCACGGATAATTATCTTGTTCAATGATGTTGAAGATAATATTTTGGATGTTAGTTGAGTGGGAATTCAAAGTAAGATCGAGTTTTGAGTCACATGTTTGAAAAATTGGGTAAAATAGATGGAAGTTTTGTGTTTAGGTCTTATTTGGGGCCAAACTGACACATTTGATGTTAAGCGAAGGACAAATACGTGTTGCTACCCTATGTGAGATCTATTATAGGTTCATCTTGACCTATCTTAAGGTGAATTTAATTTTTGATTAAGGTGCGAGATATGGATGAAATTTTTTAAGGACAAGTTTAATTTTGTGTGTTACTTCTAATTAGGCCAACCTAATTGAAGTTACACTTGATGTGGATATAAATAATGAATTGATTTCGGTTTTTTTAGAGAAGTGTGTGAGAATAGTGCAAGTAATGTGTGAAAAGTGACATATATGATGCAAATTTAATTAGAGTTGTGTGTATTGTGTTGAAAAGTGCATGAATACATAGCAGAGTAGAGCATTGATCTAGATTGGTGCAAATATTGTTTTGTACTTCATTGGAACTATAATCCAACATATTGTAGATGTATTTGTAATAGTTCAAAAGTTTGTGAGCCACCCCTGTCTTCTTCTATCTAATTCTATGTGGGTAGTGAGTCCACTGGACAGTGAGTCTGCCTATAGTGAGCATTTCTATAATATAATATATCCAGATATAATATGTTGTGAGCTAACCCTCACCGTGGTTTTTCCCATTTTGAGTTTTCCATGTAAAAATCCTAATGTTCATGTGTCATGTGATTTTTTGGATGTTTCATGATTTCATTCATTATTGAAGTTAAATATATTTTAGTAATTAGATGGCTAATGTCAAAATGGTTTAATGGAATACCGATTCACCCCCCTCTTAGTATTTCGGGTGTTCAGCATATTCATGGCCATTATTTTAATGTTTACATCAAATAAATTTGCTCCCAGTATCATGGAGGTACCACTAACATCCTTAGATTTCTTGATTAATGAATAACCTAGTCCTTGATATTTAGGATTGTCAAAGAATCACATCAACTCTAGAATACCTTGTTCATGTAGGCCTAAACCTTTTCCTTTATACTGCATGTTTTCAAAAAAATTGATTGCAGTAAGATATGTGTTCATTTGGTAACAAGATGTTAATTCTTCTTTATGTTGTTGAGAATCATTAATGGTATTTATCTCCTCATCTGTAAGGAGTTGGATTTGACAAAAGTAAGTGACTCAAGTTGATAGTATTTTAACTATTTCTCTTCCTTTGTGTTTGTTGATTCAACATCTTGTGAGATGTTCTTGAAGAGTTATGAATTCAGCTATAACTTCATCACCTATGTGCCTAGTAGAAGCAAGTATCTCATTTATGGAAGTGGAGGATATTGGCATATGGATGGGATTAATTTAAATTTTGGAATCATGGATGGCATGGAAAGGCATAATGAGGTCTTGATCAAGAATAGGATGAGATTCCAAGGTTTGGATAACTTGATCTTGATTCATTTTAGGGCTTTCTTCTTGATGCTTTGGATTATATTCTTGACATAGATTAGGTTCAGCTAATGTGGTAGGAATAAAGGATACTTGTGTAGTATCATCATGTTGGCATGGTGATAATTGGTTTTGAATAGGAACCACAAGAGTGGGAATGATGGGTGATGGGATGGATGATGGTATTTGGTCCAAGATCTCTTGATTATAGGCTAGGTTGGCATCAAATAGTGGATTATCTATTGTAGATAGCCCTTGGTGAAAATCCTCAAGTGTTATTATTCAATTTGTCAATTGATTGGGATAATGTGGGTTGATGTTGTGAAGGTGAAAAGAATGAAGGAATGGTAGGAGAGATGGAGGATTCTTATGGTGATCCTCCTTCAAGATGACCTATTATGAAGTCATATGAGGGGGATATGTTATGAGGATTGCTAGATATAGGTGAATGGTTTTGATCATGCTCGGGAAAAGTGTCTTGATATATACCTAGCTTCTCACTATGTGAGCCATGTATATTATTAATGTGATTATTTTGTGATGAATTTTCAAGATGATCTTCAACATCAATATCTCCCCTATCAATGAGATCCTCAATAATACTTTTCAATTTATAGCAACCTTGAGTGCTATGTCCCTTTTCTCTATGATATTCACAAAAATTTGTATCCCTCCACCATATAGGTTTAATATGTGGTTCATATTGACAAATTTTTGGAAGTGTTATCATGTTGGCTTGAACCAATTTCTTTAGTGTGGATTTTTATGGGTTATACTAATAGAGTGTACTTATGTCAAGGAGTATTGTTTTTTTATGGGGGTCCTATTTGTTTATTGTCTAGGATGGTTAATGGGATTGGATCAGTGGGTGGTGTTTTTAGGATTATTTTTGGTTGAGAATTTGAAGCCATCTTAGCATCTACCACACCATCGTTGACCATTTTTTTAATTTGACTAAAACTAGGATTTTCATTAGAGGATCTTTGGTTATCTTTGTTATCCATAAATATTTTCATGATCCCTTTTTCTAGTAGGAATTTTTCAATGGTTAGTCCTTTCATATGACTTCATTGAATGTGTTAGAGAATTGGACTTTAGATGAAACCCTATTTTAGTGTTCAATTTTTCAATGAAGATTTCCACCAATTGCTTTTCAAGTATGTAAGAAGGATATTTACTGGAAAGACTTCTCCAGTTTTTTAAGGAGGAAAAAGTCTCTCCATTTTTTTGTTTAGAGGCACATAAGTCTTTTATGGATATTTCTCATTCTATGTTGCATGATAAGTGTTCTATGAATTTCTTATCTAATTCATTGAAAGTTTTGATTCCAATTGGTAATTATGAGAAACACTCCATATCTTGTTCCCCTAAGCTCCCAAGGAAGAGGTGTTGAAATACACAAGACAACTAAGAGGGTGGGTGAATCAATTGTACCAAATTATTTTACTTGTGACCTTAATAAATTCCACTTTAACTTTAATCTATTATTAAGTATGAACATGAAATGTAGATAACAGAAAGAAAACACCGAAGACACCAAATTTACGTGGAAAAATAGTGAGGATTAACTCACAATATATAGTAATGCAATAAAGGCTCACTGCCATAGGGCTCACTATCAGGATACAAAGGCTCATTGCCTATAGATAGGACTCACTACCTACAAACAAAGATATACAAAATAAAATCCACCACAATAGGTTCCACACATCCGCAACTTGATCAAAGGATTGTAGACACTGTTAGATCACTGCTTTCAGGAATCTAACACATCAAACTATTGCTTCCTTGATTCACTCTTACACACTCTTCTTTTCACACTTGTTCACACACTTCACTTGATTTATTTCATACTTCCTCAATTCACAAGATCTTGACTTGATTTTATACCATCTTCAACCTTAGAAACATTCTTAAGGTCGGCTACATATTCCTTCTTTTACAAATTCAAATTAGATCAGCTACTCAACATTACCATGGTGGATAGAAATGAGAGAGGGCCAAACACAAAATTAATTAGGACCCAAAACAACATCTTGGATCAATCACATGTTTCCTTATTTGATTCTTAATCTTCATGTAATGTGTAGACACTAGGTCAACCAAACCTAATGAAAACACAAATGATCTTTGAAGTACATGCATCTCCAGCAAGATGATCACACGCGGATCACCCAACATGCTTCACCAGACACTAAAACACTTCTTAGAAACCTTCAAGAACATCTGCAAGAACTTCTATACATTGAAATCTCTTCAACAATCCAATTGGACAGAGCAAGGATACATCGTAGCTCTAGAACAAGCCTTCTGAAGCACCAAACCACATGTTTGTTTTCCAGAACACATAAAACATCAAGATTAACCTTCTTCCAAATTCGCAGGATCTGAAATGAACCACCAGAAGATGGTGGAGCAAGAACATCTCTCCCAATCCATAGACAAATAGTTATGTCAAACAAGTTCCCACACTAGTGAACACATCTTTCACTCTCCATCGACCCAAAAGCTAAAACTCGGGATCTATTATCCATTGAAGCTCATGAACACTACTATAGATCTGTACAGGAATAGGATCAACATAGAAGAAATGTAGATCAGATTATTGAAGCACACTTTGAACACACACTCAGCACCATCTTCATTATTTCTTAATTTTCTCAAAAGCACTTGACATCAACACATTGCAACTTCATAAATATAACTCCATGTACTCTCAACACTTCCACAGTATCTCACCTATACTTGTACCATCTACAATCACTCTGAATTGTGTTGAAATCAACCATAACGTTAATGACAACACCATCAAACATATCCATACTTGCAACAAGAGGCACATTAGATAAGTTTCATTATAGACCACCTCTAGACAAGTAACGTAAAATTCTTTGATATACTCGATGGGGCCTCCTTTTCCTTTATATTTATCAAACTTGGGAATTTCAAAATTATTTGGAAAAGGAGGCATACTTATCATCCTGTCAAATTGGTAGGGGCATATGTCTTCTAGTGTATAGCTTTTCTTTGTTGACCCCATATTCATGTTAGAAATTTATTGTTCCAAGTTTTGTATTTAGAGAGCCAAGTCATTTGTTTGTGTGGGGATTTGCATGATATTAGGATCATAAGAAAATGCAGAATGTATAGATGAATAACCTTGAGGAAAGTTTATTGATGATGTATTTTGGTGAATATATGAATGATTTTGGGGAATTTATGTTTGATTGGTGGGGTTGGAGTTAGCATGAGGGTTGGATGTGATGAACTATTGTTGGGGACTTATGATGGCATAGTGTTATGAATTCATAGTGTTTTGATGGATTTTTTGGTGTGCATTAGGGATGATAGTATGTTGAGGTTGTGATGTGTAAGTATAGGTATTGGATGTAAGTGGTTGGGAAATGTAATATGTATGTGGGTTCCCCACCTGAGTGGAGACGTTAGAGTTGCTATATGGAATGACATGTTGGAATGATGGGTTGGTTCTCATGTGTGTATGTGTAATTTGTGGTGGTTGAGATGAATTAGGAATGATAGAATTGTTATGCGTGGTGTTATAAAGTGGGTTGGTTATTTTTAGGGTAATTTTTGGAGTTTGGGTGTATGTAGGAGGCGTTGATATGTGTGTCGAATTGGTTGTTATGAATGTTTGTGGGATAGTGGATGTTATTTGTTGAGATGGATTTGAATTGTAGGTAGGGAGGCAGAAAGATTCTATTTGGGGTTGAATGTGTTGTTTATTAATGGGTGGTATGATAGTGTGTTTTGTGATATCATGGAAGGTGGTACAATGTTAGGGTTTTTGGTGAGGGGTATGTTAGAGTTGTTTTGGGATATCATGTTAAGGTCATATGTGGGAGGGATGGAAATGTCATGTGTTTGTGGTATGATATCATTAGAACTTGTTTCCCCTAAGGTTGATGGTGGAGTGTTATTAGGGATGTCTTTTATGAGGGTGGTTTCAAAAGTTATGGTTGTTATTTATTTGAATCCACTAATATTTGGAATATTATTAGGACTAAATAGGGGTGGGGATTCAAATCCCATTGAAATGAATGTGAATACCTCTCCCTGTTCTCCTAGAAATGGTTCCTTATGTAAGGGTGTCTTGTTGGTATCTTGATGTTCCATTTTCTTCTTAGCCTATGACCTTGTTTCAACGAGCATAAAAAGCATGTCTAAGCTTTGATTTGTGTCGATGGTTGGTGGTTTCAAATGATGATTGGGAAAAGACCAAAAGTGTATTTAGATCTTAAAACTTTATGATTGAGGGTTTGATAATGATGTTTGAATTTTTTGAGTTCAAATTAAATGGATAAAAGGGGTGGACTAGTCTAACTTAGAAGTAGCCAAATCTTCTAAGCTAATCTACCCAAAGATAGGATAGTTTGATTCTTCAACTTGGAGAAGGAAAAATTCCCAGCTAAACATCAAACTAGCATAATAGGGGATATAAAAGATCTAGATAAATTGTAATGAGCCTTATCCTTATGTGTGGATGACTATATGGATGATGGTAAAAATTTTCTAATTAAGCCCAATTCTATATATGATCAAAATATTATGAATGAAGGTGCAATGGGATGTGATCAAATATCAGGTTCACCTTTATTATGCTAATCAAATATGTGTCTATAGGTCTGTTTGGTAAGACTACAAAATTGATAGCAATATGTACCTTAATGGTAGAGAAATTATGTTGAAGTACAAAAAAAATACACTACATGGGAGGAAAATTGTGTAAACTAGAGGATCAATTGTGAGATTATGAACAACAATGAGTGATAGTTCAATTTTCAAGGTACAATTGATGATATGATGTTTTAAAGAAATTACGCCACTTTAAGCCACAATTGTGCCCAACCAAGACACAATTGCACCCTCTATGGTACAATTACACCTATCTATGGTACAATTGTGCCACTCTATGACACAATTGTTCCCAAGAAAGAAATAGATGCGTACAAGACTTGACAATTATACCAATGTAAAACAAATGCAATATAGGGCTAGAAAAAGAAAAATTATAACCTAGGATTAAGTTTTCTGACTATTGATTGAAAAATAGTTGTGTGGATTGGTAATTAGTTGTGTGATAGGATAAGCATATGCGAGTTCTTGAAGTTCAATTGTGGTATTCTAACTAGTTTTGGTGTATTCTAATTTATTGAGAAAGTATGGCAAGAAAACACTTCAAATAATATATAAAATATAGGACCAAATCCAAGGTAATAAGGATGATTTCATGAGCCTTCTTCAACAAGATGACACTATTTGGTAACATGGGTATTGAAAAATGAATACACACCAAAAATACACAACCTAGCTAGTATAAAGAAGGTGTGTCAACTTAAATTAGGCCCACTCGTTGGAGCGTGATACCTTCTAATGAATGGGTAACTAGGGTATGCCAAGGTCATGTACCACCTTAACACCCCTCACCTTGAAAGGATAAGGTCCTAGCAAGGAATAATGATCACCTCAACAATGGAAAGTAAATGGTGAGTAATTTCATGCATGATGTTGTATGTTGCACCATAATAAGATAATTATTGATGGTCTTAAAGGCTACTAATAAAAAAGGTTCATAGCGGGGATCGATAAAAAGTGATCCTGTCTAATAGTGCCTGAGATTAGAGGGGTCTCTTTTGCTTTCTTCACCAAACATGTCTCGATGGACCGAGGGTCACACAACTTGGCTTAAACAACGTTGGCCACACCTTGGGTACAAATTTCATTCTCCACCTTTATATACCCCACCCAAAAACATGGTTGAGGTTGACCTTGGGGTGGTGAAATCCCCAAGTAGGCCTCCTACTATAAGAAAATGAAAAAGATATTGCTTTTGATTCTCAACATCATTCTTTATATTTTTGAGGGAAGAGCATATATAGAAAATCTAATCGTCAAGTGAACAAAAAAAGATACAAGTCCTAAGTTATTTTTGATCTCCAAGATCATATTAGGCATGAAGAGAGAGCATACATACCTAGGGACTTACCAAACACAACAAACAATGTTCATTCACCTTATGAGTGTTCCTAATTAAAAAAATCAAGCACAAAATACTTGCAATAGATAATGTCAGTAGTTGGGGGTTTTAGTCTTTGTCCCAATGAATGCCACAATCTTCTCAACCAAGTGATTTGTAACCCTAAAACCTAACAAAAAATTGTTTGAATCTGAATGAAAACTAAGAAAATGAAGTAGTTTTATACCTTCTGTCAAATGCAGACTTTTGAACAACAAATGTGCCCAAAAAATCCTTATATTTTCCTATCTCTTGCATAGATGTGCCTAAACAAGCTTTAACTATTCCCAAAAGAGCAAATATTACACCCAATAGATAAGCAAATGCACACTTTTGCATAGAGAACCAAAAACACAAAAAATGAAAGTAAAAGTATACTTCTAGGGGTCAAATTATCAATTTAATCATCAAAAAATGGCACAAATAGGTTTATTAATCAAATAATCAATACTCAAAAATAAAAAAGTTTAAGAAATCTAACAAAAAAAATTGTTCCCAAACTGGATTCAATTGAGCCCAAAAAAGAAACAATTACACCCTTCTATGTTATAAATGTGCATATCTGAGCAACAATTGCATCCAAATTACTGTCAATTATGTTGTTTTGTAGGCAATTACATAAAAAAACCTTGTAACTTCAAAAATCACTTATAAACTTACAAAAAACAAGGTTAAATTAGGGACAAAGGGGGTCTCACAGAGTGTGCCAAAATGAATGACCTATAAATTTGATTGTAAAATTGAAAGATAAGAAATAATCAACAAGAATTCACAATCAAAAGATCATAACAATAGAGAAAATAAGGTAAACTAATCCAAACAAGATGCATACCTACAAACACTAAATAACATAATTCACTTTAACACAGCTCCATTGCTCTCCTCTATTCACCTTGGAGAATGGTGTTGAAAGCTTTGCTCTCAAATTCAAAAAAAGAACTTTGATAATGATAGTATGATTGCTAGAGAATTTTGGACTTGATCAGAGAGGATTAATGAGATTTGGTTTTATAGATTTGGATATATTGATCAATTGTCATGATTGAATGTGAGATTGAAAAGATCAATGGTTCAAAATTGATCAGAGGATTTGATTGGATAGTTAATCGGTTGCATGATTTGAGTGAACTGAGTGTAAGGAGTGAAGTGTATTGACTGATTAGAGAAGTGGAAGTGAGTGGAAATTGGTGAACTAATTAGATTGATGAGTGGACTAATAGTAAGTCTTAGTCAGAAGGTGAGGTGGAAATGCATGGAAATTAATTAATTATTAATGGCATGTGCAAGATAGATAAATAAATAAAAATTATTATTATTTATTTATTTGTAGAATGGATAATTAAATAATTGAATAATTATTTAATTATTTAATTTTAAGAATTGGGGAATTAATTAAAAAATTAAAAAATTATTTAATTAATGGAAGTATAATTACTAAATTAATTAAATGATCAAAATTATTTAATTAATAGATGAAAAGTGATAAAATAGGTAATTTATTTAAATAATGAAATTATTTAATTAAATGTGAAAGACAAATTGATGGTACGTAATGATGGAAAATAATGATGTTTTGGTAGGAATATGTTAGTCAAATTTGAGTGTCTACACATATTACATGAGTTTGTTATGTATGTTAGAGTGCTCTTCTACTTTCTTGTGTTTTTATGGTAGAGTTTCATTGAGATGTGTGACACTCTTCGTAGATTAAGGTGATGACACCTCTTTACTTGTATGTTGTCTACATGTTTCTTTCATGAATGTAGAGTGTTTGAGTGTGGTATAGTCATGTGTGATGTACTCTCATGTTTTAGCATACATTGATTCACTAATTATCAATATAAAAAGTTCCTTGTTTTACCTATTCTATCTATAACATACCCAATGTTTTTACTCAACAGCTTTCACCTTAAGGTTTAACTCAAAAAATGAATAACACAATTTCTAAAGGACAAGAAATCATTTTTTTCCTTTTCAATAACATAATTGCACATTGCATAAATAATTTTCGCATGTCATTACATAAATGAAATAGCATTACCTAATTTCGAGTAGATGAAACTCATGTTTTTAAATACATATTACAATTGATCTAGTGATCATGTTCATATAAAAATTCATAACTTAAAAGAGTTCAGTGGTTATAGTGTCCTCATCTGGATCACACTTCTTATGTTTCACAAGTCTCAATTGTCGACTGCAAGAGGGAGAGCATCACCCAAGTGCTTTTCCTCCAACCATGGACATAGCAGTCCCTCGCACATCTTCCTAACTAGAAAATGGCCAGGTACCCTTCAACAAAGAGTTTGGTATGGAAACCTCTAATAATGCCTACCTGAGTATGGTGTTGTGTCCTACATAGCTAGTATGGTCATACAACTATGGATACCCACCAACTATGCATGGCACTCCTGACTAGCTATGTAATCCCGACACATTGTGAACCAACAAAGTTTATGCAATGACTTCTACACTTACTTTGGCCAAAAATTTTATATATATAATAAATTCACTTTCTATGAAGTGCTGGTGTATGTTCACCCACCCCATTACTCGACTTGGAAACTCTATTGACATGTGAATAACTCTTCCCTTGGTTTGACCCTAAGTTTTAAATATCATAAACAATAATTCATACAAATTGATGACACACTATTATCGATTTAGCAAACCAATTAGGTTTGACCCAACCTCTTGAATACCCAATTACATACTAGTAAAAATTTGGGACTAGAAACTACCTCTTATTCAAGTCCTTAGTTTTAATCATGGGAATAATGACTTCTAGTTCATGCATAATTAGCTAATACTAATGACACCATGTCACCGATTGGACACACTTGGTCTCAATCTAAAGTATTGTCATTATGTCGATATGTATAATAATCTAGTATTAAACCCGATTTGAAGATTCCTTCTTCATATTGAGTTTCAAAATCTTTGTTGTCATACCTAGTATGGCTCTGTCCTTCTAAGATGCCATAAATAATCTGGCTATTCTTGACATTAAATATCTTATAAAATATTATGTTCATAGTAATGTCCAATAATAAGTCAACATAATAAACTATTTAACTTCCAATAATCAACTAAGAACCATTTGACTAATCTCCAATTTCCTCATGGTTCTTTCTAATTTGTCCTTTGCATCATTTATATAAGGTACATATGCTTCTATGTAGATAGACAATCATATATCTTTTCCTTCAATATAACACATATTTTCTCATGTTTAAAATGTATGATAAGTTGGTATCCAATTTGGAGAACATTTTCTAGTTGAGAAGAGTTTGTGCATCTGCACCTTAAAATCTCCTCACATTACATCTTTGGTCTGTTGAGATGTATAGTCCTCTTCTCTAAGATTATAATATCATGAATAGGTATTAATATAGCTTTTTGGTCAAAATATAAGATAGAATCGTTCAAAGATAGTGAGGACGTATTTCCTTCTAGTATGTGTTCTAAATCTCTTGTTCAAAAACAATACAAACTCTTATTCAAGTGTATACCCTAACCCTAGGGAATAAACTCATCTCCTACTTTCAATGGTTATAATAAATTGAGAACATAAGTTCTCCACCCATGGTTAAACTACCAAATAAAGTTATTCATAAAATAACATAATTCCCTAGATAGTAATTGCATAATAATTGTATTAGGATTTCAATCCCTTTCATTGCAAAGTAACATAACTCATACATATAATACAAATACAACCCGGTATTACTAGGATATTAACCTATCACCCCATTTAGCTTCTCTTTTCTATGTTAATCAACTAATATAATCAAGATATTTTCTTATCATACTATTAAGATTCCCTAATCCAACTAAATGCACAAGCTCTCATAAACTATCCAATAGAAACAGTATGCACACAATGATAGCACAAACACTTTCAAACCATATTCAAACTTAGTTTCAAAATTAAAAAGAGAAAGATATGGAAATATCTTAAGCATGCCTGTAATAATATAGCTCCAAACAAGTATCCTATAGTTCCTTGCTCACTGCACAATGGCTCTACCTGCTACCTCCTCAATTCTCAATTTCTCAACTCAGCCTTTCCTCACACTAAAAAAACTACTCAATTCTCTCAAACTCACAAATATGTTGCTCTCAATCTCATAAATATTTTTCTCTCAAACTCACAAATATAAAAAATGATTTCAGAATGAATGGGCAACCAAATAATGTGGTTTTGCTCTCTATTTATATAAAAATGGATAGAAGTTGTTTGTATAAAGAAAGTTACATTTGACACAACTTCTCAATTCCTTGCCAATCGTGGGTTTTGTGCAAAATATAGTTGCAAATATGTCTTTGAAACCAAATCTAATGCTTTCCCAAAATGCCATGACTTGGCTAGTGGTTTCTAACTTGTTGTTTGTTGTACAATGTTTAAAATAAAAGGCCTTTAACAATGGTACATTGGAGTTCAAAGCAAATGAAAACTATTCTTCTTCCCATCACCCAAGTGTGGACTTTACACCTATTATTTTTACTATGCACAATAGTGTTTCCGAACTCTATTTAACCTTTGTCTTTATCGTGGAGTTTTTTCCACCTATTCTTATGCAAGGTTTGTCACCATTGTTGACTGCCTTTAATGTTTTAAACAATTATTAGAAATATATTTCTATATTGCCATTGTGAGGCATTTACATACTACCATATGCGTGGCTTCTATTGCATATTTAAAATAACAATAATATGTTTAAAATATTATGTCTATATATTTATATATAAAAATTATAATAAAATTTCTATTATAATATGTATATATATCAATATATATATGTACATCTATATATATATCAATTAATTAAATATACATATATTAACATATATATATATATATATTACCATTATTTAAACATTTAATAATTTATATATATTTCAAGATATGTATATACAATATATATATCCATGTGAATGTTCACATATGTATTATGTATTTACATATGAGTATATGTAGATATTCTATCTACACACCCTTATACGTACATAAGTTCATATTTATGAACCACCTAATATATATACATATATGCATTCAATATATGTATCCATTTATATACATATTTAAATGCACAATATATATCTCATGCACATCACAAGAGTTTTAACATTGTAACTTGAATTGACTAAACAATCAAGGAGAATTAAATACAACCATATTAACTTTTCTATCAACCAAAAATTTATCAACATGGTTTAACACTTATCGACACAAAGCTCAGACTAACTTGACAAAGTTTATCTAACCTATGTAGTGAGTGTGTGTGTATACTCAAATAGATATACCAATGGCTCCCATACCAACCTCCTCTCTTGGGTGATTCTCTTCCTCTCCCCTCTAGAGGGTTTGAACCTTTCTTTCATCCAAATTAGTACAACATGTATGAAGTTAGATATTAACATATAACTTGCATTCATCATATATCATAAAAATCATTAAAGTATTTAAAATTAGTTTCATCACAATGCATATTCATACATTTCATTCATCCATTGAATACCATCAAAAAATAATCTTGCATTTAAAATCATATTTACTCATAGAGGTAAAAGTAATTTGGTAACTTAGAAATGGGGTGTAACATACCCTCCCTCTTAATAATCATTGTCCCTGATGATGTAAAGTATCATATCATATATATAAAGTCAAATAAAGGTTTTATCTTAAATTTTCAAAGTCATGTAAGAAATAGGTAATTTTTTGTTAATCTTAAAATAATCTTCCCTCATAGCACAACCCTCTACAATATGGTTCTTACTATACCTTTCACCGAGTGGCCCTGCTAACACATTGGAATAATTTGTTTGTTTCAAGAAAAATTTCTCTCTTGAGAACTATACATCACAAGTGCATTAATAATGACTCATGTGTACATCATAAGCACAATAGTGACTAGCTCATACATGTCACATATACCACAGTGACTGGAAAACACATTTAGATTGGCTAACACACACTTTCCCTTAGTGCATCCCAAATAGAAAAGGAACGTTAGTGTATTGTGCACTACATTGTGGGCCCCATCCTTTTCTCCAGACTTTTTCACCATCGGACAACTCAGGAACCAAGAAAAACCATCACTGGCACTAATGTCCATCTCGAGCATAATAGTACTACTCCTAGATACCTATCAATATCAAGAATAATAGTATTGCTCCTTGACTACTATCCATCTCAAGCATAATACTACCCCTAGACACCTGTCAATCTTGAGCATAATAGTATTGCTCCTTAACTCATGCTTTGTATCAACAAAGTTTTCCTGCCTATCATTCTTCTTTGCTTATTTCTTCCCTTGATCATCTTGATCTAGTCTTCCATTTCTAACAACATTTCTGGACTAAGGCTAATCCTATTTCCTAACTTATCCCAACTTATAGGAATTCAACCCTTCCTTCATATAATGTTTGAAATGGATCAAATTTTATTGCAAAATGATAGGAATTGTTGTAATATGAATATTCTACAAATCCACTAGGACATGGTTTACCCCTTTTCATCTGACTATCTATCTTAGAGTGATAAGATGAGCTTATTTTTAATTTAGTTTCCAATAAAGTGATTATAGTTTACTTTAAACCTTAATGTTACTTGTGTGTCCCTATTTGAGATAACCTTCTCAAGAACACCACGCAACCAAAAAATGTCTTGCATGAATTAGTAGTTATGACTGGTGTCCCACTTGTCAAACTTCTCAATATGAAATTGGCTACCTTGGTGAGCATATTCACCACTACCAAAATAACGTTATTCCAAATCCTTGACATAGGAAGATAAAAAACTATACTAATGATCTACCACTTCCTCTCTAGAATTTCATGAGAATGTAAAAGTCTTGTCAAGTGATGACATCTTGTCTTCACCCTTTGGCATTCTGGACAAATTGCTACAAACCTTGCATCATCTCTCTTTGTTTCCTTCTAGAAATATAGTGGTTTCACATCACTCAATAATATTGTCATTCTCGATTTCCCTGAATATGGCACTGATTAAACTTCTTAATAGACTGAATCTCCTAACTTCTCAGAGTTTGGTACTTAGGTTCTTCCTTTGATTCTTAGTAGTCCATCTTGATTAAATGAATCATCTTCCTTAGACTTATACCATATTTGATTCTTGAAAATATAAAGAATAGATATTTTTGAGGAGATATGACTCCTTTGACTTAGGGAATCCACAACTCAACTTTATTTACCCTTTATATAGTTAGTTTAAAAATTATAATCCGACCTTAGATCAAGCCATCTCCTCTAATGAGCATTTAAATTTGGTTGAGTATCAATTCTTTTTTAGACCATGTTGGTTTTCTTTTAAATCCAAAAGTTTTCCAAGAAAAATAATACCTACATAGTTACCAAGCATGAACAAGTTCTCATGGCTCAAAATCATGTGGAACATGGTTTCGTTTATAAATCTTCCATTGCTGAATTTATAGATGACAACTTTCCTTTCTTAAATAAGCATCTTGCCTAATCTTTTCTCAAGGTATCAAAGATAACCATAAATTTATCTTCTAAAATAAGAACTTATAGAATTGTGTTGTAGTCACTTCTTTTTCCTTTGGTCAAAGGTCTCTGGATTTTCCCCGATCGTTGAAATCTTTTGCTAATAGCTTCTATAGCTAAGCCTTCAACTCCAACAACCTTGTTGTGTTCATTGGGTATGAAACTTCAAATATAAGATTGCTGATTTGAGAACCATGTCTATGGAGAAGTCAACAATTTCCTCAAAATTAGAATACATCATCAAATTATGCTGAATAGGGTACATACTTGTATCTAATCCTTTCTTGATTCATTTACTCCTCTTTTTCCCCTTTTTGGTGTTTTCTAAAAATTAAATCATATTAAAAGTTGAACTTCCTGTAATCATTTATTTTCTCTAATTTAACAGCATGGAGTGGTCATCCTCTTACTTGACCTTCTTCAGTTGAATGGTTGTTGCTTGCCTTATCTTACCCTTACTAGGTATACTTTGCAAATACTTTTTGTTCCCCAATTTACTTAATTATTCTTATGATTTGGCAACATAGCCTCCTTCATATCCAATTTACCCCTGTAATGTCTTCAAATGATCATAAAGGGACTAACACATATTTACTTTTGTTTTTCAAACTTAGAATCTCAATCTAAACTTCAACCAAACATTGCTCTACTTGAGCTCTTGTTTGGTTAGCTTGCTTTACTATCCAAGTTTTTTCCTTGCAACCGAATTTGCTAAGAAATTTTGTCAATAATTCTTGATAACTTTATCCTTTTTCATAACCTTAAACACTTCAAGGGTTATTCGGTTTCTTTTCTCGTTTTTAATTCTTAATTCCAAATTAAACATGCCCATTCTGGTTGATGAGATTATATCCATTTTAATCTTTACCTTTGTGAGTTGCTTCCTTTTCTAACCCATTCTAGTCTCTAACCTTTACTCTAAGGTACCAACTCTCATTCTTGAATTCAATTTTCATTGCTAGGTTTTAATCTAGTTTTGAATCAGGATTTTCAAAAGGTTGTCCTACCTCTTGGATTCCTTCCTAGTTGGTTCTGATTCGCAATATGTTGAATTTTCTACTTCACTTGAAGTTTTTTGTTTTATACACACAATTAGATCCTCTAATTTAGTATTTGTATCAATAGACATTAATCATATTTATGGATTACATAGTATCCTTATTTAATCTATAATATTTGACTCTTTGTGACTACAAGTTGCTATTAATAAGAGTGATCTCTTCAAGTTCTTTCTTACCCTCAGAGAACAAAAATAATTTTGAAAGGTGGATCTCCTTGTTGGTACTCATCCATAATCTTCTTACTAAATCCAGGTGCATTCCTTCTACAACCAAAGGGAATCTCTTTATGAGTTTTTGGTTTAGGATTTTTAACCTCCAGGGATGACTCTTTCCTAGTCCCAAAGTTAGACAAATTTCAAGAAATTGGATTCCTTACTAGTTTCCTTGTTCTTCTTTTTCCTGCCATCCTAGCATAAGAATTTTTCAAACATTTTCTATTGATAATGCTTGAGGAAAAATTATGTAATGAGCTCATAGGTCCAAGTTGTGTTGAACCTGGTAGCTCTAATACCACATGTAACATACCCAATATTTACTCAACAGTTTTTACCTAAGTTTTAACTCAAAAAGTGAATAACACAAGTTTCCAAAGGACAAATAATGAAAATTTTCCTTTTCAATAACATAATTGCACATTGCATGAATAATTTCCAAGAGTCGCAACATAAGCCACAACTAATCTTTTAATTTGAGCTTTTTTCTTCAATAGATAAATAAAACCATACTAGAAGCATCCCTAAATCTGAACATTCTGGGTCTGCGGCTCGAAGAAACATTTCCACTACCATTACCTCCACATCTTCCTTCATGATTCCTTTCCATCAAAGCTATCATACAAAAAAAAAAATTTACACAAACATAGCCAAATTTAACACAATTTATCCATCCCTAAATCGGTCTCTAAATTTCCCAATCCACATGCCGCTTCAAGTATTTTTGCAATTCCACCGGACAAAAATATCTTCAAATTTTTCGTTCTTGCAATCTGAAATCAGGCCTCAAATTATTATCACACGAAAAATATCTTTACAAAAGCAAAACAAAAAAAAATCTTCTCAGCAGAATATTGATTAAAGTGGTTGGGCTTAAACGTAACACACTAATCTCATGTCCCCATGCAGCTGCTTAGCTTATTTTGGCTAGTAGCCACTGCTCAACTTATTTAGAAGTTATTTGTGGAGTTGATGGCCCCATGAATGCTTAGTTTTCCTGCTTGTTTTTAAGCAACCATCTTAAATTTGTATTAATAGTATTAATAATAATTTGTACAATAAAAAATTAGAAAAACAAAAACAAAATCAAATATTAAAAAAGAGGTAAAGAAATTTGTGGAGCCATATGGATTTTTAGAAATATGTAGTTGTTGCTTATTTCCAGCACCCCCCTCCCCCCCCTCTTTTTCCACAACTTATTTTCAATTCCTAAACAATAGCTGTTCCATTAAAATAGGAAAAGATTCCAAATTATCCTTTCCCAAAAATAAAATTTATGCATGGGAACACCCCTACTGCTTAAATTTAAGCAGAAAATAGAGTTAAGCAACAGCATGGGAACATGAGGTAAGCCTTGACTTAGTGTGGGCCCCGCTAATTGCAATCCCATTTTCTTAGCAGAAAATAGAGTTGAGCAACAGCATGGGAACATGAGGTAAGCCTTGACTTAGTGTGGGCCCCGCTAATTGCAATCCCATTTTCTTGTTTCTGTTTTTGCTAACTGTGAAATGCACTTGTCATCCATCCATGCATCATGCCATTAACCGTCATATCAGTGGGTCTGTAGCATTTTTCAGTCCATTGTAAAGTACCTATGTTTGTTAGACCTGAAGGATATCAAGGAACTTTATCTCGCCATCGAAAAAAATAAAATTTAACATGCAATATGTTTTTAACTTATATTGTTTTACTTGTATTGTTTTAATTATATAATATAGATTTTATTTTATATTGCATATTATATAATGTGTGCACAACAGTTATATGTGTTAAATTCAAATTAAAATTGTTTGATTTAATTACATTGAAGGCATGTCCTATTTGAGAATTCCAAAGTCAATTATGAAATCAATGGTCAAAAGTTCACTACAAGGAATGTAATATGGATCTTTCATCCATAGTTGTTGATCTGTTCATCTCCTTGATTTTAGTTTCTAATTAGATAGGATCTTGTGACATGAAAATAGGAATGCATTTAGTTGTGACATGAAAATAGGAATAAATCTAGGATGAAATAACCTATTTGAGAATTCCAAAACCAATTATGAAATCAACGGTCAAGAGTTCACTAGAAGGAATGCATTACGGATCTTTCGTCCACAGTTGTTGATCTGTTCATCTCATTGATTTTAGTTTCTAATTAGATAGGATCTTGTGACATGAAAAATAGAAATTCATTTAGTTGTGACATGAAAATAAGAATAAATCTAGAATGAAATAAAAATCGCCACCATTGATAATTAATATGAAAAAAAAATAGTACATTAAAACTTGCGTGTAGGATGTGAAATACTGCAGAGTAAATCTAGGATTGAGAGAGAGTCATTATGCTAAAAATCCAACACCGTTGATAATTAATACAGAATAACAACAAAATAAAATGGTGTACATGATTGTGGATCCGACGGGAATATAGCCTTTATTTTTTATGCATGTATAATTGACGGTAAGATAAGATGTCCGGCAATTTGAGAATGTGAAAAATTGCCATTCAAAGTTTGTTTGGTGTTTGAAATAAGATGTTGTACATGTAGACATTCGAGTCTTGTTCTTCTTAGCAGAAAAACACCCCATTGAGGACACAAACACTTCATTGAGCAATCAAACACTTCGATGAGGAGGGAAAGACTACCAGAGTTGTTAATGAGGTTCAATCTTGTATCCATTTTTTATTTTAATAGAATGAAGTTGCATTCAGTTTAATGTGTATTCATGGTTCCAATATGTTTTTGGAATTCATCTGATATCGCAACTCAGCAATGATTGATTTAGGTTTAGATTGTAGGGTAAATTCCTTGTAGGTGTTTCCTGTGAATCGACTTTCCCTATACTGGGAAGGGAAATAACATACCATCTTGGAGCTCATCTAAAATAATAGAGGTTTGCTGTTTGATTTGAATTATTTTATTTACATCATTGTTATTCATCTCCATTATTTTGCTCTAACACAACTTTCTACCCTTTATTTGAGCTTTGGATTTTCTTATCATGCTAATCCATCTTCTTGAGCTCATTTTGAAGGCACGCAACATTGACTTTGGTACCTAGAACAATCTAAAAATTGCCCCCATGGTTATCCAAAAATGAATCCCCTCAAACCATCAGTCGGTATTACTTCCAATGCCTCTTCTGCAGGTAATTATTGTCAAGCTGCAGTGCCCCTCCAACAAGACTTCCCTGCCTTTTATCTACATTACTAAGACTTCTTAAGTAACTGAAGGCCCTGCTCCTGCGAATTGCCCTTGTGATTTTCCAGAAATGGTCAAACCCATGGAACCATCAGTTGGTATTTTTTCCACTGCCTCTTCTGGAGTGAATTGGTATCAACCATCAATGGTTGCCCCAAAAAATTCTCCTACCTTTACCCTTCAATTTTAAACACTCCTTAGGTTCCTTTGAAGATTGCATTAGCTCATTATGCAGTTCATTGATACATTGAAGAAGCGCATTCATGTACTCAACAACATCTCCCAAAATTGAGGCCATATCCATCTGTGTAAAAAAACAAAAAGCCCATATTTATGGTTATTATTGGCTCACAATAAGGAGTTGTATTTACTATTTAGCAAACTTTTGAAACTTCTACACATATCTGATGTTTAGAAAATTGAAAATGATAGACAGGTTGTTCAGTCACCTATTGGACATTTTTTTAGAGTAACTGCCCCAAACACCTCTCTAGATGATCAAAGACAGCACCATATGGGAATATTTACTCAAGCCATTTGTTTTGATCCTTGAAACCTCAAACCCAGAATACTACTACATAGAAACCAGTCTGTGCTTTTGAACTATGAAATTATGAATATACAATAACATTCATCTAAAGGACAACCCTCCATTAACTAATTTCTTAGGAGGAGGACCACTCTTAGGTTTTTTGAGTCATCATAGGAGACAAACAGAATATCTATTTTTGGAAATTCAAATACTCTGCATTTAGTATCAGTACAAACAAGTACTCTATTTGAAGCATGGCCAAACCACAAACCTATAACATTGTCTATAACAAAATACCATCTACTACAATGCAATGCACAACTCCCAACCAGAAAAAATTAAAGTTACCCTTGATTAATCAAATAGAGGATTTCACCATATCAACACAGTCATGGACATACTTACCTAAAAGATAGGAATATCTGAAAAGTTTGTTTTTGTTGTTGATGAGCTCATTCAAGATGAATTCATAGTAACTGATCCAAACATACATCAAATTTACATCTGGAATCTCGTCTATTTTTACTTATTGAGAAGTACAAGACTTCTCTTGAACAACAAAATATATTCCAGAGATGCCTAGCAGAGTTGGTCCCACGATCTGATAGTGATTTGAGGGATATAATGAAAATGACTTTGGAAGTTGCAATGAAAGAAGCTTTCATTTGCAAGGAGATGGAACTGACTCGGCTACAGGAGAAAATCAATGAAATTGAGTTAGCAAAATCTCAATAGGAAGAAGAGATAAAATATCTGAAAGAGTTACTCCATAAAACAAAAGAGGATCTTAAGTCATTGAGCTTGGATAGGAATTAGGGACTATTGGATCTTGAGAAGACAAAGAAAAAATTATCATCTGTGAGAGAGAAGGTTAGCATGGCTATATCTAAAGGTAAAGGCTTGGTTTAGCAACGTGGTGCACTTAAAAAATCTTTGGGTGGGAAGTCAAATGAACTGGAAAGCTGTTGGAAAGAATTGCAGTTTAAAAATGCTACATTGCAGGAGACTGAGACAAAGCTTAAGTCATATGGAGAGGCTGGTGAACATGTTGAGGCATTAGAATTAGAATTAGCATATATATGAAATTCAGAAACTACTCTTCAGGAATCATTTCTATAGAAGGATTTTGTTCTTCAAAAAATAGATGAAATTCTTGAGGAACTAAATTTTCCAGAGGAATTTCACTACAAGGAAATCACTGAAAAAATAGAGTGGCTGGCAAGATCATGTTCTATTGAAAATGTTCCTCTTTTTAGAAGTTTGGATCGGGAAATGTCTGAAAGAGATGATACAGGTGACATGAGTTTCCAATCGTCAAATTTACAATTAGACACTCTCAATTTGAGTCAAAATGAAGTGATTGAAGACTTAAGGAGGAGACATTAAGAACTCCAGTACAAGTACTTAAATTTGGCTGAGCAGTCTGATATGTTGGAGAAATCTCTATTGGAAAGAAATAAACTTATTCAGCGGTGGGAAGAGGTGTTGGATAATGCCTAGATGCCCCTTCCAGTAAGATCAATGGAACCAGAGGATCGAATTGAGTGGCTTGGCAGAGCCCTGAATCAGGCTCAACAGGATGTAGCTAATGCTCAACTTCAGATTCAAAATGTTCAAAGTGCTACTAATTCGCTTTCCATTGAGCTTGATGGATCACAGAGGAATGTGTGCATTCTTTCCAATAAGATAGAAAACAATGTAGGTGAAGCTACAAAGAATGATGTCATACTTCGTCTCCAGCATGCTCTAGTTGCTCATGCAGAAGACTTGAACAAGGAATTAGGCAAAACTGACAATCAGAATTCTGCCCTATTAAATTTAGGTACTAAACTTGAACATTTGAGGAATGAACATGATTATTTACTTCACCTGATGGAAAATGAAGCATGCTCTAGTTGCTCATGAAGAAGACTTGAACAAAGAATTAGGCAAAACTGACAATCAAAATTCTGCCCTATTAAATTTAGGTACTGAACTTGAACATTTGAGGAATGAACATGATTATTTACTTCACCTGATGGCAAATGATTTTTTCAAAAAGTTGGAACTTTTGAAAAATTTGGAGGATACTTTTAAAAAATCTGGAGGATACTGGAGGATACTTCGTAAAAGATCTTGGCCTTATTAAGAAATCAATTTATTTCTTAATTGACTTTCCACAGTTCTTCGGCATACCCATTGCACATTAAAGTGCAATTGCTAGTATTTATTTTTGTAAGAATATAATTTGTAATTAAAATATTTTATAAAATTTATATGTTTTATTGTAATAAAATAAAATATTAAAAATAATTTTGAATAATTTGATTAATTGATGATTTTTTTAATGCATTAAGTATATATATATTGAATGCTATGTTATTATATTACATATATAAATATTATAATATAGTATTTTAAATATTATATTATATATAATATTGTTATAATATAATATAAAATAATGATATGTTATATTATATATTATTATATTATATATACAAGTATTATATATTATACATAAACTATAGTATTATATATATAATTATATTAAATTGTATTATTTATAATATTATAATATATTATATAATATATGATAAGATAATAATATAATAATGTAATATATAATATAAATCATAATAAAATATATAAATATTATATAAGATAATAATATAATATAAAATTATAATATGATCATAATATTATATAAAGAAACCTAGTTTTATCTTTTTTATTGAGGATTAAGCTATCATCAACCTTATATATCCTATGTATTTAATTACTCATAATTTATTAATTGCAAATTATTCATAAGAGATGAAGAACTCCAACACTCCAAAATACTTAAATTAATTTTGATGAAGGATTTGGTGGGGTTTCAAATCTTTGAGGTGGATGGAAATATGTAATCAAATAAGGAATAATCACAGACTTTTTAATAGTTTTCAAATTTTGTGGATTGGGGATGCCAAAGAAGGCATGAATGTATGAGAAATCTCATAACCTAAAAATCTTGAAAATTTAACACAATAGATTTCACAAGGATTCTAGGTGAGGTTTCAAGTGTTGAGATTAGGTATTGTACACCTAATATAAAAATATATATATTATAATATTGTAGATTAAATAAATATTTAGTGTGGTGCAACTAGGAGGTGTATTTAGCCACATTAGATATTTAAATTAAATAAGATTAAATCATTTGTACAAATAAAATAAAATAACAATACCACTACTTGCCTTTGAAATAATATAAAATTAAAAAAATTCATAAGTTGCAATTAACCATAAAAATTTAAAATTCCAATCCAAAATTTTCCCTCATATCTTTCTTTTACCACATGTTTATGAATATAAAAGTTTATTATTATTTTTATGGCACCCCTTTGAAATAAATATTAATATTTTTATAAAATAATTTTAAGTACATTAATTTCACTTTATATTAGTGTGGGTTTGAAGGCTCAATTTTTTTTCCCTATATATTAGGTCATTTAGTCTTCATATTATTATAAAAATATATTGTAAGGTATCAAGTTCTAGCACCTTCTTAGAAATTTAATATCTAATAAGATTAAATACTTGGTAGCTATAGATCCACTTGTTCATTTATCTATGTTATGAATATCTTATTTTTTGACATTTTATGATCAAACACTTTGTTCATGATTAATGATATTTTTTGAACCTTTTTACATGAGAAATTTCTCTAATTTTCTTTCAATTTACATAAAGTAAGAATAAAAGTCAAATAAACTAACTACCAACTTATTCAAACTTAGAGTTAAATAACATAATCTAAGTACTCTTTTATTTATAGACTAACAAATATTTCTTAATTTTAATAATTAACCATAAAAATATAAAATCTCAATCTATCACTTCAGAGTTAAATAACACAATTTAAATTTTATTTTATTTATTTACTTTAAATATTTCTTATAATTTTTTAATAATTAAATATAAAATTTTCAATTTTCAATCTAAATTTCTATTTTTATCATAGTACCTTGTTTTTTTAATAAGAATACAAAACAACTAACTATTAGAATATAATGTCATGTTTTTTATGTTTTCTATGGTTAAAATATGTATTGCATTATTTTTATTGGACAATTTTAAGTGCATTGGTTTTACTATATATTAGTGGGATTTGATGGTCTAGATAATTTATCTGTTGTCAATTTAATAAAGATAATAATAAAAAAATAAAATACATTAACTAATAAAATTACTCAAAATTATTTTTAAAATATTATTTTATTAAAATAAGACATAAATTTTATAAAATATAAATATTTACTTTACATAAAAAATACAAATCATATACCAAAACAAAACAAAAAACGATTTGCATGCCAATGCCACTCTCTACTACTCTATCAAAGTGATGGACGTCTCTCATAAAATTTAATGAATTTTAATATCTCCATATTTGAAGACTGACAAATGCCCGTCAAATTTTGCTTGTAGAGTTTTTATTGACATAGGTTGTTTGATTTCACTGTAAACCGCGTAATTAAAATTTAAAAAATATTAAAAATCTTTTTAAAAAATATTCTTTGATAGAATTGGAATTTTTTTTATTAATACAATAGAAACAAAATTATAAAGGAATGAATAATTGTTATTTTTTAAAATTCTAAATTAATGTATATAAATTGAAAAATAGAAAATTAAATAAAAAAGAAAATATATTAAACTTATTATTGCACAAATATCCTAAATTTACTATTACACATAAAAATATGTTTCTAAATTAATATATTTAAAACATAAAATATATTCAATATTTTTTAAAATTTTGAAAACATTTCAAAAAAGAAAAATCATTCATATTCTATTTTATTCAAAATTAATATATATTTGTAAAAAAAATTATAAATTGAAGGCTTTACTAAAGATTTTATTGTAAAATAATATACCATGTTAAATATAAAATTTCATATAAAATAAAAGTTTTTCATAATAAGTACACATCTAAAATCAATTTAAAATTACAAAATTAAATTAAAATAAAATTTAATATATTTATTGAGTGACATAAATTAAAAAATGTAATTCACAATTAAATCTAGTTGCAGTTGATCTTCTGTATGATCTAAGTGGCACCTTCATTAAAGCAGCTGATGGGAGGCTATGCTCGGCACTGTGGTTCCCTGCTAGGGCAGCGATGCCTTAGCTATGTCTGATCTCTCCTTGGCTGCGTGTGTCTTCTGCTTTGTTTGCGGGTGGCTGCGTTGGTTCTTTGGTGCGTGGGGCTGCTGTGTGTGGAGTGCGGTGTGGGGATTGCTGCGAGGGTTGTTTTTTCTGTGTGTGGGGTTTGCTACGTGAAGAGTGTGGCGTGGAGAGTGGTGGAGGGTCTGTTGCGGGGTTTTTGAGGTGTGGAGTCTTTTTGGTGGGGTGTGGTGGTTTGTGGGTTTGGCTTGGGGTGTCGGGTGTGGTTGCTGATGGCTGAAGGCTCCGAGAGCTTGGTGATTCCAGGTATGGACATGCATGCTTCGATGATGAATAACTCTTTTGTGGGTGAGAGTTCCAAGCTCAAGAAAGTGAATGGTTGCTTGCCGCGGAGTCACGCTCGTCCGGTTTTGGTTATCTCTCCAGAATCGGTGCATGAGGACTTTGCTTATTGGACTCAACACGTGTTGATCTGTAAGTTTTTGGGTATTCGAGCCCCCCTCTCGGCTTTGGAGTCTTGGATGCGCCGTACTTGGCAGGTTGAAGGTGACTTTGATATTTTGGTGGCAAGGAACGGATTCTTTATGGTTGATTTTTCTTGCATTTCAGATCGTAATCGGGTTTTTGAGGGGGGGCCGTATTTTTATAATCATGTGGGTTTATTCATGAAACCCTGGCATGGGGGTTTCAATGCGGCTGAGGATCTGCCTTCTCGAGTTTTTGTATGGGTTCGTCTGCCATGGCTTCCTTTGGAGTTTTGGAGAGAAGATATTCTGCAACGGATAGCGGCCTTGTTGGGGAAGCCTGCTGCCATTGCTCATAATACTTTGGATAAAAAGGTATTTTCTTTCGCTCGCATTTGTGTTGAAATTGATTTAAATAATCCTTTGCCAAATTCTCTAGAGATTTGTATTGGCTCTGCCTCTTGGATTCAACAGTTAGATTATGAGTCCCTTCCTTTCCGTTGTCGGTTTTGTCATGAGTATGGTCACCTTCAGGGTCAGTGTCCTCGGATTTCCAAATCGGTTGGGGTCCCTTCTTCTACATCTTTGGGGCCTTCGGTGGAGAAGGCAGATAAAAGCAAGGTGTCTATGGCTGAAGGGGGAAAGGCTGAGCGAGGGCCTGATAAGGATGGCTTCTTTCCTGCTAAACCAAAAATGAGGGGGAGAGGCCAGAAGCGACCCTTTAAAGATAAGCAGAGTGAGCAGGGTTTCAATCGCTTTGAGGTCTTGGACAATCGGGCCTTGGAGGAGGGGATTCCTACTTAGATCTTGTCTGGGGATACAGGTATGGATACAGGGCTGGAACTGGCAATTGTTGTTAGGGACTCTTCTCCTCCTTTGGAGCAAGGAGGGTCTGGGCCGGTTGACACTCCGACTGGTTTAAATGATGATATTATTTTAGCAGACTTAGCTAAGGAGGCGGTGTCTTCTGGAAAAGTTCAGGGTTTAGCTTCTTATCTAGGAGTGCTCCAACGCCCTCTTAAGAAGGGGAATTTTGATAAGTCTTCTAAATTTGGTCGCAAGAAGGATGTGGACAAGATTAAATCTACTGGAGAGTTGTTGGTGGATTCGGGCTCTGTTAAGACTTTGGACGCCCACTTTGCCCAGCCTTCCCCATGATTATTCTTTCTTGGAATGCAAGGGGGCTAAATAGCGCCTCCCGTCAAAAAGCTATTCAAGATTTGATTGGGGTACATTCTCTAGATATTTTTTGTGTGCAGGAGACTAAGCTTCAGGTGGACTGCATGCTTCAATATGCTCCTCGTATTTGGTTTTCTGGTCAGTGTCAGTGTATTGGCTCTAGAGGAAATTCTGGAGGTTTGGCACTTTTTTGGGATCCTCGTAAGGTTGTTCCTCGCTGGTGGATTTCTAGCCACTCCTCTATTTCAATGGTGGCCTCGGTTTTGGACTCCGGTGAGACTATTTTGGTTAGCAATGTGTATGCTCCGGTGGACATTCGTGGTAAAAGCCAGCTGTGGGCTCATATCACGTTTGTTAGATCTTGTGCTCCTTATTTGCCATGGATCTTAGCTGGTGATTTCAATTCTATCTTGTGCCTGGAAGAGAAAAGAGGTGGATTGCCGAGATTGGGTCTTGCTTCAGATTTATTCTGGGCTAGTGTGGCTTCTCTTGCTCTTGTTGATGTCAAACCTTCTAATGGCTTATTTACTTGGAATAATAGGTGGAGTGGGTCGGAGGTGATTTCTGAGCGGTTAGACAGGTTTCTTGTTTCTAGTTTTTGGGTTGGGGGCAGTGTGGTTACTTGCTCTGAGATTCTTGATTGGTGTGGCTCTGATCATTGGCCAATTAAGTTTTCAGCTTCTCCTTTCCCTAATCCAAAGAATCCTCCTTTCAAATTTTAGCTTATGTGGCTACGTGACTCTTCTTTGTATAATCTTGTTGCTCAATGGTGGCAGGATGGAGCCCCTGCATATGGTACTGCTATGTATTCTTTTGTTAAGAAGCTGCAATATGTTAAGTTTCATCTTAAGAGATGGAATAGGCTATGTTTTGGCAATTTTCGTGCTAAGAAAAGGGAAGCGCAGGAGCGTCTTGCTGTCATTTCTCGCCAGATTAGGGATCTTGGTTTTTCAGAAGCTCTTGGGCATGCTGAGTCCCAGGCTCTTAAATCTGTGGAGGAGTGGGAGCTTCGTGAGGAGATTTTTTGGAAATAGAAGGCTCGGATTGACTGGCTTCAAGAGGGTGACAGGAATACTGCCTTCTTTCATCACTCTGTGCAGGCTCGTCGGAATAAGTGTTATATCTCGTCTCTTGTCAACTCTGAAGGATTAGTTTTATCCTCGCAAAAGGCTTTATCTAGAGAAGCTCACTTGTTCTTCTCTGCCTTGTTTACTGAGGATTCTCTTCCTACAAAGGTTGAGGAGAATAGGATTCTTGCTTGTATTCCTTCTTTGATCTCTAATGAGCTGAATGCTTCTCTCATGCGCCCGATTACTCTGTCTGAAGTGGAAGAGGTTGTGTTTGGGATGAATAAGGAGAAGGCTCCTGGCCCTGATGGGTTCCCTGTTGAATTTTTCCATGAGTTTTGGGAGATTGTGAAGCTGGATTTGTTGGAGGTTGTTTGTGAATCTTTTCATAACAAGCAGATGCTTCGGGCCCTGAATGCTACTTTTTTGGTCCTCATTCCTAAGAAGGAGGGTGCTGATAGGTTTGAGCTTTTTCGACCTATTGCACTCTACAATGTGGTGTATAAGATTATTACGAAGTTGATTGCTGAGCGGCTTAAATCTTGCTTGCCTATTGTTATTTCTGAGGAGCAAGGAGGTTTTGTGGCTGGTCGTCAAATTTTGGATGGGGTGGTGATTGCCTCTGAGGTTATCCATTCCATGGCGATCTCCAAGGTTAAGTCTATGTTCATCAAGCTAGATATGGCAAAAGCGTATGATAGAGTTAAATGGAGTTTCCTTAAGAAGATTTTGTTAGCCTTTGGGTTTTCTTCTGAGTGGGTGAGTTGGACTATGAGTTGTGTGACTTCCTCCTCATTTTCTGTCATTGTGAATGGTGAACCTTCAGAGCTGTTTGGTGCTACCAGGGGCCTTCGTCAGGGGGACCCACTCTCTCTCTATCTGTTTATTATTATGGCGGAGGGGCTGGGTCGCTTTCTTAAAACTCAGGTCTCTCTTGGTGTGATTCATGGTTGGCAGTGGGGGTTGGGTCTTCCTACTTTGTCTCACCTCCAGTTTGTGGATGACACCTCTCTTATGGGGTTGGCTCGTCTTCATGAAGCTGAATCTATTAGGCAAGCTTTGGACATCTACCTCGCTGCTTCGGGTCAGAAAGTTAATGAGCAGAAGTCTTCTATTTTTTTCTTCAATACTCCTTTGGCCATCCAGAGGAGGATTGCTGCTATTTTGAGGTTTCAAATTGGATCTCTCCCCTTTGTCTATCTGGGGATCCCTCTTGCCATTGGTCGTCAACCCAGATCCTCTTGGCAGATGTTGCTTGATAAGTTGAGGAAGAAGGTAACTCATTGGACCCATCGGTGGTTGTCTACTGCGGCTAGAGTTACCCTCCTTTAGTCTGTTATCCAGGCCCTTCCCATCTACAGATGTTTTGTTCAATCGGCCCCTATGTATTTTCTCCGAGAATTTGATGCTCTCTCTCGGCAGTTCCTTTGGAGTGGCAACTTGATGACTTCTAAGTGGAGCCTTGTTAAATGGGATTCTGTGTGTAGACCTAAGCAGGAGGGTGGTCTTGGATTATGCTCTTCCACTTTGAATGGGAAAGTTCTTGTGGCGAAGCTCTACTAGCGCTGGTGTACTAATCAACACTAGTTGTGGGCCCGTGTTCTTAACTATAAGTATTTTCATGGGGTTGCTTCTCATGAGGTTCCTCGCTATCCACTGGAGGGAAGTGGTTCAATGATTTGGTCTACTTTGAAAGTGGGAGCTCAGTTGATTAAGCGGGCGCTTTTTTGGATCTGTCACTCGGGATCTCAGGCTATTTTCTGGTGGGATTCTTGGGATGGTCACCCACCTATTCTTTCTGCTTTTCCTCATCTTCAACCCCTCTGTGATGTTTTTACTACTGCTGGTTGGGACACTGTTGAGCATTACAGGATTGCTGAGCATTGTGGCTCTGTTGTTTCTTTCCACTGGAAGCACCTTTCTGAGTGGCCTCCTGGGGGCTCTGAGGAGGATAGGGGGGAGCTTGCTCAGCTTTTGGCTTCCCGAGCTTGTAATTCATTGAGGGGACTTGATATTTTAGCTTGGGATGGCTCTGACATGTCTGGGAAGTACTTTGTGTCTACTGGCTATAAGCATTTGGGGCAACAGTTGTTTGGGGATATTCTGGTCCCTTGGTGGAAGTATGTTTGGCATAAGTTGTCTTGGCCCAAGTGCAATTTCTTCATGTGGTTGGTGGCTCATAACCGGTGTCTTACTTGGGATAATTTATGCAAGCGGGGTTTCCAGGGTCCCTCTTTTTGTGTGTTGTGTCGTGAGGCTGAGGAGTGTGCTTCTCATCTCTTCTTCCAATGTTCCTATGCTCGAGAGATTTGGCATTTTTGGTGGCGGGTGTGGAATATGCCCTGTCGGCATGTTTCTTCTTTGGCTGAGTTCGTGGATCAGGGGAGTAGGGCCCTTGTTTCTACTCCCTTTCTTCAAGCTGCTTGGGCGATTGGCCCTTCCTTCATCATTTGGAATCTTTGGTTGGAGAGAAATCATCGGATTTTTCAGGATATGATGATGGGGGCCCCTCGCTTGTGGTGGAAAATTTTGCATTCTGTGGGAGAAACGATCGCGGCCAAGTGTGATCTGTCTGATCCGATTGCTCCTTCAGATGTTGGCTGTTTCAACCGCCTTCATCTGCCTCCTTCACATCAGCAGCTTAAGCGCAACAGGTGTAGGAATCCTACTCCGAAGGTGAATAGGGAAGGAAGATGGTCTCCTCCTCCTCAAGGCATCCTTAAAATTAACACGGATGGCTCTTCTCGTGGAAACCCTGGTCATGCTGGAATTGGTGGTGTTGGTCGGGATAGTTCTGGGGATGTTCAATTTATTTTCTCTATTTATAAGGGTCTTCATACTAATAATCTTATGGAGGCTCAGGCAATTTTAATGGTTGCGGAGCATGGCAGTAAGTTGGGGTGGCGCAGGATTATATGTGAATCTGATTCCCAGGTTGTGGTGAACTTGTTGAACAGGCGACAGTTAGAGGATGTTAGTTGGCACCTGGCTTTGATTATTGATCAAATTCTCAATCTTTGTGTTTCTCTTGAGTTTGTTACTTTCACTCATATTCCTAGGGAGTGGAATGGTGTTGCTGATTGTTTGGCCAAATGGGCTTCTGATCATATTCATGATTGGCATTTGGTTGATCGGGGTCAATTACCCCCTGATTTGTCTCAACAGTTGGACCATTTGGTGGAGCTTGATAAGGCTATGTAATGTTTTGGCTCTGTAATTTCCTCTTGTTTTAATAAATTTTTACCCCTCTTTTATGTTAAAAAAAAAAATTAATATATTTATTATTACACATAAAAAAAAATTAAAATTAATTAAGAATTAAATTTACACTTAAATTTATCATATAATTTATATAAAATTATCATTTATGTATTTATTATTATTATTTTATTTTATTTTATTTTCAACAAGAGGCAAATAGCCAATATATATTGATATATATAATAAGAAGGTTACAAATTATATTGTATGGTTCTTGAAAAACTAGAATATATCAGAATAGTTTTATGTAAATCAAAATACAAAAAACCCTTTAGATTTGAACTGCAGATATCAACCCTTTTATGGAAAAACAAGCAACTGGACACAACAAAAACTCATATCCTAGATATACTGCATGTATATTCTTTGAATCTCTTCATCAACCCTTTACTAATGAGATAAACAGATACCACTTATTCCTCCATTTCAACGATATCATTTTCTGCTTGATTTTCTTCGAGATCTTGATCTTCATTGCCCAGTTCATTCGGTTGAAAAGGGATATTTAAATTTGGTATCTCTTGTTGATGCAGAGGAGTAGCAGAGTTTGCTCGATCCGAGAGAACCATGAAAGGAGTTGTGTGGGGTACTTGGGAAGATGGTTGAGGCACAATAATTGGCTCAAGGTGCATGTGGTTGAGCAGTGTGAGGATAGCATTCATCCTCCTTCTGGTATCATCTGCAAGGTCCCCACTAATCGCCACCCTATGTCTTTCCAGAGCTAACTACAGGTAGCTGAAACTGCACATCTCTAGTATGTTTTTTATGCCATCAAGCACAAAGACATAGACATTCTCATTGAGAAGAAAGTGTTGAGGAAAAAGGTCGCCTACTCTCCCCTGACCCTTCCAAAATTCGTATGCTTGAACACCTTTAAGTAGTTATCATTTAAATTTGTGTTATCATTATGATTAGGATTTAATTAGGGTTAGGGTTGAATTAAAATTCTAAGATAAAGCTTGGAGTTAAGGTTAGGGTGATAGGGGTTACATCAAGGTTACAATTAGGGCTATATTTTAATTAGGGTTGAGGTTAGGGTTCAATTAGTATTATAGTTAGAATTAGGGTTAGTGTTAAAATTAGATTATGAATAGAGTTAGAATTATGGTTAGGGTTAGAACTAGAATCAAGTTTATAGTTAGGGTTAGGGTGAGAATTAGGGTTGGAGATTAACTAGCTTTAGGGATAGAGTTTAATTAAGGTTAACATTCGATTAGGGTTAGGTTTAGGCCTTAATTGGTGTTCAATTAGAGTTAGGGTTAGGGTTTGGAGATAAAATTTAGCTATGATTAAGGTTAGGGTTACAATTATGATAAGGGTTAAGATTCAATTAGGGTTATGATTAGGATTTATATTAAATTATGATTAGGGTTGGGTTAGAATTATGATGCAATTATAATTAAGGTTAAATTCACGTTGGGGTTAGGATTCAATTAGGGTTAGAGTTACATTTTAATTAGGATTGTAGTTAGAATTAAGGTTTCCATTAGAATTAGGATTATGAATATGGTTAGAATTATGTTTAGAGTTAGAATTATAATTAGGATTATAGTTAGGGTTAGCATTACAAGTAGGATAAGGGTTACAATAATAATTAGGGTTATGGTTGGAATTAAACCCTATCTTTAAGCCTAATTCTAAATCTAACACTAATTCTAACTCTAACTCTAACACTAAATCTAACCCTAATCCTAACTTTGAACCTAATCTTAATTATATATTTAGTTATGACCTTGAACCTAACCCTAATTATATTTTTAACACTAACCCTAACCCTAATCTTGACCCTAACCCTAACCTTAACCCTAACCCTAACTCTAATTCTAACCATATTTCTAATGGTAACCCTAATTCTATCTCTAATCATGATCGTCATCCTAATCCTAACCCTAAACCTAACCTTAACCATAACCCTAACCCTAACCTTAACTCTAACTCTAACCCTAACTCTTATTCTATCTCTAACTATAACCCTAACTTTAAACCTACCCCTAACCCTAATTTTATCTCTAACTATAACCCTGCCTATAACCTTAACCCTAAACCTAACCATAACCATAACCATAACCTTAACCCTAACCCTAACCTTAACTCTAACCCTAACCTTAACTCTCAAACTATAATCCTAACCCTAATGCTAACCATAACCCTAATTCTATCTCTAACACTAACCCTAACCCTAATCCTAGTCCTAACCCTTACTTTAACCCTAACTCTAATTCTAACTCTAATACTAATAGTAACCCTAATTCTATATCTAATCATAAAATTTGTCACCCTAATTTAAACCATAACCCTAACCCTGACCCTAACACTAATTATAACCATAGCATTAACTCTGAATCTAACTCTAACCCCCACTCAAATTCTAACACTAACCATAATCCTAATTCTAACCCCAACCCTACCTGTAACCCTAACTCTAATTCTAACCATAATTCTAATGGTAACCCTAATCATATTTGTAATCATAATCTTCACCCTAATCCTAACCCTAAACTTAATCTTAACCATAATCCTATACCTAATCCTATCCCTAACCATAACATTAATTCTAACCCTAACCCTAACCCTCATTATACCTCTAACTATAACCCTAACCCTAAACTTAACTCTATACATAAACCGAAACCCTATTTTTTCTAATTATAATCCTACTATTAACACTAAACTTAACCCTAAACCTAACCTAACCTTCATCCAAACCCTAACCCTAATATTAACTCTAAACTTAACCCAAACTTTAATCCTAACTTTAAACATAACCCTAATTTTATATCTAATTGTAACCTTAACCTTAACCCTAACCTTTAACCCTTACTCTAACAATATCCATAATTGTAATTCTAACCCTAATTATATCTCTAACACTAACCCTAACCCTAATTCCATCTCTAACACTAATCCTAACGCTAACCATAATTATAATATTAACCCTAAGTGTAACCCTAATCCTAAACCTAACCCAAATTGTATCTCTATTTATATCCCAAAACCTAACCCTAACCCTAATTGTAACCCCAATCCTAAACCTAACCCAAATTGTATCTCTATTTGTAACCCAAAACCCAACCCTAACCCTAATTTCTCTAATCCTAACGCTAACCCTATTTCTAACCCTAATTATATCTATAACACAAACCCAAACCCAAACTAAATCCCTAATCCTAATTTTATCTCTAATTGTAACCCTTACCCTAACCCTAAGCCTAACTATAATTTTATACCTAACCATAATCCTAATTTTAATCCTAACCCTAACCCCAATTTCTCTAATCCTAACCCTAATCCTATTTCTAACCCTAATTACATTTATAACCCAAACCCAAACTAAATCCCTAATCCTAATTTTATCTCTAATTGTAACCCTTACCCTAACCCCAATCCTAACTTTAATTTTATACCTAAACATAATCCTAGTTTTAATCATAACTCTAACTCTAATTCTAACTTGACCATAATCCCAATCCTAACCCTAGCCATAACCCTAACCCTAATTCAATTAATGTTTACATGTTGTGCTGTGAGTGCTACTAACATATATACATTTAATAATATATTTAAAATACGCCGAGAGATTTCCTTCTTGATGCACCTATTTTTTTAACAATTCTCACATAAAAATGTAATAGGTGCCTCGAGAAGGATATATCTCTGTGTATTATATATATATTATTAAATATATAGACGCTAGTATATTATATTTTATATTTATATTGTATGTTATACAATATATAAATAGTATAATATATTATTTATTATATTTAGATTTATCTTGCATATTTTATTATACAATATATAAATAATATTATATAGTTATGTCTAACATGTGGTGTATTTGAATCGAACAGTCTGATCTTGGTGATCAATGATTGAGGATGCTCCTTAAACATGCAAGATGATAGTGTTACACCCCATTTTTGTTTTACCAAGTTACTTTTAACTGATATGTTAAAATGCATTTTGATTCTTGATGATGACACTATGTTAGTTAACATTATGATGAAATTTTATATGCAGGGGTAAGTGCAACAATCTGTGACACAATTTTGGCTCTTAAGATGCCACTTTTTTTTTGAAATCAACAAAATCTGATTTGCATGAGAAAATGAAGATAGTTACGTTCAAAATTTCAAGATGCAACAAGAACAAAATTTGAAGTGCTTCGAGTCTAGTTTCTAGGCTACTATTTTTTTTTTAAATTAATGAAGATTAAGGGTCTCAAAAAGGGGGAGTGGGGGGGGAGGGGGAACAAGTCTTGTTATTATAAAAAAAAATAGCATAGCGCCTGAGGGCTCCCCCCTTTTTGATTAATTTTTTTTTAGAATTTGAAAAATACCAATAGTGATAAATAGCTAACACCATGTAGTTTATCCTCATTCTTTCAGATAATTTTTTTAATGAATATTTAATATTTTATGACTTTTCAAAGTGGACAGATCCTGAAAAGCTGAAATTTGAGCGTGCTCCCCCCTAAATTTTTTGTAAACTAATCAAAAATTGATTTTTTTCATCATGTGTAGAATGGAGTCTAGTTTCAAAAAATGTAATTTGTTTCATGTTTTGATGAACGAGTAAAAATCTATCCTAAAACTAGCACATGTTGGTTTTTGACAAAAAACAAAGGCATTTACAAAAAGAGTCATCGATCAAAACCTTAACTAAATCAAAATGAAAAAAAATTATATATTTAGATAGCTAAGAGAGAGGTTAACGCTATTATGATTTTATTTATATAGTTGCATTGAAAGACGTGCAAATGAGACAGGGCGCACGGACAAAAATATGAGGAAATTTGGAAAATCCTATCAATTAATGCGTCCAAAGGAGGTCATTTGGCAAACGCCAAATTTGGTGTGCGCCAAATGTGATGTGTCATTTTACGCTCGCCAAATTAGCCGCTTTGCAGTCGACAACTTTCATAATGCTTTGAGTGCATAGTTTATGATCATAGATGGATAGTTGAGGTTTTACCTTTCATACACTCTCTAACTTGTTACCCTAATTGGACAACTCTTTATCCCTCTGAAGTCTCTCTCTCTCAGGTCTTACTCCCTCCCACGCGACCTAGACTACTCTCTCAATCCAATCCCCTCTCTCAGGTCTCTTTCCCTCCCACATAGGTACCTAAATAAATTTATCTCACTCCAACCCCCTTTCTCAGTCTCCCTCTGTCTCTCTCCCTCTTTGATCTTTTTGTCTCTCTCACTCCATCTCCCTCTCTTAGGTTGTTGTTTTTCTCTCTCTGGCTCTCTCTCTCAAGTCTCTCCCTCCTACCCCCTCTCCCTCTCTTAAGTCTGTCACTCACTCCCTCTAGCTCTCTCCCATTCCCTCTCTCTCACTCACTTTATCTCTCTCCCTCTCTCTCTCACTCTCTCTTGAGTATCTTCATCCCCCCTCTCTCTCTCACACACACACACTCCCACTCTCTCCCACT